>CM051033.1:19770257-19962757 GCA_027627225.1 Congeria kusceri | reverse complement strand
TACGAATCTGTGTCGATTTATTGAAGTTAAACGCGTCCGTAAAACGCGAACGGTATCAAATGCCTTCCGTAAATTAATATCTTGCGCAATTAGCCGGAGGCCTATACTTTTCAAAAATCGACGCTTGTCAGGGGTTGTGGCAAATTCAATTTGCTGAGGAGTCACACCACATCACAACGTTCACAACACCGTTGCAAGCCATATTTGTACGTTAACACTACCATTTTGGAAGTTACACCAATTTAAACCTAGACACTATTGCATTTTAAACACATCTCGCTGTTCTCCGCTGTGTAAACTTTAATCGATTGTCGGCTACACTGAAACGATTGCGTCATTTCGATTGGTCATTCAGTTCGATCATTCATCATCCGATTGGTTGAATCCTATTTGAAGGGTAAAACAAGGTCAGGTAAACATGGCGGTCTGTACCTGAATGTAGATTTATACAAAAGTTTAAGTCGGAATTAAACGCATGTCCTAGGTAAATTTCGGCACACGTTAAGCAGTTTAGGTGTTGTTTAAGTAAAATACATTATTAGATAATTTGTGCTGTTGCAAATAATGGAAATTTCAGTTTTCCACCACGTAAACAGCCTGTCGATGATGAGACGTTACAGCGAATTTAGCCCAATCTAAACAAAGTAGCACTAAATTCGCGTTAAACGTCTCGTTTATTAGACTACTACTACTACCACTACGACTATGACTTCTACTACTTATTAGGTAAGCGACACGGAGTCGTCTCTACATTCAGGTTTAAGAAAGCAACTATTAAGTTTAAACCGTTTATATCCAGTTTATTTGCAGTTTGAATTGCAAGATCAACAGATATTGTCTCGGCCCATAGACTTAATTGTTTGATAGATCTTGAGATTGTTCCAACTTTTACAAAGACATGATCACGTCACACAATGAAAACAATAAGATTTATATTAAGCCATTTTTTTAGATTCAAGTTTTAATGCGTTGTTACTTTTTATTTACCTCATCGATATTACCGGCTTGATTTATTTAAGTCTCAATAAAATATTTAGTTATATAATATTAAACATAATAATTAGTATTTTTGTTATTATATTTGAATATTAGTCAACCACAGTATACATATATATATATATATATATAATGTACACTGTGCTAACAGGACGCTCTGATGGATACATTTGTGTAAGTAAGGCTTTAACGTACAAAAATAGATTTAAAACGTATGTGAAGGAATTGGAGTACAAAACATTGTTGTCCGTGAGCAAAGTTTATAAACATATTTTATTGATTTTAATATACTTGAATATTAAAAACATGACTCAATCATATTCTTGAAATGTGTACTGATTGCAGCGCCATGGCAGCACAAGTTGATCTCACGAAAGCGAACATATTGGCATACCTGCACACGAGGATTGTACGAAGAGTCCTGAAGTATTTGTTAGAAAACGCCGTTTCCCGTGAAAATCCAAACTGGACAATAGATCACTTTTTATATTGTCACACACGCAGAATCAACGAAACTGCAATAGGAAGCGAAAATGAACGGCACATGTTTCCAGGATTTCGTGAAAATGCCAACGTTGACAATTGGCCATTTTATCTGTTTCCTTTTCTTATTGTGGACATAACTGATTCAGGGACGATACCTGTAAATGTAAGGACATTGGTCCGCGAACTGAATCAAACACGAAGAGAGCTGTACTCAAATATTGTTGCAGGTGTAAGTGACGAATATTATAATAACCACACGCGATATATAAGAATTACTATTGAAACACTTTGTGAGTTTTTACAAAATGACCAATTAAAGGATACATTAGAAAAAGAAATAACTGATATTTTGCAAAACAAGGAGGTTCCTGGTGGAAATGACTATGTCCAAGAATTTAACATGAGCTACGAAACTGAGAAATCGTATCGACAGAGGGTAAATGAATTCACCCCAGGTACCATTGATTTATTTTCGATCTAAAGTCAGCATAACAAAACGTGGATTATTTAAAATAAATGACACAAATATATATTTTTACACTAAAACTTAGCATCTTTCCAAATAACTCTTGTTGTAAGGTAGAAAAACTGTGCGATCAAACGTATGTTATATGAGATAAACATGACACGTTAGACTAGAGTCCGCTACCTTAGGCTATGAAGCTTGAAATCTGCTTTTTAAGCAACATATTGTTTACTATGTTTTAGTCTAATTAGCAGAATGGCACGCTTGTTTTCATCAAATGGTTACACAGTGTTTGGTTTAACGTGTTAAATGCCTAAAACGAAATTGTGTACGCATGTTTACAGATCAACAACGTCTTCATGATTTCATTCAAGAGAATGCTGTAGGTATGCAACCTCAAGTAGCTACTAATGAACCTGTTGTGAGTATTCGAGATCACGATCGTGTATGGGGTAAGTGTAATATTTTGTTTGTTTCCAAAAATAACCAGAACATTGTACAGAAAGCGCATAGGTACATACCAGAATAATCAGCTGCTACTAGATAAGTCCGATATACACACTAGTTCATTGGACTGTGCTGGTATAAGCAATCTACCATCTTATCTTACAAGACACTCTGAATATTTAACAAATTGAAATCACTTTATATCAATGAAGAAAAACTATATTGGACATTTTCTGCATTGAATTTGAAAACATTGATCGTAAGTATTACGAGCACTGAATTCAAACTCTTTATGTACTTATGCACGATTAATGAAGCTTGAACATGTTTGTGTTCAATAAATATCCCTTTTAATCTTTATTGTTACTAATGTTCATATAAGCACAAAATAATGTTTATGTACAACAATCTATATCCGAACAGTTTCGTGAATTTTTAAAATAAACATATTAATATAGCATTTACAACTTGTTTAAATGATACAAACTCATTACATTGGAACTTACGAATACATCCTGTGCTATATTATATAACACGGCTAAAGTATATAACACGGCTATAGTATATAACACGACTATAGTATATAACACGGCTATAGTATTTAACACGGCTATAGTATATAACACGGCTAAAGTATATAACACGGCTAACGTATATAACACGGCTAACGTATATAACACGGCTATAGTATATAACACGGCTATAGTATATAACACGGCTATACTATATAACACGGCTATAGTATATAACACGGCTATAGTATATAACACGGCTATAGTATATAACACGGCTATAGTATATAACACGGCTATAGTATATAACACGGATAAAGTATATAACACGGCTATAGTATATAACACGGCTATACTATATAACACGGCTATAGTATATAACACGGCTATAGTATATAACACGGCTATAGTATATAACACGGATAAAGTATATAACACGGCTATACTATATAACACGGCTAAAGTATATAACACGGCTATAGTATAAAGCACGGCTAAAGTATATAACACGGCTATAGTATGTAACACGGCAATAGTATATAACACGGCTATAGTATATAACACGGCTATAGTATATAACACGGCTATAGTATATAACACGGCTAAAGTACTTTTTAGGGATGCTTGTTAACATCATCTTGTATTTTTAATTGCCTTAAGCTGAACGTTCGGGTCAAGATCTCAGTGAATCTGATCTGCCACCTCGACCACAAACCAAATACCCAGTCAGGTTACCCGGTGAGATTGAATTTTATATTATTAAATCATATTTTGTACGTGTTGAAATAATTGGTGGATTTGTATGCGTTTTGTCTTTCCCAGAAAACGGGTCTCATGGGCGTTACGTGTATTTAATCATCAGTACTTTACCGTTAAGGTTTCGACAAGACGAAAAAAAAAATGTTTTGGTCATAAAAATCATGATTTCAATTATGCTAACTACATTATTTTAGTTTGTTTCACGTATATATATAAACTGGAACTGTGTATTGTAGCAATTTATTTTACAGAGATCCCGATAGAGATACTTATGAAAGGATGTAGCGGTCCTCAAAACCAACAGATTACGGAACTTATTGTAAACACCGTCAACAACATTCATGTGCCTGATATTACTCAAAATAATAGAGATGTCATTCAAAACGCATTCAATGATGCAATCACTGCTTTCGGAGGTATGTGGGCTATTTGGTTGTCAGTACGCTACTAAAATAAGGTATACTTAGACCAAAATGGTAAACTCTAATGCAAATGGTAGACAATTCAATAAATGGCAACGAATACCAACATTGATATTCGAATATTCGATTGATAAAGTATTCGAATATTTGAATATTCGATCGTCGGATGAATTTATTATTATTGTGGTAATGTTAAACAGATTTAAGTCTGCTATATTTAGTTACTACAAACGTACGGCTAGAAAACCGCGGCCAATACGCGGACAAAGCGCTGCATATTAGAACTATGTTTTGTATTACATTTGAGAAAGACTTAGCCTTCGATTAATGTTATGCTTTGTTGACAACTATGCTGCCTGTTCCCGCAACGTTCAATAATGTGTTCAGAGTACCACAAACCATTGGATATAGGGACGCAATGCGTAATTTAAGAGCACATGTACGCAGTAACACCTATTGGCATCCACAAGACGCGTTAATCTCCTACTACTGACAAAGAGACATACTGGGATTAAAATACAGTGACCACAAACTGTCATTTACTTAACCATAGTTTACTAGGTTGACTTTGACACCTAACCTGCGTACTAGAGAAGCTAAGGTGACATAAATGCTCGATAACATTGACATATACTGTATTTTGTATGCTAATTAAAATTTAACTAATCGGACAGGAATGTATTCGAATACCTTAAACATATTCAAATATTTATTATTATTGAAATATTCGAATATTCGTTGCCATCACTAATAATAGGACAAGGGCATATTTTAATTGGCCATAGTGGAGAGTGTTTTATGCATATTCACGTGTTGTTTGTCTGTAGAGTTATTGACATTATTTAAAAAAAAAAAACGTTTTAATTTTTTAGTATTCAACGCAAGACAAAGGTGCATTGAACTTCTAGTACAACCAAACACCATCCACGACGTGTTTGAATTGTTTAACGACTGTATCAACGGGGTCCTTACTAAGAAGTTGAAGCCCGTTCAAGATTTGATACGCACCTTTCCTGGTTGCGAGACATACGAACAGGAGGCTGTGCTGTACAAAGAAAATTACGATTGTGTGATGGACAAACTAGGTAAAACAGACAGTCACCGCTACTTGAGTGCGAAATTATTAACCTGACACTCATTAATCTTCGTGAAAAAGCGTAATTGTGTTCGGTTGTTTGCGTTGTTTTGGACGAGTATCTTTTATAGAAAATTTATCTTGGTATAGATTTAAATCCGGGGTAGCTAAAATGATATTTAACGGCTGTGAGGTATAAGTGCTAGCGCCGCATGTCGTCGAACTGTGTTCAATTCTGTCTGACTTTGACCTTTTTTATTTTTACATTTTATGAGTTATTCTTACAATATGCAGATCACGAAATATTACCTTTAAAAAAGTAGAATTATTTATCATGTTACTATTATTTTTGAATCATTGTATTATACTTTTTATTTACCAATGTTTCAATTACAATTACACACTCAATGGATCATTCGTCAAAACGTGAGTGCAAACCCGCAACAAAATACGCAAAATAAAATGATTATAAATGTCGATGCCTAGAATCGCACTCAAAACTTCGCAACGCAAGCGTGGCATCTGTTCCACTACACCAGTTGCACTTTACGATATCTATACCAATATGACATAAATTTACATTGTAGTATTGCCTATGCTATGCTCGAACGATGTCGTGGTATATATAAATGAATCCCGATTGCATACGAAATATTCATGAGTGTCAGGTTAATAATTTCGCACAATATAAAGTTATTACAATAGCATCATCATTAAGTGTTGATATCCCCAATTTATGTTACATGTGTATGTTGCATTTCTGTTCGCCATTTGTAACATCCCACCAACACATGCTTTATTCGGGGCTACACTGAACCTGTTGACCTCACTAACGGTTGCAATGGTCTAATGGATATGGTGTCCGCTTTTCAACCGTGATGTCGTGAGTTCGATCCCTACTTGGAAAGCCTTCAAATGAACTTTCTCAAAATACACCAAGTACTGGTTCTAACCAGGAATCGGACTCAAAAATTTCTCAATAAGCCTCTGGCGTTCGATAAAATCGAGCTTAAATAAATAGGATTAAACTAACCTTAGACCAAATTTCCAATTTCAATTGACAAACGAAATGAATTTGTTCGAAATGCTGATTTTATTTTTATGTTTTAAATACAACTATTGTGTAGAACATTTATTAGTACTTAAATAAATACACGATTAACTATCGTAGTTTTCCATGCAGCTAGGCAACTAATGAAGGAACTCGATGCTAAAGGCTATAACTCCGCGTCAAAGCGAAGAGTTACTGTCGAGAAGTCCAACAACAGCACTATTCTACTGAATGTAGCATGCCATTCACCTGGTGATCGTGAAGACTTCAAAATCGCCATCATGACTGGACAACTGAAGCCTACATTTGATGTTCTTCAACAACAGCTCCAACTTGTTTACCCTGACGTTTCATTGAGTGCAAGACTGCTTAATACAGGTAGATTGATTGTGAATTAATTTTAAAACGGGGTCACGTCGTTAATGTAGATTCATGCAAGCACTACAATCGGTATACATAGAGTATATTAGGTGAGTGTTTAAAAAGATGAAGCTTATCATACGAGGCTGAGAAACAGATGATTTCAAGGCTTGCCGAGCACCCAAATGTTTCGTGCCGAGCATAATAAACTTCATTTTTGTACAACGCTCACGTAATATTCTATTTATCCTATTATGCTATGATCATACATCATTAGCGTGACAAATGTCCGAATTAAAAAAAAAAGTTAATTTCCCAGTTTTAACACTGTTTTTTTTTTGTTTACTACAAACGTCATCAAGTGGAATGACGTCACATTAAAATACTTAGCGTTCTAAAAATAACGATCGAATAAACGTCTGTCAAAATAGCGATAGGATAAAGCTAAAGTCTATACGATGGGTTGTTTTTTGATCGATTGGGCTGTAGTTATACGATTAATGGATGCATTCTTTGTTTTGCAGAAGTTTTAAAAAGCAGCAATGAACATCCCAAGAAAATAACTCTTCGGTAAGGAACTAAGTAAATACATTTATTGTGTTAGTAAAACGCTAAGTAAACTTATCATAGACAACAATATAGTGACCTCTATCTTTCAAAATAGTATTCACCAATTTAACGTTTACATACATTACAGCTGTGCTTTTTACTTATTAAGTTAATGACATGAAATATTTAGCTAAGAGAACGAGTATTTCCATGTAAATTAATATGAGTCAAGTCATATTGTTGTTTTACTAATGCTCACATATGCACTAGTAGTTAGTCACTCAAAGGATTAACTCACAGGATCAACCCGAATGTGACATCGAGCAAGACAAAGATTACATTCTTGAGGGACATTGATCTTACTCTCCCATCAGATAATACAACGCCTTCTGTGACAGGAATTTCTGTTAAAGATGCTGGACGACTGGTCGCTGCCGATTTACGCAACAAATGTATAAAATTGGTTGACACAGAATCCGGTAAATGTATCGGTGGATCTATTCCAACTTGCTGCACGCCGCCCTGTGACAAAGACTGTAAACGAAATTATCATCCATGGAATGCAACCGTCATCGACAACAATCGCACAGTTGTCTCTGTTCCAGCCGCTTGTAAACTCATCTTCGTAGACATCAAAAATGATCAGTTATCACTAGTCAGAGAGTTGAATAATCATAAGCAATGTCGAGGTCTGGCGTATTGCTGTGGTAGTTTGTATGTTACATATGGGTCACCGGAAAGCAAAGTACGGATAATGAACACCGACGGTACAATTTTGAAAACACTCACGAACAAGTACTTTTCTGACCCATGGTATATAACAGTAAATAAAGAGGATAAATCCATCTTTGTATCAGAATCATTGAAAAAGTGCGTCATCCATCTAGATAACAATGGTATTCCCGTACAAATTATGGACTTAAAACAAGTTTTAGATGAGTCTCGAGGACTGGTGTTTGCAGGAACGTCGAGATTATGGTTATGCGCCTATAGATTTAATGGAAAAGATGCAATTGTCGAAGTCAATTTAGACAACGCTTACTGCAATGATGTTGTTGATGAATGCATAGAATGCCCAATTGGTATTCAGATAGATAGAAGGTCGGACCTTGTTTTCATCAGCATGTGCAAAAACCGCCTTCTTAGGGTGTTTACCTTACAAAAATAAATTAGAAACTGCAATGTGAACAAACAAGGTTCCAACCTCATTCAACATCGGTATCCATAGAAATCAAGAAATGGGCCTTGTTTTCATCAGCATGTGCAAACAACCCAATTTGGGCGTGTTTATGTTAAAAAAATGAATGAAATATTGGAATGTGAATAAACAAAGAGGCCAATCTCATTCAACATCGGTATCCAGATAAATAGAGAATTGGGCCTTGTTTTCATCAGCATGTGCAAACAACCCTATTTTCGCTCGTTTAAATTTCAACAAAGTGAAACACCAGCTGCATCAGCAGGAGAGAACTCGTATTAAGTTACAAAATTAAATTTAATTTAGAAATTGTAATGTGTACAAACAAGGGACCACGCTAATGTAAATCATCTCAAGCCTTCTTTGTCCGCTGAATTGTTAAAACGTTTGGAGCAAACCTTATAAGTTGTTATAAATGTGATCGACATCAAGGCGTTCTACTACACATAAAATAACATAAAATTAGTTGAATTGTTATCGCAATTCATAAGACGTTATCGTGGATTTTTTTAATTTTTAATCAGTATGCGTTGATATCATTTATTATCACTCGTTATTTGAAGAACACATTTTTTACCATTTTTCATTTAAAGTTTTATATAAATAAATACATGTAAGTGCATGATTTACTAATTGAATTGTATATAAGTGTGATAGTATCACACGAATTACTTACTCATAGTTTCATTAAAGGAGGAACTTATAGTAGTCCTGTTATTCAGCAAATAATCAAAAACATAAAGAACTATTGAGCTTCTGAATAAAGAACAACAACATAGACATTAAAAAAAGGACCTTCATATTAATAAAGTTGTACATGTAATCTATAACAATAATACATGACGACCACCAAATCTGAATCGCTGCAAACCAAATGTAAATTGTACTCAGGAGCACCAAAGAAACTAAATGCAATTATACTAAATGCCCTTTTTGCTACTATTTATTGAAAAAAAAGTAAACCTCGTATGCATGTACTATTAACATTGTTGTTTATGCATTATATATATTCGTCAGGCCGGCGATTATCGTATACCCAGGGAGTCTGGCATGAAGAACATTTGCAACAAATTTGAATAAACACCTTAAAGTGTGTTTTCAAAAAAGATACAAATTACTTTTCATAAACTATTTTTGGATAGTTGTTAGCTAAGTTAGTAAAGAACAATATGGTAATGATAACATTTAAACGTAGTTGTTTCCCTTTATAACTCGTTATGTTTGACGTTTAACCTCATAAACGAAATGGCATACAGTCTCTATGATACTATATTTTCATATATGATTCATATTACTGTTTTAATATTTTAATAATATGCATTCATATTTATTCTATTTTTTGAGTTGTTAATATTTCATTTTATTTAACTAATTTGTAGTGTGAACTTTTTATTTGCTATATATAATCACGTGCGGGACGCGTCAGCATTTGGTTAATAAAATTTAATAAGTTCAGTGTAACTGTACAGCATGCAATTAAACGTCCATTCTCTCTAAATACCATAATGATTGTCATTACAATTCCTAATCTTCAAAACAGAAACAGAACGTCGAAATACATGTACAATGTGCATTAATGAAATATTGCACGCTCCAAGGCGGCGCCCCTAGTTTTAATCATTTTTATGTTTTGTTTTGTTTTGTGTTGTACTTATTGTCCTGTATTGTGTAGGCAATTGGTCACGTGCCTAAAATAAATGGCTCGCAGATGTTAATAGGAGTTTCTCTCCTGGTGATGTCACTGGAGTTTCATTATTCTTATACTCGATAATAAAATCCTTTTTATCCCCAATTTTTTAGTTTTCTGACTCTTTCATTATATAACGAAACAACATCCTTTAAGTACTAAGTCTAACACCCACTTGATTTGAAATGTTGTGTGTAATACATTATATTTAATATTCGTTGTTTTAGAGCGAATTTTGTCTCCTGCGTAGTATTTAGTTGTGAAGCCAAAATGCTTTCCCATATTTACTTCCAGAAAATGAATGAAGAATAAATTTCTACATCAAGCATTGCCACGTCGTATAATCCATAAGTAAATCTGGAAGTTAATAATGGTAATGCATATCCACGTTAACGGATAAGTTAACTAACTCTGTTAATTTGAATATGAATGACTTTGTAAAAACGTCTATTGTTTAAAATAATAATATGACTGTGAGAATGACATAGAAGATATATATTCGTTGATCTCGGAGTCGGATGGTGTTTTATTTCATGAGTGATCATAGAAAACAAATTATGGTAAGATTAGAAATTAAGTCGATATGTTTACATAATGTTTTGCACAGTTATGTGTCATTATATAATACTTTATCATACCATATTACACCCCTGAGCTAATTAGAAGACAGGATTAAGATATTGCGATCTGCTCTCTGTACGGCTATAAAAGCAGCATTTTCACTGTGCTCATTAGATGGACTCCTCATTTTGAACAGATAACATCTTGAAGACTCTTAGTAAATTGTTAAATTAACTTAGTGTTAATATTTTGGACTTTGATGGTAATTATACCCCCACAAACGAAGTTTGAGGGGGGATATATAGGAGTGAGCTTGTCGGTCCGTCGGTCTGTCGGTCTGTTGGTTTTGGATTTCTGGACGATAACCCAAGAAAGGCTTGACATACTCAAATAATTTTTGGTACACATGTGTAACATCATAGAATACAGGTCAAGTTCTATGTTTATTACAAACCACTAAATTTTGACAGAGTTATGGCCCCTTTTCGACTTGAAACTTCCTTAAAACTGATTTACGGATAATAACTCAAGAATGGCTTGACATATTCAACAAATTCTTAGTATACATGTATAGCATCATAAAATACGGGTCAAGTTTGACGTTGGATACAAACCACTAAATTTTGACAGAGTTATGGCCCTTTATTTGACTTAAATTCCCGAAAAGCATGGTTTCCTGACGATAACTCAACAATGGCTTGACATATTTAAATAATTATTAGTTCACATGTGTAGCATCATTAAATACGGGTCAATTTCGGCTTTGGTCACAAACCACTAAATTTTAACACAGTTATGGTCCCCCTTTTTGACTTAAATTCCCGAAAAACATGAACAATCACTCATGAAAGGCTTCATATATTTAACTTATTTTTGGTACATAGGTGTAACATCATAAAATACAGATCCAGTTCAACTTTGGCTACTAACCACTTAATGTTGACATAGTTATGGCTCCTATTGAAATTAAATGTTTCCAAATACACTGTTGACCATTCACAAATTAAAGCATCCTCTTTGTCCTTTCCTTCGAATGGATTCCACAGTTTTGTGACAAGGCCATATTGTGGGGGTATATCCGTCACTCATGTGACAATTCTAGTTATCTTTAGTTAGTTGTGAAGATGATTTATTATTGCTCCTTAATTGAGAAATACTTCTACACTGTTTTAATATTTCTGCTTAATTGAGAAATACTTCCACACTATTTAGAGTGCACATTCTACTTGCTAGTATTTGCTTGTATGGTTTATATAAGTAAGAGCTTGTAGTGTTGGGAATCTTTTAATAGTTCAAGAAAATAATAATGATTTCCTTTGCAACACTTAATTACATTTTCAAATATTACATTTTTGATTATTAACTAGATAAGTAAATGTTAACAAATGGCCAGTATTTGCACATATGGTTATCCATTTAATATTCAAGTAAATAAAATGACTAATAAGACCATTACAAAACGAGCCAGTATAAGCATACATGATATATGTATGTAAGGGCTTTGAGTCTTGGTCATTATCTTATAAAATAAGTAATTTTCCCCATTTACTAAATAACAGGGTCCTTCTCACCTTATTATTTTATCTTTTTTAAGTAACACACATAACTTAAAGCTTTTTAACGTCTAATTTTTAACTTGTTCATTGTAACAGGTATTTTGATCTCGTTTCTGTTATTCAATCTTACATCTTACAAACTTAATTTATAATCCAGAGAGAAATGTAATGTTTACAGTATATTTTGCCCAAAATGTTCAAGTAAGCATTCATGTATGGCATTGTTTACACTGTTACCAGATATCATGAAAGAATTATAGAAAACATATCGATTTTCAGTTGTTTATCCGTAAATAAACAACGATTTTGAGTTCTAATGCATATGAATTAAGCAACGAGGGCGTCAGTCCGAGTGGTTTAATATATGCTCACCAGAAAGAAAAATCGTTGTTTATTTACAGATTAACAACGACAAAGTGAACATTATTTTGATTTTAACATGACCTGACAACATATTATGCAATTACAACGCGAACTATAACTTACAGTTTCTGAACTAGTTTTTCGAAGTTGCTTATTGGCAATTTAACTATGGAAATTTTGGGCGTGTCATGTTAGAATAGTATTACTCTACTGACGATGATGCTGGTGTTTTACTGTGATATGTTGTCATATGTACTGTGGTGTGCAGTTGCGTAGTTTACCATTTTTGAGATACTACTTGTGTCAGGTATTCTTTTGCATATATTACATAATACCATGTGTTTGTTTTTGCTTGTCTATGTTGCAAACTGACACTTGAAATAAATACATATTCTTTCTCGTTAGATTTCCTTTAACTCCACAAAAAGGCAACATGTTTCAATTTCTATCGTCGTTGTCTGCTCGAATATTTAACAACCCATTGATAAATAAAGGGTGCAAAACAGTATCTCTAATCTAATTGTTTAAATATCATCCACAAATCCCTTATCTAATTGTTAAAATATCATCCACAAATCCCGACTACATGAAGTAACGCTGGGTTTTGTCAGTGTTTTAATATAAATAAGTTTCTAAACAAGTGCATGTATGTAACTTGCCTAGTATATAAAGCGGTACTTTATATGCGCCCATAACTTAATCCAACCTGCCCAGAAAAGTTCATTGAAATCTCTACATAAACAAGTGAGAAAAGTATTTTTCAAGCTATTGACAAACGTAACCGGAAGAAAACATAATCTCTTTGGCTTAGGCAATGAGTCCACCCATTGTGACTCTTGAATTGTTTTAAGAACGCAGACGACCTTCTAAAGTCCGGAATATAAATACTATGGAATCATTTTTACAAGGAAACGCCCTTCTTATAAAGAAAAGACAATTAAATGGTTTAGTTTAGGGAAATAAATGGTTAAATGCAACGGATAATAATTAGATTGGTCTGTAAGCACATCACCTAAAGTTGTTTGGATATTTGAGTCAAAGCTTACTAGTATTCTTCATATACGACTTTAACATTCAAACGTCAATAGAATACTTATAACATATTTCAGCGAGTTTTCTTTGTTCATCAGTATTCTTTAACTGTGATATCAGATCGGTAAATGTGGGCGGAGCCTAATATGCAAGCCTGTTGTGTAATAAGTATCGTGCGGTATATTGAACTGTAGTTGTAATTTATACGCACGCGACTTATTGCACTGAACGATTGCACTAAATGGACCCATTGCGACACGCATGGTAAGCACGTTAGACACGTGACGTCAAGGAACTGCCCACAGGGATCGGCATCGTAGAAAGTTGCGATGCGATTGGTAAATATGGTATAAAACACTTGTAGCACCCATTGAACTGAATATGTTAACAATTATTTATTTACTAACTAATATATTTCGGTCAAAGAGTGCTACAACTATTACATGTACGTTCAGCGGATGCCATATTACTCTGTTAAGCCTTGCAAAAATATCAGACATATATTATATGGAACCTAAATCATGTTTTGATGCAGAAAATAAAGCGTATGTCGGTTAAATTTAAATTACAAAAAAAGAAATTTCCAATTTATAAAGACAAAATCCAGCGTGTGAGATATTACACAATGAGTTTTAATAATATCAACAAATTCAATCCTTTTACTTAAGAAATAATTTTCGATTTATCGTTGTTTATCGGCCAATAAACAACGATTTGGAGTTCCGATGCGTAGGAATTAAACCACGAGGGCGTTAGCCCTAGTTGTTTTAAAGCCATTAATCAGAACGACAAAGTGTGGTTTATTGGCCGATAAACAACGATAATGCGAACATTATTTCGATTTTAACATGATTAGACAAATATTTTTGCAGTTGTAATGGAAATACTTTTTACTATTCTCCGCACAGAATCGTAACTTCATTTTGCGTTGTTTATTGGGTAGTTTAACAACTATACTTTTGTTCTTTGTCTATAGAAAATTAGCGAGTATCATGTTAGAATAACAAATACGTTCAGTATCGTATTTATCCATACTGCTTTTTAATTATTAATGATAATATTGCAAAAACATATACTTTTTAAATATCCGCCATTATCAAGATTACATAGTATTTCAAATACAGGCTTCATTGAAGCTGAATGCAATTTTTTTCCCAAAATGCTGATAATAACAGTGCTAACTACCTTCAGTGCATGGCAGAGACAATCAATGAACTCGTGTATATGAAACTATAATACAACGTAAATAGTTTACCCTAAATCAGGATGTATATAATTATAACTAAATAGTAACAAATTAAATGCTAAATGTTATATCTGTGTATAATAAATTGTACGTTTGTAATGTCTGAAGACATTTATTTCTTATGTGATTGTAACACAATATGCTCGTAATACCGTGCGGCGATACCTCATTTACGATTCAAACACACCTCTCAGATTGTGTAACACTATATTATATCGAACAAAAGGAGGGGTTATTGCATTGCGTTTTTGTACATGTAGAGAAATGCAAATAGTTGTAAATATTTAGAACTGAATAGTGTTTTTCTACATTTCATCGGTGTTTGAACTGTCGGGAAAATTACGCCTAATTTGCAT
This sequence comes from Congeria kusceri, assembly GCA_027627225.1. NCBI lineage: Eukaryota > Metazoa > Mollusca > Bivalvia > Myida > Dreissenidae > Congeria > Congeria kusceri. Next base: position 19,947,635 of record CM051033.1, on the reverse strand, counting down.
AAACTACGTTAATGCATAAATTAGGCGTAATTTTACAGACAGTTCATTCAATGAAGAAAAAAAATATTCAATTCTTATAATTACAACAAAAAAGAATATAAACTTTACTTTTAACTGTCTTGGGGCCGAAACTGACGTATAGCCTCCGGCGTAGGGATCCCCGTTTGAGATTCGGTTTCAATTTCGTCGAACGCCATTTTCTATATCTCGTCAGATATTTCAAATCTCTGCCGATCATTTTGGAGTTGACTTTCTGGTAAAAAGTTACTAAACATATTCAAATTCCCCAATATGCGTTAACAATTTCATTGTCTGCAACACGACAGTCGATAAATCAGTCGTTTTGTTTACGAACGATGCTGTATACGTCGTAAACGTTTGCGCAATGCAATGACGTAATTTCGCAAAATAGCGAATGAAAGTAAACATCGTAAAGGTTCGCGCAAACCAATGACGTCGTTTCGCAAATAAAGAATTAAAAAGTAGTACGGCCATGAATAATAAATAGGTAATTTACATACTCAGCCGGTTCATCAGGGTATGAATGAGAGGTCACGTGAACGGATTATCCAATCAGAATGGAGTTTTTAAGTAAAAATGCAAATAGTTGTAAATATGAAATTTTAAAACGTCTTAAAGTTTTTCTTTTATTGTTAGAGTATTGATGGTTTGTATATTCTAATTCATATTCAAAGTGGCAAAAGTATTGCTAAAATATTCATAGAATACTTGCACTTACTTAGATCTATTTAGCAGATGAGTACTAACAGGCTATCTCCGCAAGTTAGAACGAATTACTAAATGATTTTAAACTAAAAACTAAATTTGCCTGTTTTGTAAAACACATTGTTATCTTATTTCATAAGTTTGAACTTAAGACGTTTTTCTATTACGACATGATATTTATTTAATTACACACAAGGGCATATTATATGAGATTTCAAAAACATAACGAAAACATTGTGAACTTCAGCCAGTGCTTTCAAACAATAAGAGTGTCGAAGTTTTCAAGATAGCCATATAATGGAATATTGCCTCACACACTGGCGGCCTTTTTTTTGAAGATCAATAGACTTTAGTAGAGGGTCATCCGATGAACATTTCTGTTAAATTATTTCTTAATTCGATCACTGGCCCTATGTTCACAACGGATTAACTGCAGGATCAAGATCAATCTTAGCTGATCTTGATCTTCCAGCTCAATTGAGCCGCATTTGAAAAAATATTTATCTTCTTAAATAACTTTTTTTCTGGATTAAATAAACATACATTTTGATTAAAATCTCCATATCAGCAAAAAAATCTATTATGAGAAGCGTTCATAATCATGTATAATACATATTTGACCAATAATTACATTTGATCCAGATTTTTTGTGAACGCCATGTTTGAGCCTGATCCTGAAATATCTGGCTCAAGTTGATTTTGAAACTGAAAATCAGGATCAACTTGTTTTGTGAACCCGGGACCAGGTGTCCAGCTAGATGTTTTAAAATGTCTCCATATAAACCTACTAGGAAAGCTGCACCGTCATGTTTATTAACTGACCTTTATATGTCAAGTCAAGTCAATACATGTATTCACTCAATTTCATGCAAAACATGAACAAATTGAGGTATTACAAAGATACTTACAAATAAGATGCTCTCTATAAATTTATAAGTTATTGAAAATTAACGATTTCAATGTTAGCAGCGCATGTTAGTGACATGGAGAGTCATACATAGCGTACATATACAGTGATGTAGCAAGATGACCATTTATTATAGCTCACATGTATAAGTTTGTTATACTATTAATAATAACACATAATTACATTTTGTAATATTACCAACATATAATGCATAACCGGTATGTTTGGGCATTAAGTTTGTGTTGAAAAACTGCTGTGAAAAGTCACAGTCAATATATATATATATGATGTGTATGAACTAAATATATTAAACATAATAATATTGTCAAAATATGTTTAGTTCCTACACATCAAAAACGTAGTTTGTAAGATAGTTTTCATATTTTGAGAAAGGCGCAATGCCAAAACGTCAATTAAAACGAGAATGATCAGAGTGATATATGGTATATTTATTTAAATTTTTATTAAAAAGGCATTTTAAAATGTTAAACGGTTATGCTAGCTTACTTTGGTTGATAATACTGCCAATATACACAATTATTCAGATGTTATGTAGTGAAAGTATTAACATATGTTTCTTCTGTTTATACCTATTCAGAACAGTTTTACACGTGATTTGAAGATTGAGTGTCCAGTAAGAACAACTATACAGGTTAGTGTTACTTAAACAATTATAATGCAATGAAAAACAAACCATATGCAGTAGTAAATAACGTATTTGGTTGATCAACTGTTTAAAAGTGTCACATATTGAGACAGTTGGTTTTAGTTAAAACAATTACTCTGGTATTACAATTTTTTTTTTCTAACATAACTATAGCTACAAGAAAATGCAATGTAAAACAGTTATAATCAGCGTAAATTATTATCCATCTAAGTTTGGAGAATTATGCACCTTTAGATTATTTTTTTATGCAATGGAAAATAAAGAACTAATACATTTATATATAAGTAATGATTGATATACTGTAGTAAAAAATAATTAGAATTACACTTTTTAAGACATATTTCAAGAGCATAACGTGTCTACACATATTTTTCCAGCATTTAATATCATAATATCACACGTTATAGTCCAGTGTTTGTTAAAATAACTTTTATAAATGTTCTAAGTTTTATAAGTTCCGTTGTATGTTTTGTTTGGAATAGTTCGTTTAGATTTAATGTATTTGGATGCGTGTAGTAGTAACGTTTTAAATGTGCATGGTGCTCATCGACAAATTTATGACATTCATTCAGGTAATAGTACTCGTCACCAAGTTTATTTTCACAAAGGTTACAATATCTTTCGTTGAGCAGTATGCCATTCCAATTTCAGACTTAAATTGGTAGTCTGTGATATCTTTTACGGAAGTTTGACATGTAATGCAAAAGAGATTTTGGTAGTTTTGTCAGGTAGTTTTCAAGTCCAAAAGCGGATTTAATTCATTTATAAAACGACCTGCTGGAAGAGTTTTCGATTAAAGAATACCACTCGGTAAGGAAAACGTCTTCAAGTGTTTGTTTTATTGCGCTTTTTAACCATTTCTCATAATGTTATTCCTGTGTATTCCAGACTTTCATCATACCACTTTTAATAGTTATTTGTTTCAGTTTTGCAAACCATGGAAATTATTTGGCTAAAGTATTATCATTTTGAAGTTGGTTCAAGACATACTTATAAATAATAAAGGTTAATTTATTAGAGTTATCACCGTTGATGATTTTTAACCAAAATGTTATTATTTTCATTTTAATATCTAAAACAATCGGTTTTGTCCCAGATTCACCGTAAACCATATAGTTCGGCGTTGCTTTTGTTTCGGCACAGCTGTTTTAACCCAACTTTTGACCTTCCTGAACTGAACATCCAATCAAATGTTGTGAAAATGTCCCGCCTGTAATCCCGAATGAATAAATCCTAACTTTCAATCGGCAAATTAACGATAATTTCCCACTACACTAGTCATGAATACGTAGGTGCAACATCCCGACAAACTAGACAATTCGTAACAGGTTTGAAATACTTAATATGGCAAATTCAATAAGGGAATAACAGTTCGCACAAAATGAGAGCTTTTGTATATGATTGTTTAATGATTTGGCATGATATTTATCTAGCCATAAATAGTTTAACATATTTAGGAGCGTGCATACTTCGGACAGAAATGTACTAGTTAATAAAGTCATGTACTGTGTTGCTGAATATATTGTTTTAATGTTATTACATAAACCTTAGTTAAGCAAAGAGCATATATAAACTTTTGATGTCATTAAGTAACGTATATAATAATTTATATAATGGTATGTTAGGAGGCGATATTAATTTTCTTGTTTTACTTAAGAACATATTTGAGGTATTTTAAATGCACTCGTTCTATAATGTCTACATTTCCTGTACCCCCCAATGTCGCTACCGTTGTGCAAAATAGGTTTGATAATTTCATTGAATAAATCTATTTGGAGATCAATCAAAAGATTTAGACGATTTGAATTTCTTAATAAACTAAACATAGCTTTATAGGCACATATACCCAATGCACAGGACCTTATTATAATTATGCTGTGCTGACAGGATGTTTTGCATAAAAAAAAATACTTGTTATAGTCGCATTTGGGCGCGAATTTTGCTCGACCGCAAAATAGAAGTTTTCACTTCTAGTTATTAAAGATCATGCTATGTTATTATTAGGAGATTCATGTCTTATTATGAGATTCATTCACACGCATTACCACGTACTAAGTGATGTGAATAGAGAATATTAAAGGGCCTATGACGTCGAAAAATTGGATTTCTATTACACTATAAATGATATTATATTATAGAAATGCGGTTTATAAAGACATGTGAATCAAATAAATAAAGCACAAATAAAAACAAAGAAGAAAACAAGTCTGAAAAATTAAACCCCAAGCAAGGATCGAACTCACGACTTAAGAACCATATGAACAAATGACAGTAGATAGCGCTTTAACTGCTCTATCATGCTTGGTTAGAAGTAGAGCGCAAACTATGGTTATAGAAAATAATCACAATTATTATGTCAAAATGTAAACATAAAAAGGGCCAAACAAACAAGACCCATATTATAAATTGATTTTTATCTCAGAATGTTTGCACTCTTTTTTTATTATCTATACCCTGTTTTAACCATTATTATGTTTCAGTAATATTATCTAAATTTCTGAATTCTTTAAGAAATTGCCCCATCGAGGCCCTTTTCGATGACATAGTCCCTTTAATTTATAGGCAACGAAATAATGTTTTGAAGTATCGATAAAGGTGTGTTTTCCTTTACGTATGACATTAACAATACATGGATTTGAGCAACATTTTGAAAAAAAGTAATATATAGCTAGTTTCTTATTCTTTATTTTCATTAAAATTGACAGAAAATGCATATGCGCAAAATGCACATTGTTCTTATTTCACCCAAATATAGTAAACGCAGCTGACCTTGAGTGCAACAGTGCGTTAAAAAGTAGACCGGGTTTCTAAAAAATTTCCTGTGTAAACCCTACATAAGGTTTACACCACGGACTGTTATCCAACCGATTTCGCTGTAAAAGTGGCATAAACTAAGTATTCAGTCAATTATATCCCCGTATTAAAATGATATCACACCCTGTTATTGTACATTCATATGATTCACATTTATGAAAATGTATATTGTGATAAATAACAAACTATGCCTGTTATAATTACTTATGTTATGTTGCTCTACTTATGATACATATTGAGTTTGCACATCTGTGATGTTTGAACATATGAACTTTGTAATAAATTATGCATGTATTTAGATGTGTAGTTTAACATCTTTGAAATACTATGTGCCATCTGTGAATGTATGTATATGTTTAACAACACTATTTGTATGTTTGTGATTTTACTGATTGTACTTGTCTATGTTGCAAATTGAACATCGAACACCAACAAACATCAAACACAAACAATAAATCTTCTTTATCGTGATATTGTTGTCGTGTGTTTTACATAGAAAGTCTACGTATTGCAAATTCAGCAACAATTTTCTACACTTATATATAAAACACAGCTAAATAAAGCGCGCACTATTGTGTGCCCTGATGTAAGAGTGCAATTACTACAATAAATTCACGATTAAAACACTTAATATCATTGACACATCATTGAAAATCATCTCAATGTTAGTGTGAATTACTATTTGTATTATCAAGTTTAACGATTATATAATTATTTATAGTGTTATGTATTAACCATAATTAATTTTACATTAATGAACGTTTCAAATAATGCTGCCATAGCTGTCTTAATATTCATTATGTGTCTGTAAAGGTCGCTGTTTACTATTCAACAATAGATGTACAGTAGTGTCTTTAAATTACCCGTTCATCTAACCACACCAATGTATCTGTCTCAATAAAAGGTTAATCAAAACCAGCATAACACACGTTAGTATGATTTATCTTTATAGATTCGATTTGCAAAATATTTACATAGTAACAGTGCAAGTACATGATGATCATAACCACAGTGAAAAGGGAAAAATGCATGTGTATAAACACTGACTTATTCTAAGTTTCTTCAGTTATTCCAAGAACATATCGAACTGCGTTTGCTAATTCAAAATGTAGATGATGCAAGTCAATGAATACAATAAGTCATTATTTAATGCGAACAACAATATATTATGTGAGAAGCATATTTGAGATCAAAATAGAATTTGGTAGATAAAAAGTTTATTCAAGAGTTATACACTGTTGCATATAAATAACGAAATACGGCCAACATGGCCCCTTATCTAAGTAATACATACAAGTAATGTGTACTGTGTTTCATGCTTTACAAAAATTAATTTAGATCTGTAATGTATTTCATGCTTTACAAAAGAATTTATATTTAAGAAAAACATACAAGTAATCCTTACTGTATTATCATGCTTTACACAAATAATTTCTAATTAAGTAATACAAACCAGTAAAATGCTTTACAAACAATATGTATATAGTTAGTGCATTAAAGTTATATGTATTGTATATAACGTAATAAAATAGTATTAAATGACGATTATCATATATTGACATTGTTTCTAATTTCAAAAGCTATATATGCATAAACAGCTAGTAACGTAATAGTACTTGGATTCTGTAAGAAAACATAACTCTTTGGCTTTCAACATGCTTGGCGACGTCTGTAATATACTGGTATGTATTTTTTCGTATTTGTGAGTATATGTTACATTCAACAATACAATGATATTCATCTTCAAGAACATGGCAAACTGGGCAAACTCTAATATCAGTATTATTCCACCTTCCCGTCTCAATATGTAATATGTGTGACAACAATCGTAACTTGCTTAGTGCAAGCATATACTTCATGATGTTTACACATTTAAGATTATATTGAAGTTCAAAACAAAAAAGATTTCTGTAGAATAATGCCCTTGAAGAGCCATTTTTTTGCGTTCTTCTCACCTTGGACAAAATTGTCAGTAATGTGTTGCTTAAACACAGAAAAGAAACCATTAAGATCATCAACACCTTGTATCAACCAGACATAATAGAATCCCAAAGAACTAAGTACAGATTTGTCTTGACTTGCCCAGTTACTTTCAGTTTCGTGTGACATACACGATTAAAATATGCGTAAAAATTATACTGCCCATGTTTAAAAAGGCAACCGAAAATAGTATAACGCTACCGTATTAAAAACTTGCCATTTGCTAAATAGTGAACCTCAGCTAAACGAGTATATAATATATTATGTGAATTATAACGGCATTATTCTGGCCAAAACAGGCTATATGGGTATTAGTTGTTTTATAAGACATATTTACCTAACCATAATTTGTATTTTCTTATCTTCTGTTACAAGATGCTAAAGTAATGCAATATATGAAATGTTTCAGTTAAATATGGAATTGTATAAGTGATATAAAATTATATATTTTTACTGCTGAACAATAAATACATTATTTTGTATATTGTCATACAAAAAGAAAAACAATAACCGGGATACTATTTTGTATAAATAACAGACCAGTGATGGTTTAGCTCCCTTGGGAATTGTATTTACATGTAACCGTTGTTTGCAAAATGGAAATCCAAAAGGAAAATTTGGATTGTTTATTTGTCAATATATTTGATGTTGACAGCTATTTTAACAGACAATTACATTAAAAACAATAACATCAACAAAAAATTGACGAAAACAATGTACATGCAACGAAACAATTCAATTAAAGATCTCCAACAGCAAAATTCTGTCATAAATGAATCTGAGCTGTACAAGTGTCGTAAGGACTTTAAACATATGAATCGTTTTCTGTTTTTCTCATTAAAAATTTAATGTACTAGAGCCAAACTCAGAGAGCGCATAATTCCAGATCCCTCATCCAATTCTTGTGGGTAATCTACACGACCAACTTCGACATTTGGACTGGGGTTTAGGTACTTAGAATGTTTTGGTGCGATGTTCAGCTAGTAAAATCTTGTAAAAAATCTGAACAATTACAGCAAAATTAATGCAAACCAGGCCAAGAGGATTTCCAATGCCCTTTCGGATAAGGCCAGCGTGGACTAGAGAGTTTGTACCGTCATCGACCAGCCTCCATGTCCAGGCAAATATTCAAAGGTTTACTGGGACTTAAAACCAAACAAATACAAGTTGACTAATCACAGAAAAAAACAACAACATAATATATTTATAAAGAACAAATGTTGATTTCGGTGAATGATCGAATTTAATTTCACTCGTGATCATAGACAATTACATGTGCACGTTTCTATCACAACTATAAAATTCGATCATTAGCCAAAATCAGTAAATATCCTCTATATCGTAGTTCTGAAAGCTATGTATATTTTAAAGATACAGAATAAAGCATTATATTAACTATCCGAACGTGTATGTGGTAATACCGTGTTACATACCTTACCAACGTTTTAGAAACAAAAGTAACATAGGAACAAGTTTGAAAATAATAGCTGTATCCGGTATACCGTATGTGAATACATCCTTTCCTGGTCTAAGATAAAAACAAGACATTACATGCACAAGGAAAATGCATTAAGCTAATACGTAAATGATATAATACATAACATTATACAATTAACATTTACTAACAGGTACACAATGTATAAGATCATTGTATAATCATAATGGTCACACAATTGTAAAGTAAGCTGTAAACTTTATTTTGCACAACGTCTGGAAGATGTGCGTTAAATAATCCTCCTTACAGCCGTGTTCGAAAGATCATATATCATATAGAAACAATTCTACCTTTTTCAAAACATTACACGCATTCCAAAGGTCTAAAAACACACATGTGCGATATTTAATAATTCACGTGATTAAAATTAACTTGCACGTTTTTATCTACAAACTGCGCCAAGAAATAAATTAGTATTTTATTGGTTAAATTTCTAATTGTTGCCGTATGATCTAAAAACCATTGCTTCCTTTTGCGTCCAATTTTACACAATCTTAAACTGCATGATTCTTGATGAGTTGTACTCGCTAAGCAGCAGGGAGTCTTTGAATCTTTGAACGCAATTAGGTCGTTCAATCTCGGAATACAGGATGACATGGCTCTTTCCAGAGTTAACATCCACTTCATATACAAAGTCGTACTGCTTCTGACCGTGCCCTACCAAAAACAACGTAGACGAGTCCTTGAGGTCTATCCCCCTTTGCGTATTTATAATATCGTTTGTTTTGATAATTTTGACAATATTTCCATCTTCATCTAATTGGTATACCCTTGATTGCATTACCTCAGAAATGTACAATGACTTTGATTGGTTATCAAACGCCATGTACCAAGGACTGTGGAATTTGCCATTGTCAATCACACGGATCTCTTCTCCATTGATTCCAATAACTTTGACCTGACATTTAGGATGTTCATATCCTACATACAGTCGGTTGTTTGCGAATGTAAGTCCTCTACAATGATCGTGACCGATCAGCTCTTTGTACTGGAATAACTGATTTTCTTTTATTTTGACAAAAATCAGCTTTCCAATATCAGGTACGGACACCACAGCCTGTTTATCTTGCTCATCTATCATCACTACGTCCCATGGTTTACAAGATCTACAGCCAGGTTTACACGTACTTTTGTTGCACATTAGAATCGGCCGGCCTGTTGCTTGTTCAAAGTCAAACAATTTGATACAGTTGTTTGTGAAGTCCGCACCGATTACATAATTCGGTGGAACGACAGCAAATCCGGTGATGGAAGGTTGTGCTGAATCGGTTGACATTTTAACATTTATGTCTTTAATTTTCTTTGGTGCTTTCAACATGTCAGAGTTTCCAACGTCCCTTCATAAAAAAAAATTAAGATGTTGATAATATTATTACATTGTACAGGGATCAAAATGCATGAATGTAATTGTTCAGTTGGTTATCGATCGTATTAAAATTTGAACAGTCTGCTTAAATATGCAGATACGTTTTAGTCGATTACTTTCTTATTCCGTGATATAACAAAGATCATTATAATTATTTACCTTGCCACAATATACTTTGGTCCCTCCTCTGAAATGGTATTAAACAGTTTGATAGTTAGTACCTATGCCTAGCACATAGCACCCGGAACATACGGTTTAGTAAATGGCTGCCATAGACAAATTTGATCAATATAATATAAATGAAGTACATCTAAATCAGACTATCCATTACTCTGGATACATAGTTCGGTTACTAAACATTCGAGGAGAAATTGCATTCAGGTTCAAAATGTAGCGGTGCAATTAAACCTATACGAACAATAGATTCAAAGCGATGGTATTATCAAGTCTATACCTTCAGAATGTATCATGACGTCCAGGGCAATACTTTTGTCAACTCCATGCAGCAATGTATCCAGTGGTTTGAAAACCTTCCGAAGCTGTCCATTTTGGACACATCTTTCAAACTGTGATCGATCATCTTCAGTCAAACATTCCACCTTCAGTATCAGCTTACCATTCTCTGATATCATTGGTTTTGAAGGCTTCCGCCTCGGAATCGTAAGTCCCTTTGCCTGAGCATGTTCTGCCAGCTGGGATACTAGAAAACAAATGGTAAACAAACGATATGCCTAAACACTAACCATGCAATTATTCATATAAATAATCAACGACATATGTTTACATTGTTTAACAAAAGCAAATGTATATTTTGTCATACCCAAATTTTCCATGATACAGGTATAGTGGTCTCGGTACAAAATAGCCTCATGTTCGTAATGTTCGCATCCGGGCTCTGTGCGTATGATATCTTGCAGTGGTTTCAATTTTGCCGTGAGGACACCTTTGACGCATGCGTTTAACAATCGGAAGAAGTTTGAGATATCCAGCGGATGTACATAAATTCGTATGCTACCGGGTTGTGCGTTAAAATCTGTAAAAATAGGTTTAAACAATTAACAAAAATAGTAATGACCAATAAGTTCTGCTCAATTCCTGCACAGTCACGAGAAAATAAATGAAATGTTTACAGATATATGTACGTATTAGGCATCATAATATGACAAACGCAGTGGTATATATTATGTTACAAACAACATTGATAAAGGTAAACTGACGTACGCTCATATAAGGTATCCTATATGACTTTTGTGAGCCTGTAAAGTATTTTGGATTTGTAACACAACAAACAGAGGCACATTAAACTTATGTCATTTCGATTATCGCATTGACAACTGTCGGGATAATAAAGTTGTTGGGCCATTGCGACAAAAAGCAGCACAATCCGGGAATGCTCATTTACATTTCATAATATTGCCTGAATAAATACCGTTTAAACCAAATTACACTAAACCCACCTCCAATGCCCGACAAAACGTCATCGAAGACTTTTCGGACAGCTTTTCTGTCTTTCAGAAGTGGCTCATAGCCCGCTGTTTCGTCCTGCTTGTTTATAATGCTGATAATTTCTCTAATAAGACGAAAACGTGTATCCAGGTTACCGCAGCAGGTCATTGTGAGTTCAATCACAACCGGCATACAATCTGCAGAATTACGAATATATTATTATATTCCGTAAAATGATTACATAGGCTATTTTTTGCTTTTTTTTTCTCACAGAGTTGGTGCTCACTAGCTCTATATTATATATTTTTTAGTTTCGAATATTTGTTAAACATATATCTTAAACACATATGGACACAATGTCCTGCCATCAACTGTGCACTGAATAGACAATTCATTATTGGTAAAAATCAGTGTACTCTCATGTTTTCTTTTGTGTCAATTTCAAGGTCAGTCATGAAGATTTTGTCGAAAACATTATATTTATCAGATAGACAAGACAGGAGAAGACACTTTGTATATGTTTGTATATACCGAATAACATACTTATCATATTCGGTGGGTATTTTTGTTCTCGAGGTGGTAAATTCCGTTGAACTAGATCATGACCCTTGTGTTGCGCTGTAATTTAACCAATTCAAATCTAAAACAATGGAGAGTGGTAATTGACATTAGAATATAACCTTCATTTTGAGCCAATGAAATGGCAATATTGCACCCATTATGTGAAACACTTCAGCATTACGAGCATGTTCTTAACGGATGCTAGGTTTTGATTTTGATTGGCTAATTGGATCCCCGCCTTCTCAGAATAGGTAGTAAACATTACCATATGGGTATCTAATATACACACGTGCCAATGATGTACATGCTTACGACAATCAAAATGTAGGTTATATTCTAAGTTAGTTAGAACGTAATTAATAAAATCTTATTGGTTAAGAAGGGGCTCACTTCGCTGCGCTCTCTCGCTTCTTAACCAGATTTTACTTAATATGTTATAATTATTACTTTTGTCTTTATAGCTAATGTTAACGTTTGTGGACTGACAAGTTCACCATAAGACTGTACCTTTTTGGTCAGTTTTTGGAGAATTATTATACTATATTTATTACATTACTGCATTAAACACACTTGACACACTAGGTATTATTTATTACAATGTATTCGCCAAGTTATGCACATGCTAGTTTTAATAACACACATGTATACACTTGCCATTGTTATAACACAGAAAAACAATTAGGAAATGTATTATCGTCTTATTTATATCATTCAATGCACCTTCGTTGTCAATATGATTTTAAAACAATAAGTTTCTACTTTAATTTTGATCTAACTGAACTATTTAGAGATCAGGTTACCTTCCTTATATTGTATAAGGTATGTGGAAATTTTAAAGATACGTATAATATGTTATAACACACGATAAAGCACAGGTGATCTGGTACATTCAGAATACAATGTCTAAAACAGAGAGATTTTAAACATTGTTATTTTACGTTCTACTTCCTCTTCTTATCGGAACATCATAGACGTTGATTTTTTTAGTTATAGTAAGTCCATTGATACTGGTTTTGACATTCAAATTACATGTTCTCTGGCATGTAAACTATTTGAACAATTACGAAGTCGTATAGGAATCAATGCTAAAACCAAGTATATGTAGCTATATAAGTAAACTACTTGGTTTAAGAATACTCAATTGAAATGACAATCAAATCAAAATGTATTATAAACCCTTGATTACAATGTACATCGGTTTCTGCGTAAATGTTACCCAGCATACATTTAAGTATAAGAAGAGTTTATTAAGATAACTTAAGAGAATAAAGACGCCCTGACTGAGGGGCCGCAGCACACTTCTCCATTACGTCAGACTCAAAACTATTCCTAACCATGCCTTCAATATCCTTTTCGCGGTAGATTTACATTTATATCACAATGGACGATTACGCTTTGTTCGGGTGCAACGGCCCAGAGCTTACATACTTATTGCTACGTCTTGCCTGAAACAGAAGGGTAATGCCGTTATGATTATGTTTGGAATCGTCCGAATTTGAACGTAGAAATTTAAATCCATTTCCACTTTTCTTTGCAAAAACAGCCTATGGCATTTTTCATCAGCATGACTAACGACTTTGTCATCTGTAAATAACGCTTAAATGCATAACACAACACATAAAAATGATTAAAATTGGGGTCACCGCCTTGGATTGTCATACCTCGGGATAAATCATTCAGGTGATGATGCTCAAGAACACTGATGACCTGCTCCATTCTAGCATGGTAACGATCTTCCTCTGTGGACAGATAATTTAATAATCCGCGTTTAATGTGCATGCTATGCAGTCAGCAAGGTCAGGCGATTTACTCATATATAAAACACATTGATGCTTCCAAATGCACTAATGGAGCGATTTTTTTTTTATCGAGATTTTAATGCATTTGTTAATGTTAATGGTAATTAATTAACCAGCATCCGCGATATAAGTATTCATGCATACTTGGTATTTCTAAATGCTAAATGCGTTTAAATCTAACTGTAGTGGTTCTAAATTGCTAAATAATAACTGACACACAGGTTTGATATGTATAACCTCCTTACCAATGAACATTTGTCTTTTCTGAAATTTAATTTTCTTCGATTCTATGTACAGAAAGCATTCAATAAAACGCTAATACTCACATTTATGTTAGTTTATATTAGATAAATAATGTTAACACAGAAATAATAAAGGCGATCCTACTGATCATATGATATCCGATTAATACAATATACTAAATAAGCGCTATCAGAAACCAAAAAAGCTATTGGTTAACACAATTCCTAATTAGCTACTAAAATGTCTGCAAAAAATGGCATATTTTTACACTTTCCGAGAAAACATTTCTTTGCCAATAACATATTATCTTTGCAAAATCACAACGCTTGGCTACTTATTTACATGTCTTAGTGCCAGCCTAGTAATAGCTGCTTCTTTTACCTGGAGTAAACTGTGCTATGCTCTCTCGATAAGCTTTCTCCGTTTCCTGTTGCTCTTGGAATACATTAATATTTTGTGGGTCATGAGGAACTTTGCCATGTACAATATCTTCTATTTCCTTCTCAATAGCTCTTATGAGGTCCGCCTTCCGAATATATTGGCAAATATCTACCATTAAAATCCGAAGTTCCCTAACATGACTGGCAAAAGAGTGGTCGGATATGTCCCACAGAGCGTTGTTAGCACGAAGTCTGGACATCAGTCGAACCTTTGCCTTGATTTCAAAGGACACAACCCTATCCTCAGCAATGTCTACGATTAAAAACGACACCAAATACAGCGGCCATGAATATGTCTTTGCTCTAACACCAAAGCCAGGTACTAACAGCGTAATATTCTTCTGTCCTATATTTGAGCTTGTTATTGTTGTCAAATTATTATTCACAAAATGATCTATCGTCCATGCTTCTGTCGGCGTATCTGATGGTCTACTTCCGGAGACAGCGAATTCGAGCAATGGTAGAAGGACCTTTTTAGAAATCCTTAAATGTATATCGACAAGGATATGTGCCTTCGTGTCGGCGCCTTGTGCCATTTCCGAACTAAGTATCTGAAAAGTTATTGAAATAATATTCACCCAATCAAATAAACAACAATGAAATTATATATGAACTGTCGTATAGTATATTCCATATTTTTTTGTTTAAGAAGAACTCACTAAAATTATTTTAATAAAAACCTGTAAGAAAGACTTTTTTATCTCTTTTTTATGTAATCCAATAAAATATTAAATCATATATACAGAACAGTATTAAAATTACAGTTGTCTTTGTTTCGATATTTCACTTCATATCTCGCTAACTTTTATATTCAGTCTGATCGCCGTGCGTTGTATGTATTTGCTTTGCTCAGGAGTGTAACATTTAGATGCTTTGCTCAGGAGTGTAACATTTAGATTGGCAGGCGTCTTGTATTTTCCATTAATTATTAATTGCTTAAGTGGCTACCCTTATCACACTGAATAGTATAATGGTAAAATCGATCACAATAGCCTCAGTCTAGTGAATTCATAATGTTCTTAATTAAAGACAATGGAATATGTGAAACATGATATACTAATAAACAGCTTTGGAATAAATCGATTAATTGCGTCGATAGAAAATTATAAACCAATATAAATACATTAACGAAAGGCATATCTTAAAATTTGTTAAGTCAGTGCGGAAAAAACATAATGAACATTGTTAAATTCTCTTTATTGTTTTAAGAATTTCAGCTGCGCCATGGTAAACACGAACTGCTTTCGTATTTTTACCAAAAATTGGGTATGAATACATGCATGTATAACTCAATCAAAGATGATGTTTCGAGATGAAATTGTTATAAATGAAGAAATTACAACAATTTTCTTTTATTTCTATTTGATGCGTTATAAGTTTTGTTGAGTGTATTACTATTTCGGGTGTTCTTACGCCGAACACTTTCAAGGAATATGATAATACTATTTAATGTAACACATCATGATCTATACATGTGTAAGAAGGTGCGTTTTATTTTGAGCGGAGTTTTCACGAAGCCTACTTTTCGGCGCAGATTTTATCGGCGTTGAAATGCGCGCCGAGTACGCGCCGAAACACTGTTTACTTGTGAGCGAAACCCGACGCGGTTTTTGGATAAAAACGCATGTGCGTTTATTAACCTTTTATTGAGAAAACAGTCATGGTGCTTACAAATCGTGGACTATTCATTCATCTTTTTGGCTATTTGTTTGCAAATATTTTTCTGTAATTATGGTCTTTATTCCGTCAAGAAGGAATCACAAATATATATTTGACTCTTCTTTATAAGCTTTTTATAAATTTGCAAACCAAACTTCATGTTGATTGTCCCGGTGTTGTTGATTGTCCCGGAAACTGAGGAATTTACGTAATCTTGTCATCCCTTTGTCATTTTCTGCGCCGAAGCTCAAGAAACATCGCTACCCGAAGAGAAGTAAAGTTTTAGTATTCAGAAAACGGGGTCCGTTGAAACCATGTTATTTGGATGTATTATGTCAATAATATAATGGTATTTCGCCTCCACCAAATCGGTTTTTAAATGTTTATTTAGAATCCCCGTATACTATTTACTAGAAATTACAATGACATTGCAGATTAAGTGAAGTATTATATAATGAAGTAATCATTCATTTGTTTAATGACCGTGTGCATACGATTTACTACGGTCTATTTTATATGTGTACCACGTATTAACCTGGTTTTCTTTGATTTATCGTACATGTATGTTGAATCTTCGAACATGTGTTCACATCTAAGGAGGGATTTTCCCGAATGCTAAAGACAAACTGCCTTCTGTTCATGAGTTTCTGTATGTAACAGTGTAACTGACATTGCCCATTGCCATCATTCTTTTAATAAGAATGAATACTTTTTGGTTTAATCTGTATTTTTAGAAGATGTGTTGGTTTGATTTTCGAAAACAGTAACAGATGGTCATTAATATATAAATGTCGTGTGAGCACATTCAGTGGATAAGGCTAGCCACTTAAGCAACCTTCTATCACGATAATATACTGTACACATGCGTGAGAAATAGGATCAACCTTCTATCACGATAATATACTGTACACATGCGTGAGAAATAGGATCAACCTTCTATCACGATAATATACTGTACACATGCGTGATAAATAGGATCTCAACCTTCTATCACGATAATATACTGTACACATGCGTGAGAAATAGGATCAACCTTCTATCACGATAATATACTGTACACATGCGTGATAAATAGGATCTCATTTTTCACAGGTGTGAAATTGAGATATCATTTCTCACACATTATAGTCTTATTCCTAATATTTTCTCCGAAGTTTGTGATCGCATGCATGTTTTTTTTTCAAAAAAACATTTTTGATATGCAATTAAATAAATTTTTTTCTGTGTTCCTCACGCATATCCCGTTTTTGGCCAGTCACATTCGTTCACACTTAAACATTTGACAAATGATCTTCTATTTTTCCCAGGTGTGTGAAAAATGTAATTTGTAAAACATATGATCCTACAAAGTATCTTGTGTTTGCATACCTACATGGATTTAGTACGAAACCGCCAATGGGCATGAACAAGTAGACTGTTACTTGTTTACTTGTCACACCATTGTGGACACATAATCTAAGGATGACATATGCACAAGTGAAGTTTTGTGTATGCAACATCCTACTTGCAGGGAATCGACACTTACTTAACATATCATGTATCAAACATGATATTAAGTTCCACCACGCTAAGCTCGCAATAGATAGATAACATAAATTTTAAAGAATAGGAATAGGAAATTAGGAAATATCCACGAGTATTGTACGGATGGTCCCTTTCTAGTGAGATGCATGTTTTTAAAGTAATATGGTATACATTGTTTTATTTTAAATGTTGAAACTAGTGAGAAACGAGATATGATTGAGCAACTATGCTCGTACAGATACGAGCTGATCAATTACTTCAACGGCCTACTGCAAAGAGTGCATGCGTGTATTTTCTGGTCGTTCTGGTTTGATGATTTTTCGTGGATTGTTTAAAATATGATATTTTCCGTTTTGGTTTTTCAATGTATCCTAAACGTTTCACAGTTCATTCTCATCAACTGACAAAGCAAATTATCGGGCAGCATTCATCCGTTTATTGATAGTTTAGTTATTATTTAACTTGCTGTTTTAGTATAGGACTATGGAGGCTAGTTATCCAGGCCCCTTGTTCACAAAACAAGTTGAGCCTGATGTTCGGGTTTAAGATGAACTTAAGACAGTTATTTCAGGATCAAACTAAAAAACGGCGTTCAGAAAAAAAACCTGGATCAATTTAAACTGTTTGTCAATTACATATTATATTATATGATATATAGGAACATGTTCGCATTCATTTGCTGTCTGATATAAAATGGTATTAATCCAAAACTTGTTATATGTATTTACTTTCCAAAAGAAGTTATTTAAACAAATAAAACATTGTTAAGTTTCTGCTCTTTTGAACTAGAAAATTAATATAAGCTAAAACTGATTTGATACTATTGTTGATACTTCGTGAAACGGAGCCAGATGTATAACCATCAGCGGTTCATCAGATTAAAACGCAAGATCACACACACGTTAAAATCGCGGATTCGCGCAAGCGCACATATGTTTTCTGATCATCATGTATTAAATAATAAATCGATATAAAAACGTAATTCTACTTACCATTCATCAAAGTGTGTAGTCCATTTAGATTTAACCATATTGAGACTTGTTAATACCGTCAATGATTTAAACATTTAATTCGAACTTTTCCTTGCGATAGTAACACTATTGTGTCGGCCACTCGGGAATTAACACATGCATTAGTAAACATTCAAGTATTTCCGTTTTATTAAAATGATTCACATTTGAATGCGCACAGCTCTGACTAGAAACCCAACTACTTATGTGAAAGTTCATATACTTGCATTCAAGTATATCAAGTGTGAAGCCACAATGCATTGTATCATGTACTTAATAATACGATCAAGCTGCGGCGAGCGACGATGTTTGCAAATACATCAACCGCATTGTTGCGAAACGAATGCGCTGTTAAATACGATTCGTGATCTGGTTTGTATCCTGTTGTTGGGTTTGCAAATAATAGTATATACAGTAGTAAAACAGCGATGTAAGATGATCTACTGTGTACGTCAGAATTGTGTTTTGATGAGCATTACTGTACACAAAATTAAATTTGATTGATTTTTTTTATTATATGTTCAATTAAATTTCTCAATTACACCAATGGTAATTAGACGACAATTTGTTTAATGACACTTGCTGACATTCTGTTCCAATATTTATATCAAAAAGCACGCTTGTCAAATAATATGCCGTCATTTACTACTGCTAAATACGAGCATCTTGCGTTATAACACAAAGCACATACACGGATACTTTAATACAACACATGTGCCAAATTCGGAATTCACAACGGTTACTAGTATCTTATTGCCTGTCTTAGTATGTGGTTACGTCAAAACATTTTGTTTTTTAGATTATGTGATACTGTTTATTGCAAATACATAGATCCTTAAAGTAAAACTGTTTACAAACGCTAGTTTTATTTACTACCACGCAGATTAAATCAGATTATATACCGTTAACATTCGGCAAGCTGAACGATATTCTGCAAAAAACACGAGGGACCTTGGCTAGTTTTGTGGTGTTGAAAATGCAAACACCAAACTAAACTTCAAACAGTTTAAATACCATACATATTTTGCACATATGTAAAGGTTTTTAGCTCATAATTCATTAGTTTATGTGTTTGTTATCCCAACAGTAATCTTTAAATGTTTTGTTTAACGTGTATCACATTGTTAGTGTCTTAAATTAAGAAACTTTAATAGTAGTAGTGAAGAAATCATTTAATGAAGGAGACTTAACAGTAGTATTTACTATTTTATATATATTCAATCTGTTTTCAATAAGTAATCTCCAATTGCATGTTATTATCGTGTATAAGCACTTAAATCATTCAATTGCTGATTATTTCCGTTTTAAGAAAAAAGACAATATTGATTGAAACTTGTTAAATGTGCTAGTCTCTCAGGATAAAGACTTAAATTTCCGCTATTTACAAGATAAACCAGGAAACTAACAATACTATAGAATTTACGGTTTTCTACATGTTTGTTTTAGTGCTTTGTTTGATTTATACAAAGATGGAATATACATTGAACATTTTAATGATATTTTTTACTTTAAAAAAATGCCCACACGTGTATGTTCAATCTGTATTCTTTATTTAACTAAGTGACGTTGGAAACCCTTATATTTACAAAGCATCAATGCCAGTATAAGACATAACAGCCCAAAATGTCAAACGACTCTGCCATTCCTTCCATCACAGGATTTGTTGTCTTGCTACCTAATGATGTAATCGACGCGGAATTAATAAACAACTGTATTAAAATGTTTGACTTCGAAAAAGATAAAGCCATATACAGGCCGTTTCTAAGGGCAAAAATCCTACATGTAAACCTGGTTATAACTCGTGCAAACCATGGTACCTAGTAATGATAGACGATGACGATCTAATGGATGTAAGCCAATTATGTCACGATATATGAAAATCTATTAAGCCAATGCAAAGAGTTGGACGGCCATAACAAATCGCAAACAAACAGTTAGGATATGAACATCCTAAATGCAAGGTCAAGGTTTTTGGGACCGACGGAGAAGCAATCCGACACGGATGTCTCTTGATAAATAATGACAAATCCCACAGTCCTTGGTGCATTGCGTATGATGACCAAGCAAAGGCGTTGTTTATTGCTGAAGTAATACCAAGTAAGTAAGTCTACCAATGTTTGGCAATTGGTCACTTGCCATAAATAAAGGACCTCGGGCTGCTAATAAGAGTTCTCTCCTGCTGTCGCAACTGGAGTTTCGCTTTGTTTATATTTGGAAACAAACTTGAATAAAACACAACAATACTCTGCAGACATAATTAGCGTCAAAGATTTATCTTAAAATATATTCTGTAGGGGTCTTTCATTTGTTGTTTATGAACAGATCTCCAGTGCCTGTTTGACAAACATATTTATATGTGACGCGGTCAGCGAAAATGAGTCCTTTGGCGGTAACTACGTTATCGAGAAAAAACGAGATTTCTACACGATTTTCTCCAATTATTTCCTTGTTTAATTAAGCGTGCTGGCATTACTATGCAGTGATTTCAATAGAACATGTCATTAGTAACAAACTGTATCCCTTAAATATTGTTCAATCAATAAATGTTACTGTTTTGTAACCAGGAGTTTTTACTACTTGAAATAGTATTTAAAAATAACAGTACAGAAACTTTTTTTAAAATAAAATTGAACTTGTTAATATTTTGTTTTGTTGCAATTTGTCATCATATATATATTTGTCAAAACTTCTGGTGGAATTTGTAAAAAAATTTGATATGTGCTGTGTTTAGAAATTAGGTTAATGTTATGTTCAGAAAACTGTTAGGTTGGCTGAATCCACCAGAAAGAAGGTGTCTGTGTTGCAACAGCAACAAATATATGTGTTTTATTTGTTTTTTAGAGAAGCAAATGTTTTATCTTGCATATGAAGGCTTAGCGCCAGGAAAATGGGCCCATCAAGCTATAAGCTTCCTTCGCCATTACCTTAAATGCTATGGACTTGGTTAGAGGTATGCTCAATTCCACTGCTACAACTCTGATGGACAGAATAAACATAATACTGTCCTGGTCTATGCTGTGTGGACAAAATTGACTGGTAAGTACTCTGCCTTAAACATGCTTATAGTTATACATAATTCATATACCATTCACATGTTATTTTCTTTGACACTGGGATGATTTAATTTATTACCACGGAAAATGTGCAAGTTTTCCAAATTGTTTAAAAAACAGTCCCAAAGCCTAATGTGTTTAACAGAATATCTTCATTTGTTGGATACTCTATCTTACAATTGCTATATTAAATTTATATTTTGAAGGAATACTCTAGGGGATCAAATACTCAGGTCACAACAAGTTATCAAGTGACTGGAATTTTTGGCTGTGGGAAAACAAATAGCGACATATTGATGCTGTAACCATGCAGGTATTATGAACTATGAACCGAGTATTATTCCACATGATTTTAGATGATCATGTCACCAAATTACAGAAACCATCCCGAGCTTGAGAGATTAATCTGATGATGAATGCCATAAGAAATCCCTACTATATGTACATTTTAATTAAAAAACACATCTATTAAGGACTTGATAGTTAATCAATGACATTAAATTATATTATATTAAGTTTAAATTAATGACCCATCATTACAAAATCTTATGAGGGATTATTGTTTACAAAAGAATACCGGTACTTGTACTGTACTATTTATACAGGACACAGCCACAACAGTCAAGAAGTTGTGCCGGTATGACCATAATATACCACATCGGGTTTCTTCAGTAGAATGTAGATACACCTCGTGTTGAAAGCTTACTGATGGTCCGAGGTAAAACTAAAATGTGTGGAGGCTAGGTGTCAACCTTCAGACTGATGCAATGGCGAACCAAATATTTGGACCAGGTTTCGCCGTTTGTCTTCAGAAAGGCAGTGGTATCTCCATGATGAAATCTGACAGTTTTGTCGTACAACTGTTGCTAACCTGCCAATCACCTCTAGTTCCTAAATGGGATCATCAAGGACAAACATGAACATGTTGAATGTTTGTTTTAATGTGAACACATTCAATAATGGTTTATCATAACTGGACAAAAGGAATGCGTTTTCCCATAACTGTAGCTCTAAAATTCGTGTTATTTTGAGCAGGGCTCCATTCACAAAGCTCTTACTCTATTACATTATTTGTAACGATGAAGAATTATTTACCTTCATTTCTTACAAACTAAAATGTTTAAGTATTATGTTATAGTAATTGTTCTAGTGTTGTCAAGTTTGAATAAATGATACTAGTAACTTATTGTTTGATTTTTAAGCTACTATTTAAGGATGTAAGTAACACAACATTATATTGTTAATTTTGTTCATGTGTTTGATATTCAATTAAACAATACTAGTGTGCGTGCTAAAACTGTAAAAAAAAAATTTATGAACACATGTGACATGCATTACTTAAATTATTATTAAATGTTTGTTTGTTATACTGCCCCATTAGCATCGAAAAGTTATGGAGACAGTTACTGTATTCAACAATGTGTGCATTCGATGAAATGAATTATATGCATCAGCTGTAGTGTGCATATTAAAAAGAAGTATATTGGCCGATAGAAACAAATATTATGGATTTCATATAAGTAACATAGTTTATTATTATTAAACATTGATTCCAACAGGTTTGTGAAGATATTTCATGCCAGTGCAATTATCATAAAACGTACTTTTATAAGCTTCTAAATAAGATACTAACATGCAAATACAATGTGTTCACAAATATTTTGGTAAAAATAATTGAAATTGGTAATGTGCACTCAGTTTTTAATCTAAATAACTAATTTTATAATTTGGTTGCCATTGAAACTGTGTTTTGAAACATTTTTTGTAACAATGTGAGGACAAAATGAAAAATAATTATTTATTTTATACAACTGTAGTAAAGTCTTTAATAATAGTGGTGTCATTGTGTAATGTTTGGATATCAATATAAGTAATATAAAGTGTGCTTTTTTGTTCTTATGTTTGCACAAAATATTACATTTTGCATTAAACGGTGGTATTACGTTTCTGGCAATATCTCAAACAATAAAAATGATAAAATAATATTTTTTTTTTATTTCTTAAAGATAGTACTAAATGAAAATGTAAAAAAATGAAAAAGTGATTTTTCATCCATAGGACCCATTTTTGCATCACAGGTCACATATTCATATATTTCATAGCATCTATTGCAAACTTGTGCATAAACAACCATTTTGATATTACATAACATATGAGTTGTTTAAACATTTTACTGTTAACATCGGTGAATTTTCGTCAAAAGCGTATAACAAAGACCGCATCTGGGGTCATTTCATTTCGCTCCTGGGGTTCTCGTGGCGGAATATAGATTAATTAAGCAGTGCTTCAGACAGAGGCAATTTTTTTGCATTTTCTTATATTTGTAGAACTGATAGCACTTTCTTAAAGAGAGTGTCCTTTTTTTTTTACATGTTTATGGTTATTCATCTTAATTTAAGAATGCTAAACAGTTCCCTATTTATTGGATTATGTTTTGATTAACATAAACAATAAGACCTTTTCGTTACTGAAATTCAAAGTAATTAAGTAATTCAAGTTCGTAGGAAACTACTCGTATCATATCTTATTTAATTATCCATTCATTTACATTGTTTTTATTTACAATTTTAAAAGCAACTGCAAATGGAATAAATGTCACGCTTTATGTCACGCGTGAAACTAAATGGAATCATTAAATACTGGTTAAAATTAAATATCAACATCATTATGAAAACGTCAAATGAATTGAAATAAACATTCATTTAATATTAGGTATCTTATGCTTAATAGTACGTCTAAATATCAATCAAATTAAAATCAAACCAATCAGCTGTTTAAACTGATGTTTAATGAGATAGGTCTTCTTGTTTATTCACATTGCAGGTTTTAATTTATTTTTTTCTAAGGTAAACTACCCGGAGAAGGTGGTTTCTGCACATGCTGATAGAAGCAAGGTCCAACCTTGTATCTATCTGAATACCAATTGGACATTCTATGCAGTCATCAACAACATCATTGCAGCAAGCGTTGTCTAAATTGTCTTCGACAACTGCATCTTTTCCATTAAATCTGTAGGCGCATAACCATAATCGTGACATTCCTGCAAACACAAGTCCTCGAGGCTCATCTATAACTTGTTTTAAGTCCATAATTTGTACGCGAATACCATTGTTATCCAGATGGATTCTGATACAAAGATGGACTTATCGTTTGCATTTACTGTTACATACCATGGTTCCGAAAAGTGCTTGTTCGTGAGTGTTTTCAAAATTGTTCCGTCGTTGTTCATTATCTTTACTTTGCGTTCCGGTGACTCATACGTTACATATAAACTACCACAGCAATATGCAATATCTCGACATTGCGTATGATTTTTCAACTCTCTGACTATTGATAACTGATCATTTCTGGTGTCAACGACGATGGGTTTACCTGCGGCTGGAACAGAGACAACTGCCCAATCGTCATCGATGATAGTCCCATGGATGATACTTTTTGTTACAGTCTTTGTCACAGAACGACGTACAGCATGTTGGTATTGGTGTATCGAGTAATTTACCGGAGTTTGTATCAATCAATTTTATACATCTGGCGTCCAGCATCGATAACAGAAATTCCTGTTACTGAAGGCGTTCTCTCATCTGAATGAAAACAAAGGTCAATGTTCCTCAATAATGTAACCTTTGTCTTGCTCGATTTCGCCGTAGGGTTGATCTTGCGAGTTAAGTATTCTTTGAATTACTGATTACCAGTTCGAACATTTGTAATACAACAGTACGATTTGATTTATATGCATTAAGTTGTAATTTAATGTACCCTGAACGTTTGATGGTATTAATTTAATAAGTAAAAAACCAAGTTGTAAGATCTACTAAAATCAAATTCGTTAAAAATAAGTTAGTGGTCGCTATTTCAAAACCTATGACAAGATTGCTTTGTATTTTACTATCATAATTCTTTTTATTTTTTTTTTCAAGATATGTTTTTTACATACCATACAATAGTTTTCTTGGGGTTTTCAAAGCTGCTAACTTCTGCAAAACAAATAATGCCTTATACCGTACTTTTGAAGTGTATATTTATCCTATAATTACAGCCGAATTGATCGGATATATAATAACTCATCGTATAAACTTGAGCTATATCCGATCGATATTTGAAGCACACGTTTATTTGATCGTTATTTTAGAACGCTATGCATTTTAATATGGCGTCCTACCAAATGATGACGTTTGAAGTAAACAAAAAAAAAAAACAGTGTTAAAACTGCGAAACCAAAGTTTTGTTTTTGTTTTTTTTTCACATATTTTCACGCTGTTCAAATGATTTATGAGCATAGCATAATCGGGTAAATAGAATATTAGATGAGTGTGTGATAAAGATGAAGTTTATCATGCTCGGAATGAAGCTTTGAGCGCTCGGCACGCCTCGCACTCATCTGTTTCTAAGCCTCGCCTGATAAACTTCATCTTATATAAAAAACCTAATATTCTCTTATAGATTAACGTGCATTAACGACGTGACCCCGTTTTTAAATTAGCTCATACTGTATCTATCTGTACCGAGCAGTCTGGTAGCAAATGAAAGGTCGGGATAAACAAGTTATAGCTGCTTCTGAAGAACATCAAATGTCGGCTTTAGTTGTCCAGTCATGATGGCGATCTTGAAGTCTTCACGATCACTAGGTGAATGGCATGCTACATTCAGTAGGATAGTGCCATGATCGGACTATTGGACAGTGACCCTGCGCTAGGCGCGGATTTGTAACCTCTTACTTCGAGTTCCTTCACCAGTTGCCCAGTTAAAAGTAACATTACGACAGTCAATCGTGTATCAACTTTAGTACTAATAACACTGTCTATGAAGACAAATACTACATGTAGAAAAAAACGAAGATTCGACATGATAAAGTTTGAATCTTTAGCTCCAGTAATGTTCTACACAGCATATTTTGTTTAATGCATACATAGTAATATCACCATTTTGCAAAAATGTACAACGTCTCTAGTTCGCAAGCCCCACAAACAGGTAAACAAATGTTAACGCAAGTATGTATCATGTATTAATTTTACTATTAAGTAAGGGAAAAACTGCAACCACACAAACGCGAGTTTAATAGGTAGAAATAAACAGTGATACATTGTGCCAAATCAATAGTGCAATAAAAAAAAACACAACTGAAGACATGTTTGCTATTCAAATATATCATTAATTATAAAATTATTTCTTTGTTAACTTCCAAAACACCACAAAAACCGTAACACAAAAATGATCAGTTTGCGTCATTTTGGCATAGTTTAACAAATCAAAAATATGTATTTCATTTTACCCAAATGTCCCATTACACAGCTGGAATGGTCCCTGTATAAAACGGCCTCATGCTCGTAATGGTCACATCCGGACACCATGCGTATTATATCTTGAAGTGGCTTCAGTTGTATTGTCAATTCGCCCTTGACACATGCGTTTAACATGCGGAAGAATTTTGAGATATCATGGGAACTTTCATAAATTCTTATGCAGCCCGGTTGTGCGTTCACATCTGAAAACAATAATGTTCATGCGAATCAAACATGTTTTTTTTTATTCATACAGAAATTTAATGTTAATTGATACACTTGAATGCTGCAGTGTTGTGTCTGCTGTTACTATGAACATGTATCTAGGAAACAACAAAAACACCATTATTTGTCTAAATTACATTGATCTAGATTGTCTGACCTAAGCTCATATAAGTCATCCTATATCAGGATTATATTCAGCGTGAAATACAAACCGACATAACACCAAACGTTCATTTAAATTTCACCTAAAGCACCGGCAGTGCTAGAGAGAAAGAAAATGTTGTATCTGTCCTTGTAGAAAATAAGCACAATGTAATATGCTCTGTTTAGCATGTTTTTACTACACTGAATTTACCTCCAATGCCCAAGAAGATTTCATCCAATAGGTTTCGGATTGCTTTTCTGTCTCTTAGAAGTGGAACATAGCCCTCAGGTTCCTCTCGGTTGTTTATGATGTTCATCAGCTCTCTAATGAGACGACTACGTTTGTCCCGATTACCGCAGCCGGTCATGACAAGTTCGATCACAAGCGGCATAACCTCTGCAATATTATGTACATATTACGGTTAGACATGCTAAATGTTATGTTTTGTCCAGGACAGCGTTAATATCAGGTAGGTCTTTTGTAGTGTATATAATTCGTTTGTCATGTACTTTATACATTTGGTGTGTATCGGGTATGGGCAAAATGTCCTGACAAACAAGCATCAGCCGACGCATAGTATAAACATTTGTTTCTTGGTCAAATCATTTTAGTATGACAAAAATACAAGTTAAATATTTGTTTATATAGCTCAGACAAATTCAACTGACACTCATGAACTCATTGTGCATTAATACGTGCTTGAATTTTTTTCTATATTTATACCCAGTTTTGCTTATGCGAATTGATACCTTGGTAGAAATCGCTTAGTTTAATAAGTTTAAACCTAATAATTTATGTTCGATGGTGTCAAAAGCCTGAGGCTTCTTGAGACATTGTTGAGACCGTTTCCTGGGTTGAACCAGTACTTGGAGTCTTCTAAGAAGGATTATTCCAACGCTTCCCGAAATCACGACCTTCAGATCGTAAAGGCCGACACCATATGTTCTACACAACTGCCACCTCTTACATCGCTTTAACCTGATTCCAGAACGGAAACTAATCTTTTAATCGTAGCGGATTTGTAACATATTCGCTTATAAAGGTCAGTGTCATGTTAATGCTTTCGAGTCATACACATCGATTCACGCGATAGCGGATATGTAATATATTCGTGCAAAACGATCGCAATGGTGTAGTGGATATGGTGTCTGCCTTGCGCCCGGGAGGTCCTGGGTTCGATCCTCACACAAGAAACGTTCTCAAGATCTTTCCCAAGACACAAAGTACTGTTTTTTCCCAGGACAAGGACTCAGCAATGTCTATAAATGCCCAAGGCTTTGGATACAATCGAGCTAAAATAAATAGGTGTAAATTAAAGGTCAGTGTCAGGTTAGTTTGTCCGTGATATACCAAAGTGCATACTTATTCACTTTTCCGGGCACTGCTCTCCGCGTGGTGGTAAACTCTTTTCTGTTAAATCATGACCTTCCTGTTGCGCTGAAATTTAAACAATGTAAAGTAAAATTGTTGAAATTTGAACATGTGAAATGTCATTGTTAAAATTTGACTGCATCCTAAACAAAAACACACCTAGGCAGTGCGAGTTTTATTTACTACAGTACTACATGTATGTTAAAAACATGAGCAATGATAGATAATGTGTTGTCCAATAAGGAAATGAAAACTTTATCTTTTGTTTCGTTTGGTCGACAATGTAACAAAATATATAAGACAAAAGAAAAACAAGAAATCAGTATAGTTGCGAATTGTATGTTAATCTCATATGACAAGTTATTGACAGAAATTTCGCTTTAAAGATTAAAATTGCCTTAACTCTACAGAAACATTTTATATTTGACTTTACTGATATGAATTGATACAAATACTTTACCTATATTAAATCGTTTCAGTGGAGTCTATGATGTTGTAGTTATCATGTGTTCATTTTATCAAGCATGAATAATTTTCTTCTTTTATCTTCATGTTCCATTAAAATTAACAAGAAATGTCTTTAAAAAAGACAAACGGCGTTGGCATTAATATTGTGATATTATTTTTACCATAAGCATAATACAAGAGGGCCAAGATGATCGGTTAAGTGGCTTCTCGGACGCCAGATTTATCGGTCCCCACCTGGACCAGGCGACTTCTCGGACCCCAGATATTTTAGTACCATAAGAAAACTTCTCACATCCCAAAATTAATATGTGATTAATTGAAATTTTTTAATATTTGTACCGTGAATAAACCGATCATACCGCACCACGTTTTAGTGAGTGATGCATGAACAACCTAAATAATTTATGTTTACATCATTAAAATATAAATTGTTCAGTCAAATTTAAAAAATTTAAAATGTACGAAAATAATTGCGGAAATGAATAAAACTTATATTATATCAGACGCGTATTGTTATTCAGATCATAAGTAATATACCCTACCTTCATCTTGAAGTTATCTATGCATAATGCATACACATTTCGAAGTCAATTAATCATTTATACTGTGTATCCTAATAAAAAGAAATCTTCAGAGAACATTCAGCGCATTTGAAATAATGATGACTTCCATTTTTGATAACACAAACATAAAATTTCTATAGACTATGGCGATTTAAAATTATATTCGCTTGGAATATTATGTATCAAGGGTTTCTGTGCATAATTAATAATGCAAATAATGTATTAATGCTACGCACATGAAGTAAAAGTAACATAAATAACATTTCGACGCATTCTGATACTTATATCACCACATTGTATTTATTGAAAGATATCTTTTTATAGGTTGATTAACATTTACTGGATATGTTGATATAAATGTGCAATTCTATTTAATTCTTAAAAAACGCAACCACCATTCAATTTCAAATTAGCATGCACAGTAAGTTTATAAACAAAAATTTCCGATTTATTTTATGATTCTCTGGACGCTAATTGATGCATGTATATTATAACAGCTATAAACCAGCAGCTTAACGCGCGCTTATTTTAGAATAATCGTGCGTTGAACACTCTAGAATCAATTGTTATTTATATAATATTCTGTTCTCTACATTGAATGAGAAAATATATTCATACTTATGTTAAGTTCTAGAGTGTATGTCGAAGATATGTTTATAACTTTATTTTAACCGCTTATGTGAACAATTTTGTACATTTTAATCCCCAAAGTATGCAACAGTTGTTGCAATGAATTAAATAATTGTTGTAAGTTTGCATTCCCTTAAAATAGAGAATTTGCCAAATTCTATTGGCATTTTATATTTCCGCTGCATAATTAGCGCAAGAAATCTAGGTCAAAAGTGATCTTAGACAGCTACGCCGAAAAATCAAAACAAGTCAATTATGATCGTTATAGACGTATATGCACAATAGCACACGGTTCGACGAAATCCAAAATAAGGTTTGTAGCTATGTATGTGAAGTTGTTTTGTGTAGTTAATGCATGTCGATCATATTCAAATATACTTAATAAATTTTAAATTCCTTTTTGCTCGATTACAACGAACAAATGTATTTTGTACGCGTTTCATTTCTAAAGACATATGTTTTAGATGTTAATGATATACTAAACAATTAAATTAGTATTCTGACCTTAAAAACTATTAAAATACTTTAAACTATGTTAGTTAATTTCTATACATTTAAATAGTATATTAACTGTACGATTGGAAGAGTGATATCCATTTCATACATTACTGACAAACATTGTAAATGCTAATTTATAATGTAACTATCAACAGTGGTTATAATAAACGCATAAGTAAATTATATATGATTAGCAGTTTGTGTCAACTGACCTCTTATATAAAATATTAGTGCCTTCATACGTGTTATTAAAACCAATGCACCCATTTAATATAGATAATCTAAACAATACACGAGGTGTGCAGTGAAATCTAGGTATGTCATACCTCTTGATAAATCATCCAGGTGATGTTGCTCAAGAATGCTGATGACCTGCTCTATTCTACCATGGCAACTCTCTTCCTCTGTGAACAGAGAAATAATGATCTTTGTTGAATGTGCAGTCTATAAAGTCCGCAAGATCTGGCGATTTACTCATATATACATGAAATACATTGGAACATTCAAATGCACTCATGGACGTGTTTTTGAAATTCTTTCTTTATATTTGAGATTTATTGTTTAAATAAGCATTCGTGATATCAATCTCATATGCATTTTGATACTTCAAAATAAGGTAATTTTGCCTATCTTACAAGATGAGTTTAAATCTGACTTAATTTTAAAAAATTCATAAATGGTCACTGACATCCAGGTTCTACATGCAGTTGTGTTGGTTTATATATTTACAGGGATGATTTTGTTACAATAAACGCGTATTTAAATATCGTTATTAACATTATGTTATATACTTATTCCTCATTTTGTTACCTGGGGTAAACTGTTTTATATTCTCTCGATAAGTTTTCTCCGTTTTCTGTTGCTCTAAAAAGACGTTAATATTGTGTGGATCATGAGGTGCCATGCCTCGTACAATATCTTCTATTTCCCGCTCTATTGCACAATAAAGGTCCGCCTTCCCAAGAAATTGGCAAATATCTTCCATTAAAACCCGAAGTTCTCGTACATGGTTGTCAAAAAGGTAATCAGAAATGTCCCAAAGAGCATTGTACAGCTCACTGCGATGCCTTGACATCTGGCGAACCTTTTCCTTGAATTCAGCAGAAACAACTCTTTGATCGGCAATGTCTACAATTAAAAACGACACCAAATACAACGGCCAGGAAGACATATCTGTTTTCACACCAAATCCAGGTTCAAGCAGTTTAATATTATGTCGTCCTAAAGTTGTGCTCGCTATTTGTGACAAGCAATTGTTCACATAATGATCTATTGTCCAAGCTTCCGTCGGCGTATCAGAAGGTTTGCTTTCCGTGACAGCGAATTCCAGCAATGGTAGAAGGACTTGTTTAGATATCTTTAAATGTATATCTACGAGGAAATACGCCTTTGTGGCTGCCCCATGTGCCATTGCGTTACTTACTATATGTAAAGAAATTCAGTTACAAATCATCACTTAATCAAGCAATTCATTTGATAATGAAACCTTCTTTTACTAAGTGCACTAACGTCATCCACTATCATACATCTTCTGCTCCTTGAAACCAACCAACAAAGACACTTATCATATCGTCTTTTTGCAGTATGAAATACTCCGATGTTTTATTCGAAACATCCACTTGTACTGTGTATCCTTCGAGAGGTCGCTTATAATGAGATTTATTTTTAGAAGTGTTATAACGTATCTTGTTCTTTTTTAGAAATTGAAACTAGAGAGCAACGTCTTCAAACGGTACTTGCTAAGCAACATTATTTTGTAAATGAACGAAGCGATATACGTGGACGCCAGGGGCCCCCTGCGTTCTCTTAACTTAAGTCAGTTATGAGTGTAACACAGAATTTAATAAAAAGACAATTTGTGAAAAGCAATAATCATTTTCGTGTAAATATGGTAAAATAAGAAGGATCAATTGATTATTGAACATAATTTAAGACTAAATATAATGGAAATTAAATAGTCTCAACTTTTCTATGTTTTTAAGTTTGTATAACTAACTTAAATGAATTTTGTGAATATGGACCCAAGAAACCGTGCTATTACCTATTCGACTACAGAAAATGTGAATAACCTTTTTTCTAACCAGAAGAATAAATTGAGTTTAATACTCACGAACGCCATGCAACGCGGATATGTACAATCACCGACATGTTTTACAATCATAACGTTTAATGTCTAAAGCAATATTTCGATTTATTAACATATGAATACTTACAATTAAACAACGTTAGTGCAATCCGTTTAGCTTAATCGATGTACGTTAATATTGTCAATGACTTTATTTGTTAATAAGAACTTTTCCTTCTGATAATAACACTATTTCGGTTTCCCGGGAAATAAACACATACATTTATGGACGCGAGTGAATGTATGCAGTTCAAACCGGAAATCCAACTACTTGTGTAGAAGTAAATACAGTTGCATTTAAGTGTTTAGCCAATACTGAATTGCTGCCGTGAAATATTTACTTAAACATATCAAGTTACAAAGCGCCCGAAAACGTATACAGATATCGTGCGATTTTGTTCACATGGCACTCATGAATATTACTTTAATTTCGTAAATCTATTTTAAGCTACTAACTCAGATAGCAGACGTAGATTAAATCTTTATTCAGTTATAGTTCATACTGTAGTGCAGTGGTATGCGCACACAGTTTGTGAGCGTGATGTTTTAGGTTGAAATCCCAGAACAGAAATTTTTTATATTTTTAATGGATCATTTTGCTGGCGTCATGACACGTAATCTCATTATCAACCTCGAATCTAACAAAGCAGAGATATGCACCGATACTTCGAGCGAAACAGAGTCGTTGTGAATGCATGTTTATGCAGATAAAGTGAATTAACTAATTAAAATAAAACAAATGAAAAAGGGTAAAAATGATAAAAAAAGAGAAATGTCATGAGAATAAGTGATATTGAAGTAAACGTAAATAATAAAAAAGAAAGATTTTGGCTGGATTCGAACCACAGTTATTGTGATTCAAAGTCTAAAACATTATCCACGGCGCCATTCTTCCTTATACATGTTGATGTTTATTTAGTTTTTGTTATATGACTATGAAATCCGTGCTTTACACGCTAGATAAACATTAAACCGATATAAATAAAACAGCCGAGCGCTACCGGAGATTAATGAGTGCCAGGTCAATAAAATCGCACAATATTTAACTGCACTGCTTCGAAACGAATGAGCAGTTAAATGAATTGTACGACACCGTGCATGCATACATGTACGTACATTAATATGGGTTTGTGTTGCCGGGTTTTCGACATGCCTTTAAACCGGTCTAAACCCCAAATGCATTGCATTGACCGTTCCAAGGCGGTGACCCCAGTTGTTTATGTTTCGTGTTGTGTTGTGCGTATTGTCCTGTGTTGTATAGGCAATTGGTCACTTGCCTCAAATAAATAACTAGCGGATGTTAATAAGTGTTTCTCTCCTGCTGATGTCTCAGGAGTTTTATAATTCTTATATTGCATAGTACACGATCTACACTAATCAAGTTAAAGATACATTAACATTCATTATTATAATGAAAACATAAGACGATAGCGTAATAATAGTATATTCAGTAATATACTTTAATTATAACCTACAGCAATTTAAAAGAATGATACATTTTGTTAAGGAACGAGGCGATGGGCATGTAAACCCGGAGACCTCACAATAAATATCCTACGTTCTCTTAACTTAGTCATTTATAAGTGAAGAACTCAAATACATTTTTTTTATTGAGAATCGCAATTACTATATTATACTTTTTGAATATGGTAAAATAAGGAGCATCAGTTGATTAGGAACCATAATAAAATAATTTAAGTCCTTATAAATTTCAAATAAACCAGTGGTAAAAATATTTTTTTATATAAATTTTATATATTTGATAGGAGTTTTGTTAATATAAAGTGAGTATTTGCTTAGGGTCGCAATAACATGGGGTTGCGGGGGTACCCAACTACTAGATGTTCGTGTCCGTAAAGTGAGTGTCTGCTAAGCGCTCGTAATAACACGGGGTTGCAGGGGCACACAATTTCTAGATGATCATGTCCATAAAGTGAGTATTTGCTTAGGGTCGCAATAACATGTGGTTGCGGGGATACCCAACAACTAGATGTGTATGTCCGTAACGTGAGTGTATACAAAGCGCTCGTAATAACATAGGGTTGCGGGGGTACCCAACTACTAGATGTGTATGTCTGTAAAGTAAGTGTATGCTAAGAGCTCGCAATGACATGGGGTTGCCGGGGAACCCAACTACTGGATGTTCAAGTCCACAAAGTAAGTACTAGTATTTGCTTAGAGCTCGCAATAACATGGAGTTGCGGGGGTACCCAACTACTAGATGATCATGTCCCTAAAGTGAGTGTATGCTTAGCGCTCGCAATAACCTGGGGTTGTGGGTGGACCCAACTACGAGATGATCATGTCCGTAAAGTGAGTATACGCTTAAACGCTCGTAATAACAAGGGGTTTGCTGGGGTACCCAACTACTAGATGATTGTGTCCGCAAAGTGAGTGTGTGTATAGCGCTTGCTATAACATGGTTGCGGGGATACCCAACTACTAGATGATCATGTCCGTGAAGTGAGTATATGCTTAGCGCTTGCAATAACATGGTTGCGGGGATACCCAACTACTAGATGATCATGTCCGCAAAGTGAGTATTTGCTTAGCGCTTGCAATAACATGGTTGCGGGGATACCCAACTACTAGATGATCATGTCCGCAAAGTGAGTGTGTGTATAGCGCTGCAATAACATGGTTGCGGGGATACCCAACTACTAGATGATCATGTCCGTGAAGTGAGTATATGCTTAGCGCTTGCAATAACATGGTTGCGGGGATACCCAACTACTAGATGATCATGTCCGTATAAAGTAAGTATGTGCTTAGCGCTGCGTGTCCTAAGACATATTTAACGTTAACAACAACAAATGGGCATTATATTTGTATATGATTGTAATTGTTACTACGATATTCGTGTATAAATCCTTAAACAACATTTGTTTAAAACTATCAACTCTATATCTGTTATCAAAGTGGTTTCAACTCGAACATTGCTGGCCAATTAAGTGTACTGTAGCCCACCAAATAAAACTGTCAATATAACTCATATGTTCGATATAGCATACACGTTCTCGATTGATAAACGTTATTTAAGTTATTATTAAGAGAATAGTTCGAAAATACTATGTTATTACTTGAGTTAAGTAAATTATTATAGATGCTATTGAGCATGTATTCGGATAGAATCAATTTCGGATACCATTATGCTTTGCCTTTAAACAAGTAACAAGCAAAAAAAAATGTTTAAGATTTATATTCAGTAGTGATTATTATACGCAAATGAACAATGAACAATAGATAAATTGATTGCGTGTTAGCCCGTGTAAAAGAAGAATGGTGCAATAAATTGCTTTGTTTCAATATTAGTTCATTCATATTTGCATGTCAAATACATTTGAGAATGTTTCTATACTCACGGTGTTTATTTTATGACTGGCAGGTTACTGTTTCATATTAAAACTATGAAGTATACATTTTCAATTTTTGTTAAAGCCACATTAAAGGTGACAGTTGTCAAATTTAGAATAAACGATTAAAACAGACATTTAAATGTCTGGTAAAATTGTATTATTGTAGGTTTAAGCTTCTGTTATATCCTGCGTCAGGAAACTATTTGATATTTGGATACCGTTTGAAATAAAAACACCGATCCTCCAAGTAAACTGTTTATAAACACTTTCTTTGTTTATTTGCTAGTGTGGTGATTTGTAAAAGTTCCATGCTTTTCATGAATAACAGTACTTCTGACAGTAATATCAAATGACATAAATTGGACAAGTCATTTTGAGGGCCGTCTATAAAACATTTGGAACAGTATTTAAAGTTTGTAATTTATAATACATTCAGCAATTCACAAACTAAAAATCTCTTGGTAAGTTTCTGACTACCTATAAGTTAATTTACATAGATAAACCGTGTTGCTTTGCTTATTATAAATGTTTTTTCAATTTGTTGTACCAATATATTCAATTTTTGGTACTAGTATAGGTTTATTAGAGGACCCTCGAAATTGAAACACTTCACTGAACACAATAATGGGATTTATCGATGCAAAAATCGTGCATAGGATTAACATTCCTTTTCATGTAAACAATAAAGTGGAAATAAAACAACCCAAATTCCATTTATTTTAAGAAAATGTAAAAAGAAGTGTTTAGTCATATTGTTTAATTTTATGTGTTTATAAAATGTTGATTAAATCATTGGTGGTTGTCTTAACTTACAGCACCTTGTGTGTGCCTTTAAGCTTATAGCGCAAAGATTTGTACTTCAGCAAAAATGTCAGGTCAAAACAACGTTATGAAAGTCAACGATTAATATTCACATAACGGTTAATTAGAAGCAATTGCTTATACTCTTCTGGAATAAAACATATTGATATAAATTTAACTACATAGCAACATACGAGAACTTTTAAGAAGTAAACTTAAGTATTTAAAAAAAGTAGTTTCGTAAATATTGGTTCTGGGGCCATATCCACTAATCTTCTAAGGAAAATCTTTAACTTAAAAGTCATATTTAAGTGAAAAACTTAAATAACATTTTCCTTCTGGAAATCAATATTTTATAATTGAAATAATATTATAGTAAAATTAGTAGCATCTTTTCATTCTTTACCAGATTAAAACCATTTAAGACAAAATAAAGTTTGAATGGACGAGTCACAGACTTAAGGATTTATTTTATTTGATGAAATTTACTTAGTTTTTACTAAGGAGCTTTGTGGATATGGTCCCTTGGATTACAATCAAATGTAGGGGCGAAAACTCCGGTGTGTAACCGAGTGTGAGTGATGCAAAAATTGTAAGTAATGATTTATGTACGAAAGCATGTTGACAGAGGTACATACTGTCATGTGCTATTGTCCTGGGTCATGGAATCCGTTATGGTAACTAATGGGTCTATATATTTAGTATATGTAAGCTCAGTGGCCGTATTACAGAAACATGTTAAGTTCATCTTACAATATTTTCACTTAAGTTCAATTTTTTTAATGAACTACTTAGGCCAAACACATGTGTGTGTTTAGGGCAACGGTCTCACAAAAGTTAGGCAGGGTCGGGATTTAGTTTTTTTATAACTTTTATTAAGACACATTTTGGTCGAAAAACATTGAAAATTATCTAAAATCTGACAAGTACGGATTTCACGGAAGTCAGTCTTCGCTAAAAACTTTAGGGTCGGGGGCTTTTCGCTGGGTAGGTTCGGGTTGCCCGAAACACAGAATTATTTTTGTTGGCCTTATTAAAATACATAATATGGATTATTAATATTATTAATTTGCGAATCCTTTTAAAGTTATGTAGACACAAGTAAATAATATTATTGATTTAAAAAAAAAACAACTAACTCAGCACAATTTCATATACACGTGGAATATAATGGTAAAGAAATACTTTGTTTTTTTAAATTAAGGATTACAGTTCACTTAAGATGGTATAGTAATATGGCCCCAGGACAAGGTGTTTTAAAATGGCAGGGGCGACAACTCTCCGATATAAATCATAGCCCTTAATCTTAGATCTTAAGCTATAGAAAGGGAGATCACTCTGTGTGTTGTTCACATAGGACCGTTGTTATTAACAGATAAGAGAGAAATCGATTCGGTGATGTACATAAGGAATGAGGAACATGTCGAAAACAACGAATCATCCGTATATGATATAAATCATAGTATTATGGTAGGTGATGAAAGGTGGAACGGGCGACAATTCTCTGAAATTACTCATATATGACAAGTAGAAGGACAACAGCTGTGCCATACATCACAAAAATGACCATTAATAATTATGGCAATACATGTGGTGTAAATCACAAGATGTTTAAAAATCTACATGTATAACACTAAGAAGGAAAGAAGACATGGTAATGCAACGCATTTGTTCTTAAAAGACGCCACTACTTAGCAAAACGCAATTAAGAA
Organism: Congeria kusceri; assembly: GCA_027627225.1. Taxonomy (NCBI): domain Eukaryota; kingdom Metazoa; phylum Mollusca; class Bivalvia; order Myida; family Dreissenidae; genus Congeria; species Congeria kusceri. The sequence goes on along the minus strand of CM051033.1, from coordinate 19,908,772 downwards.
TGGGTTAGCAGAGACGGTCAAAGGCGCAATATAATATTATGTAATTTAGAAATAATTTTCGATTAAGAGTTGTTTATCGGCTAATAAACAACGATTTGGAGTTCTGATGCGTATGACTTAAACCACGAAGAAACAACGAGGGCGTTAACCCAAGTGGTTATATTTACCGCATCAGAACGACAAATTCGTGTTTATTAGCCGATGAACAACGATAATGCGAAAATTATTTCGATTCTTACATGACCTGACAAAGTTTTCTGCAATTATAATGTTAACTATATTTTACAGTTTCGGAACTGTTTTTCTTTTTTTTTGGGTGGTGGGGGGAGTTGTTTATTCGTAGTTAAACAACGGTGAATTATTTTCTTTAATTGTCTATAAATAACTCTGCGCGCGTCATTGGATTGTATTGGTGTTTTTGTCGACCCTCTTTAAATGTAACAAATGGTCGAAACTAGACATATTGAATTATTATTAGATTTTTAATAATCATGGATAAATTGTATTCATCTCAACTTTAAAGAAAATCACTACAACGTATAACATTTTGTTAAATTAACATATGTAACTTACGCAAATTAATCTTTTTGTAAACATGAAAAACTAAAACATGCATAACTGACAGTTATTTATTTGGTTGTTTACACGCTGTGACAACTTAAAAAAAGTAAACATAAATACTAAATGCTATGTCAAGTCAAGAAATTTCATTTAGTTTTTTTGACGTAGCCTTAAGTGCAATTATTTGACTAAGTGCTTGTTTCTTCTTATTAAAGTGTCATTTCGAAAATATCAAAGAAATGAACAGAATTTGTTATCTTTGCATACACCAGACTATAACATACCGCCCTAGCTTTTACTTTTTATTTTTTTATCATTAAAAAAAACAATTGCAAACTTTGAATCTGGGAAAAAGTTGCTTTAAAATGATCGCATATTAAGAGTTGGGGTCATATCAGATTGCATATTCCATTATTATTATTAAATCGTTACAGTTCCAAATAGCTGTCCCAGATCTTCAATAGTGACGTGAACAAATTCCAGCATCTTCCGTATAATTCATATTAGGCGTATACATGTTATGAATATCTGTCAGACTTCCCAGCAAGCACATAACGTTATTGTAACGTTACGATTTGGTTGTATTCTGGACAGGTTGTGAAATAACCTTACACGGATGTTGTGGCAACGTTATTATCACAACTTTGTGATCATTAGGTGTAAAGCTATAAGTATGTGAAAAATACTGAATTTCAATGATATTGTTGAATAAAAATAACTGGTATTTCATTTTTAATTGTGAATGTTATTACGTGGTCCGGACGTTATATGTACGTTGCGTGACAACGTTAATTTTACAACCTTCACACAACTTTCAGGTAACGTTGTACTTTGGGTTTGCATGTCATTGTTTTATTAATGCTTATATTTTATGCATTATGCTTTAATTAAACGTTTGGCAAACATATTTTGATAAAATGGAATCGTAAAGGAATGTTTTAAATAATTTTTTGGTGAAAACAATATTTTTTATAAAAGATCAATCGTTAAAAAATTTAAGTTATGTTAAAGATGCAGAGCTCGCTTTAAGTTTCGATTTACACAACATCAAACAGCCGTGTAATAGACTAAAACACGAAATGATCTATATATTTCGCATACAATATGTATGCGTATATTGATACGTTATCATGCTAAAATTTGCGTAAATAGATATGCCAACAAATCCAATTTCAATATTTTATTAATACGAATTTGCAGCTCTTCATTTACGCGCGCGCGTACACAAAGAAAGGGAATGACAAACAAACAAAAGTTGTACATATAGAAAATCGAAGTTTTAATGGATTAATTCACTGTGTAGTTCTGCATATGTTGGATTTAAATGTATATGTTTTATGTCATCATAAAATAATATAAAAAATAATGTTGTGTTTTAGTTATTTACAACAAACGTAGTTTGGTTGTATAAAGGTTGTATTTCGGTAAATTTACAACGTCATTTCGTAACATTGTCACAACGTTTTTTGGAGTCTACCTTTTTACGTTATATGTACGTTGTAATTTAACGTTATTACAACGTTAGCCGTAACGTTAATACAACGTTTATACAACGTTATTGTGTTCGCTGGCTTGATTCTTTTTATTCTGCTGCTTACAATATTATTTTCTATTTTTAAAGCATAATTGTTAATAATGAAAACGAAAAACGCAAATTAAACATAATCAATGAATGTTCGTGTGTATGAAAATTACATTAAAACATATAAATAGGAATACATACCCGACAATGGCCCCACATTAACGCGCACTACGTCTAACCGTTAACGTTACAAGACGTTTACAAGGACGTTGTTTGTTCGCCGTAACGCGTATTGTCAAGAACGCGACGCTTATTTTCGGAATGATTAAATGAAATGATCGGCCGGAGTATAAAGACCTAGATAAATGTACCTCCTTACAAAACATGACCGAGCGATCTGATAATGAACTATTTATGCGTGTTCACGAACTAATTTTATATAACATTGTATATAAAAACAATAGAATTTGGCAGGTGACATACACGCTCTAAGTAAGGTTTTGACTGAGCCTATATTTTCCATTAACGTTACCCGAAGTTATGCAAATGTATAAAAATTGTCGCGAAATACAAAATGTCCCTTTTACTGTCCAGACTGAAATGGAAAATCTTTATTTTACAAGAAAGCATAATTATTAAAGCGTGAGACTTTTACTTTGCACTCAATGCTCCATCGATATATATGGTTTCGGCAATTTTGAGGACATATCGTACATGGGGCATATGATATTATTTTGCATACCCAATTTTTAGACTAATAAATACATGTACAATGAAATATATTTGAAATCTCAAACACAAAGTCAGTATCAAAAGTGAACAACAAATAATGTAAAACTAATTAAAGACGTGTAATTTATGTCAAATAACATACAGTTCGTACATTAAGTACATTCTCCGAAGGTTACTTAATAAATACAAAAAATGTTAATTTAAATGATACCATGGTTTTATATAGTAATATCGTCATTATATCCATCAATATAATTATCGTCTTATCCTCATCCTCAGTGCTTCTTCTTCTTCTTCTTCTTCTATTTTTTTTCTTCTTCTTTTCCTTCTTCCTCTTCTTTGTCTTCTCCTTCTTCTTCATTTTCATTTTAGACGGATATATTTGATTTACTACTATTATCGTATAAACAGAAAGTCAAATTATTAAGTTGGTAATAAACATGAGACAGAAACGGATTAGAATTGATAGCTCTCAATTAAGATATAGACTTAAAGCCCAAATACCGAGCATCTGAGAATAGGAACGGTTAAGAATTGATAGCACACCCTTAATATAAGGACTTATAGCCCAAATACCGTGTGTCTGAGAATAGGAACGGTTAAGAATTGATAGCGCTCCATTAATATAAGGACTTATAGCCCAAATACCGTGTGTCTGAGAATAGGAACCGTTAAGAATTGATAGCGCTACATTAATATAAGGACTTTTAGCCCAAATATCGTGTGTCTGAGAATAGGAACGGTTAAGAATTGATAGCGCTCCATTAATATAAGGACTTATACCCCAAATACCGTGTGTCTGAAAATAGGATTGGTTGAGAACTGATAGCGCTCCATTAATATAAGGACTTATAGCCCCAATACAGATTGTCTCAGAAATAGGAACGGTGGAGAATTGATAGCGCTCCATTTAAATATATAGACTTATAGCCCATATACCGTGTGTCTGAGAATAGGAACGGTTGAGAATTGATAGCACACCACTAATATATAGACTTAGAGCCCAAATACCGTGGGTCTGAGAATAGGAACGGTTGAGAATCGATAGCACTCCATTAATATAAGGACTTATAGCCCAAATACTGTGTGCCAGAGAATAGTAACGGTTGAGAATCGATAGCGCTCCATTAATATAAGGACTTATAGCCCAAATACCGTGTGTCTGAGAATAGGAACAGTTGAGAATTGATAGCGCTCCATTAATATAAGGACTCATAGTCCCAATACAGTGTGTCTGAGAAATAGGAACGGTTGAGAATTGATAGCGCTCCATTTAAATATATAGATTTATAGCCCATATACCGTGTGTCTGAGAAAAGGAACGGTTGAGAATTGATAGCACACCATTAATATATAGACTTATAGCCCAAATACCGTGTGTCTGAGAATAGGAACGGTTGAGAATCGATAGCGCTCCATTAATATAAGGATTTATAGCCCAAATACCGTGTGTCTGAGAAAAGTAACGATTGAGAATCGATAGCGCTCCATTAATATAAGGACTTATAGCCCAAATACCGTGTGTCTGAGAATAGAAACGGTTGAGAATTGATAGCACTCCATTAATATAAGGACTTATAGCCCAAATACCATGTGTCTGATAATAGGAACGGTTAAGAATTGATAGCACACCATTAATATGAGGATTTATAGCCCAAATACCGTGTGTCTGAGAATAGGAACGGTTGAGAATTGATAGCGCTCCATTAATATAAGGACTTATAGCCCAAATACCGTCTGTCTGAGAATAGGAATGGTTGAGAATTGATAGCGCTCCATTAATATAAGGACTTATAGCCCAAATACAGTGTGTCTGAGAATATGAACGGTTGAGAATTGATAGCGCTCCATTAATATAAGGACTTATAGCCCAAATACAGTGTGTCTAAGAATAGGAACGGTTGAGAATTCATAGCGCTACATTAATATAAGGACTTATAGCCCAAATATCGTGTGTCTGAGAATAGGAACGGTTGAGAATTGATCGCACTCCATTAATATAAGGACTTGTAGCCTAAATACCGTGTGTCTGAGAATAGGAACGGTTGAAAATAGATAGCGCTCCATTAATATAAGGACTTATAGCCCAAATACCATGTGTCTGAGAATTGGAACGGTTGAGAATTGATAGCGCTCCATTAATATATGGACTTATAACGCAAATACCGTTTGTCTGAGAATATGAACGGTTAGGAATCGATATCACGCCATTAATATAAGGACTTATAGCCCAAATACCCTGTGTCTGAGAATAGGAACGGTTAGGAATTGATAGCACACCATTAATATAAGGACTTATAGCCCAAATACCGTGTGTCTGAGAATATGAACGGTTAAGAATTGATAGCACTCCATTAATATGAGGACTTATAGCCCAAATACAGTGTGTCTGAGAATAGGAACGGTTGAGAATTGATAGCACTCCATTAATATAAGGACTTATAGCCCAAATACCGTGTGTCTGAGAATCGGAGGGTTAGGAATTGATAGCACACCATTAATATATGGACTTATTGCCCAAATACCGTGTGTCTGAGAATAGGAACTGTTAGGAATTGATAGCACTCCATTAATATAAGGACTTATAGCCCAAATACCGTGTGTCTGAGAATAGGAACGGTTGAGAATTGATAGCACACCATTAATATAAGGACTTATATGCCCAAATACCGTGTGTCTGAGAATAGGAACGGTTGAGAATCCATAGAGCTGCATTAATATAAGGACTTATAGCCCAAATACCGTGTGTCTGAGAATAGGAACGGTTAGGAATTGATATCGCTCCATTAATATAAGGACTTATAGCCCAAATACCGTGTGTCTGAGAATAGGAACGGTTAGGAATTGATAGCACGCCATTAATATAATGGTTTATTCAATATACAATAGACATACAGTCCGTGAGTATACATGATATACAAAAGTAAATAAATACATACACGGTGGTCATCTGTATAATACAATTAATTATAAGTACATTACTAGCTGTTATAATACATTTCACAATAATAATACTATCAATATTATAATAAGTAATATATAATATAATATTATATAATAAATCAAAATACAGTGCATTAGGTAAAGCGAGAAGTCAAGTGTGCAAAGCAAGAAATGTTAATCGTACTAATATTTATACATATTTCTTTCAGTAAATGCTTTATGAACATACATAGCTAGGTTTCTGTTAACAATTGCATTGTCAGACTGCATTAATTCTATATATTTTGGTACATTAGGTCTTTTCCAGTAATACTGTTTGATATACAATTTTCTAATATCAGTATATAGTGAACATTCTAGTATAAAATGAAACTCATCTTCAATAACATTACAATGCTGACATTTTCTTTCTTGGAAAGGTATTGGTTCAGTTTTATGCCATCTACCTGATTCCACTTCTAGCCTGTGTGAAGAAACTCTTAATTTACAAAGATTATATCTAAATTTATTAATACTGACATGTTTTAAGTAAGGTTGAAATTCAAATTTACAAAACATATTGTACTTTTTTGCTCTTGATGAATTATTTAGTTCTGTCATCCAGTTTTGTATAAAAGCATCAGTTATTCTAGATTTAACTAAACATAAGAGACACTTTTCATCACCTACACCTTGGTTAATCCATGAATAATGTAAACCTAAAGATTGTAAAAGATTACATACAGATTTTGCCCATGAGTGGGTATTTGGTCTACTCATTAAAGTGCTATACATATGTAAATACATACACTTAACGTATTTGTGCTCCTCTAACTTAATAATTTTTAACCAATATCTTATAACATTAACAGCTCTTTTGGTTATCAAGGATGTTCTACCAAGTTCTCCATATACAAAATTATTTTGGGTTTGGATTTTCACACCTAATAACCTTTTACAAAAATTTAATTGAACCCTCTCTAATGTCATAGACTCATTTAAGCCCAAGACCTCTGATCCATAGTTTAAAATAGGTAAAACGAGCTGATCAAATAATTGTAGCTTGTTTTGTATAGAGATTAAAGGGAAGTTAATTAAGTATGAATTTAATTTAAAAACAGCTTTTGAAGCTTGACCTGCAAGTGTATCGAAAGTACTTGCAAATGATCCACCTGTAGTAAAAACTATTCCCAAATATGAAAAGGTTTTAACAATTTCTAATTCCTGGCCTTTATATAAAAACTTAATATTTCTCCTTAACTGACCCCCTTTTTTGAATATCATGACTTTGGTTTTAGCTGAGTTTACACATAGTTTCCATCTTTCACAGTATTCTTCTAACAAACATAAGCCTTTCTGCAATTCTTCTTCAGATTCACACGTAATTACAATATCATCTGCATATAAAAGCAAAAACAATTTCAACATACCAATATCAATACCATTAAAGCCATTTAACATATAATGTTCTTCTAAGTCATTCAGATAAAAGGAAAATAATAGCGGTGATAAAGACTCACCCTGTCTAACTCCTAAAAAACAAGAGAATTCTTCATTACTTATTGTATTACCCAATTTAATTCTTGATTTAACATTTGTATACATTGACTTAATAACATTAATAATATTTCCTCGAACGCCTAGCTTCAACAATTTGTACCAAATGATATCTCTTACCAAATAATCGAATGCTTTAGTAAAGTCAATAAATACAGCATACAATCTCTTTTTTTCATTTAAAATATGATTAATGATACCAAGTGATACAAATATATTATCAATAGTTCCCATATTTTGCCTAAATCCTGCTTGTGCCTCTATATACACATGATACTTTTCAGCCCAACTGTTCAACCTATTATTAATTACTTTGGTAAACAATTTTCCAAAGTACTTAATAATGTTATCCCCCTGTAGTTATTTACATCATCCTTATTACCCTTTTTATGCAAAGGCACAATAAAACCCTCACACCAAATTTCTGGGAAATATCCACACTCAAGCAGTTTATTAAACAAGGGTACACACAATATAATATAAGGACTTATAGCCCAAATACCGTGTGTCTGAAAATAGGAACCGTTAGGAATTGATAGCGCTCCATTAATATAAGGACTCATAGCCCAAATGCCGTCTGTCTGAGAATAGGAACTGTTGAGAATTGATAGCACACCATTAATATAAGGACTTATAGCCCAAATACCGTGTGCCTGGGATTAGGAACGGTTGAGAATTCATAGCGCTCCATTAATATAAGGACTTATAGCCCAAATACCGTGTGTCTGAGAATAGGAACGGTTAGGAATTGATATCGCTCCATTAATATAAGGACTTATAGCCCAAATACCGTCTGTCTGAGAATTGGAACGGTTAGGAATTGATAGCACGCCATTAATATAAGGACTTATAGCCCAAATACCGTGTGTTTGAGAATAGGAACGGTTAGGAATTGATAGCGCTCCATTAATATAAGGACTTATAGCCCAAATACCGTGTGTCTGATAATAGGAACCGTTAAGAATTGATAGCGCTACATTACTATAAGGATTTTTAGCCCAAACACCGTGTGATTGAGAATAGGAACGGTTAAGAATTGATAGCACTCCATTAAAATAAGGACTTATAGCCCAAATACCGTGTGTCTGAGAATAGGAACGGTTAGGAATTGATAGCGCTCCATTAATATAAGGACTTATAGCCCAAATACCGTGTGTCTGATAATAGAAACGGTTAAGAATCGATAGCGCTCCATTTAAATATATAGACTTATAGCCCAAATACCGTGTGTCTGAGAATAGGAACGGTTGAGAATTGATAGCGCTCCATTAATATATAGACTTATAGCCCTAATTCCGTTTGTCTGATAATAGGAACGGTTGAGAATTGATAGCGCTCCATTGATATAAGGACTTATAGCCCAAATACCGTATTTCTGAGAAAGGAACGGTTTAGAATTGATAGCGCTCCATTAATATAAGTACTTTTAGCCCAAATACCGTTTTTTCTGAGAATAGGAACGGTTTAGAATTGATAAAGCTCCATTAATATAAGGACTTATAGCCCAAATACCGTGTGTCTGAGAATAGGAACGGTTGAGAACCGATAGTGCTCCATTAATATAGCCCAAATACCGTATACATAAAAACCACTCAAAACGGATACAACCTAATTATGAATTTGCGGCAGTTAGTGGTAATAAATCTTCAAAGTCCAGAAAATGTAATGAATAGCTACGTGTTTGGAACAGATATGGATAATTGTTCAAATGCTTCAGGGGCATTTCTTATAAACAACCTAACACGGATATAGAATTGTGACTTGAAATAAAGATCTCGTTGTTCGAGATGGGTTTGTGACATTTGACAACAAGAATATAAAGAAACGTGTGTTGATTAAATTAATTGTATGTGTCAGTACCGTATAAACGGCTAAGACACTTTGTGTTCAAGACGAAAGATGTTTTTTAAATTGGACCAAACATTTATGGAGACGCTCACAAGAGACTAACCCATGTGAGATAAAAGAAATTTCGACAGCAAGCGCAGTTAGAGCTACATAGGATCATAGTTTTCACAAATAATATTTTTCACACACCTGTGAAGAATATGATCTCATTTGTCACATTTTAAAGTGCGAAGAATGCGATTGGCCTGAAAAGGGGTATGCGAGAAGATCACAAAAGGATATGATTTTATTATATATCAAAAACTAGATGCAATCACAAACTTCACAGAAAATGTGAAGAATACCAATGTGATGTGTCAAAAAAATGACTAATTCCACACCTGTTAAGAATGAGATCCTATTTTTTACAGATGTGAAAAATACGACTTATAAAAATATGGTCCTACAGAGCTACAACGATTCAGCCATGGCTCGATTCGATTTCGATTTCAACGATCAATTAGTTCAATATTTCGATTTCAACGATCAATTAGCTCAATATTTCGATTTCAACGACCGATTAGTTCAATATTTCGATTCAATTGACGTTTCCTTTATATATTTAGGCTTCATTTTGCGTATTCAGGAGTCATCACTTGCAATATAAGAATGATTTATAATTATTAATGTCATCGTATTGTTAATGTGAACATTTGTACCTTTAATATATCCATATACTGGTAAATAACAACAGTGGAAAATGGTGATAATGCTTACAAAAACTGATTCAGTATAACAGCAGTCATGATGCCATGATCAATTTGCATGACCACTCGAGATCTACGCAAAACCATAATTGTAATTAATAGTTTTATGACAAATTAACAAGTATAAATAAATAAAAAAGAATCGAATCGAAATTGGCTGGATTCGTATCGACAATCAAATCTGTCCATTCACAATCGATTGATCGATGCATCGAAAGAATCGTTGCAGCTCTAAGCGCAGTGGCTTGTAAACTTCCTTCCCACAGTAACCACCCATGTGCAATTCCTGTACCCGGCCCATGTGGGTGTGTTAGTCGCCGCCATATTGAAAAATGGGTTTCTACCGCGAACTCCAGTTTTGCAAAGCAGAAGACCAAATTTTCAAACAATTTTAGTTAACATAATGTTTGTTTGCAAAGTGAAGATATAATTTAAAACCGCAGTCCATAGAATATACTTCAATACATCTAAAATTGGCATTAGTTCTAAGGAACGTTAATGACGTTTATTCGAATGAAAACTGTTTCTTAACACGGAAGGCATTTTATAATGTCTATTGTCGAAAACGCTTGGTACGAACGGAATATACACTAATGTACGTGCGGATTGACTCCAGAGGCAACAACAGCTATCGCATACAGAAACTATACGATAAAAAGTTGTCAAAACGTTATTATTTTAACGATTTTAATGCGTTTTGTTTTATTTTGATCCGTAAAATGTCCATTAGAAGGATTTCTGCAAAGTTTTATTTTATTAATATAGTTGTGGACTGCTGCTTTAAGATTTCTTCTAAATTTCGCTATTTGCTTTTTTTTTTGGAACTTCAGCTTTAAATGAATATATCTATTGAATTTCGTCTTTTGCATATTTTTTGGAAACAACCACCGATTGATAAAATCAGCTAAACCACGTATGCATTCTTCTTTAAAAAAAATAATAATAATAAAAAATGAACGTTTTACGTTTTCTGGACTATGGTCTATGTATCATTTTATTAACACAGTTTTGGTATTACTGTAATCCATAAAGTCCCACTAGAACACTTTTGTTAACCAACAAAAAAGATGTCATCAACCAAACATCTAACTCTTGGAAACAAACAAAACGGTTTGATGATGAAACGACTTGGCCTCACTTCATTATCACCACCTGATTTGTCCCAGAGCAAGATCCAGCTGCAGTAAACCATCCTGCATGCTACTGGTCGTTTATGTGTGTGTGTGTGTGTCTCTTCATATTTTATTGCATTTCCGGGTCGCGAAAATTGGTAACATTTTCGGAATGTGTTCGTATTGTAACAATGAATGGTTCGATGCCTACCGACAATATCAGGTTATCATGAGCGGTCAGGCAACAAGTAAAGCCAGCCAATTAGGTGAACGTGACATATGGCTGACGAATCACGGTTTCTTATTGACATTTAGCATAGTCCAGTCGGGACCTTAAACGAGATTTCTGCAAAATGTTAATGTCATGACTTTGTGCTCAGATAGCATTGTCCAGTTTTTAATCAAATGTGTATGATATTTAATTTCCAGTATACATAGATCTTACCGAATGTACCGAAGGACAGTGGAATTTTGTGAAGGAGAAACATATTCGGTCAGCACTGTTATAAACTGTTGATATGATGTATAAGCCACAACATGTCAGATTTATTATATGCAACGCATACTTTATTTAAGAAATAATTTTCGATGTATCGTTGTTTATCGAAGAATAACGATTTGGAGTTCTGATGCCCGAGTTGTTTAATAGTCACACATCAGAACGACAACGAGTTGTTTATTGGCCGATAAACAACGATATTGCGAAAATCATTTCGATTCTAAAATGATTTGAAAATATTTTTTGCAATTGTAATCAGAACTACATTTTACTATGCTCTGCTCAGAATCGGGACTACTTTTTGCGTTGTTTTTTGGGGTAGTGTGATAACGATAATTGTGTTCTTTGTCTATAGAACAATTGGCGAGTATCATTTTGGAATACAATATTAAACATGCTTCATTCGATTAAATGTTATCCAATACACATTGGATCATTACACACTACTCTAACTCGTCGTTTGTTTCTTTTCAAGTGACAAATAACTCTGTCTGGTACTTTTAATAACATAAGCTAAAAAAAATTGTAAAAAATGGTAGGGCACTTGTCACATGCCGGGGACACCTCCAGTTTTCATTTTTATATTATTCTATGTTTGCATTTTTGCAACCGCTTTGCACATATTGTGAACATATTTTAACTATATGGCTAAATATATTGTTCATTTTATGTATATTTATAAAAAATTGGGGCATTTGTATCGCGCGATGTTTATTTGCAAGGAATAACAAAAAATATTTTATCTGTATCGTGTATCTTTTGTAAACGATAACGTTCATTTTGCAGTTACAAATTTACCTCGAGTTGCTCCCCTTTAACTACATTAATCGTAAAATGGCGCACTCCGCTATCATATTGCAATATTTCGAAATATTTAGAATTCAGAATCCATGTAACGATTCGTTTATTATAACTAGTGTCTACAACTACAATTGTATTTCAAAGTGACTAAATATGATACAACACAATTATGTTCACTGTAAATGTACGCGCCCGGCACATGTTTGGGAATAGACTTCTCAACAAAAGTGTTTACCTAGGTTATTCCAATACCATATGGCTGTGATGCGCATCTGAAAAGCATTTAATGGACAGCAGTTTGCAAATATCTTAATTTCCTAGTGGCCTCAATAGGAAAACTGCGCATAGACTGTCAAATACAAGCCAGAAATCGAACAGAAAACAATAATTACATTTTTATACACAGATTTTGTTTATCAAACACTTTCGCAAAAAAATGTACAAAATATCACAGAATTATCACCAGAGTTTCCATAAATTAATTTCCAGAAAATACATAAAACAGTTAATGTCTCACATGGAAATTAATAGCGGGAAATAAGAAGAAACTGACAACACTATGTGTTTATATTAACCGGTAGATAGATATCACTGATATGCACTTCACTAACTTATCGACGTAGCTTGGGTTTACCATGATGAAGTTGTTAGGGTATGGGTACATGTTTCTTTCTTCGTTCCATATTCGAGAATTGAATGTATTGTTTGTAATGTAAGGCTTGTCGAATTTTTCATAAACCACAGTCTAAATACCGTTCCTACGAAACAAAAGGACAGCAAGGACATTGAAGTGTTTAATCTTAAACACCTTAAAATGAAGCATTAAAATAATAAAACCTCTTGAGTAACCAGTTTATTAGAAATATCAAAGAACTGGTCCGGATACCCCATTGGTTATTTTGAAGAACACCCTCTGTACCTTCTGTGATCCTTCCTCGATCTTTCCCTATGTAATGTTTTTCTTTGATTTTGTCCATAACATATTCAATACCAATACGTAAATATATAAATCAGGTTGTTTTTTTGTCAGATATTTCCCGCATGAGACCCGTTCCATTGTCGCCGTTTTTAAGCATCGTTGCACGTGTCCTTGAATTAAAATTAAATAATTGATACAATTTGTTATCCCCTAAAAATCCTGAAAACGTAATGAATTTTAATTGAAAATGTGTCTGGTCGCAACAAGAGGTGTCTTTGCAGGTCTGTCTTTATATAAAAATATATGTGATTAAATTGGTACTGTAAGTTACTATTCTTCAAATAGTGTATGAATATCTTTAGTTAACTTTTTAAATATAAATCTAAAAAATATAATACATTTAAATTAACAACAATAATAAGTGTATGTGTATGTCTTTGTTGTAATATTGCATGGGTTTATCTGCTTTTGCACCTGTTGTCTGTCTTTGAATTAAAACCTATGTGAGTAGATTGATATTAAAACTAAATAGTGCACAAGTAATGCATTAAAACCTATTAAAGTAGACGTGCTGGTGTTTATACACGTCTTTGTTTGTTTTTTCACGTCTTTCTCTTTCCTTGCATGTCTTTTGCAGTGTTTTCGTAGGGCACCTTTATACTGCAAGATGGGAAGTGCCGGTCAATCTATTTCAAGATTAAAATCACATCAAGCGGATGAATCATCATCATCATCATCATCATCATCATCATACTCATATTCATCATACTCTTCATTGTCATCTTCATCAACGGAACATTGCAACGCTCTTTTACCATCATCACTATCACCATTACCACCGTCTTCACTGTCATTGGTTATTTTACAGTGTAGTTATTAACTGATATATCTTGTTAATTTCGGTGTCGCGAAAATTGGAAACATTTTCAAAATGTGTGCGTATCTTAGCATATAATTGATATATGGCTACAGAGAATGTACAGTTGTGATAAACGGTCAGTAAACCAGCAAAGCCAGCGTGAAATATTCAATGTTGTCATAGCCTTATACCCTCGTCAAGCGATCGAGGACCTCAAATATCTAAATTTCATGTTTTCAAATAGTATAGTTTGGTTTAGCATATATATTAAGTCCATTATGAATTTATCAGATATTATTGTATAACCAAACGGCAGCGCAACTTGGTGAAGTAAAAATGCATTTTCGGTTAACAATATAATACATTCATAAATCAATCTTGCATATTTCTTTCAGTTCTGGAATAACAGTTAAACAGAATTGATCGGTTGTAACACGTCAGATAACTTATATACAACACGTCGATATTTTATTAAAATGATCGCAATAATGATATCAACTTAATTCAATTTCACTCAATATGTATGGATCCTTGGATATGTTGACCAATGTTACACTTTATTCATCATTTGTTTATTCAGTTGTCATTGGTACTTTTGTTCATTACTTCATTAAATATAAAGACATATTTGCGCAGATGTTAATTGTAATGCTTTCATGTGAGGCCTCCGCATACCGTGATGTCTTAAAGATTAGTTTTTCGCTCTATGGTTTATTTTGTACCGTAAAATTAACGCTAAAGTTTTTATTTGAGTTGCTTCCCTTTAACTACATGTTCGTGCAATGTCTAGCTCAGATACCAGCCTGCAAAATTTCGAAATAGATTTTAGATTTAACATAAAGAACCTATATGAAATGTTTGTGTTGTTAATAATCAGTACCTGCAACGATTTTAACGTTTCTTAACTTTTTCTTCTACATTTGCGCGCTAGACACAATTTACGGAATAGACGTTTCGTCACAAGTCAGTCATATAAATCAGTTGAGAGTTGTTGTCTTTTTAAATTACTGGACGTGTATGCCTTATGTCTACTGAGTAGTTTGGACAAAGAGCATATTGCTGTGAAGTCCTTCCTACAGTCAGTAAAAATTGTAAGAGCAGTTCGAAACCAGCTTGATGTACTAGTGGCCTCATGGGAAAGATGTATAGATTGTTAAATGCAATACGTGAATAAAACAGAAAACAACGATTGTACTTAGAAGAAACATTTTATAAATCAAACAAATAAAAATACAACAAACAAAATCATAGATTTATCACAAGAGTTTCCGTAAGTTCATTTCCAGAAAAACATTTCATGTCTCACATGGAAATTCATGTCGGAAACTAAGAAGATAAGAAAAGAACGTATTACATGTACAACGTTTACATAAATATCACTGATATGCACTGCAATACGTATTTAGATAGATGATGATGGTATTAAGTGAACATTTGTTTTAAAATTCCAGGTACGTGAAAGTAAATATATTGTTGGGAATTAATATAGTTTGTCTAATGTTTTACTGTAGATTACATTATCCATACTCCTAGATGGTAAGTGACAGAGAAGACAATTGAAAGAAAAAAACATTTCGAGTGGAAAAGTAGTGTTTGGAAAGAAGCAGTCAATATATCACAGCGGTCTTGTATGACGTGGGTTGATGTGTTTTACAGTTAGACCACACGGTACGCCAGGAGTGTCAGCAAGATCATGGCTACACCGGAAACGATCTGGGCAACTCCGCTGCTGAGGCAACTGTTGTCAACGAGCACGTGCAAGGGCCACGTGGAAGTGCTGGTGGTCCCGTCCGTCAGGGTGAGGATGGCGGTGTAGTAGACCTTCTCAGTGGATTCCAGTTTAGCTGCAGTTTTTATTGACCCGTCGACGATCGTGAATTTTGCTGCGTCTGTTCCAGCTATTGAAAATAGAATATTGTCTATTTTAATCATTGTTAAGGATTACAAGTACTTTTTGTAAGTCATTTTGTAAAAAGCATTCCTTGCGTTGGCTAATATTTTTTATTATAATTTCACTGCAGTGAAAATGAAACCAAATATTTTTCTATAAATAACATAGCTTTATTGCAGAAAACCACTCGTAAAATTAAATTCGATCATTCACCGAAATCAACAAATATCCTCTAAACAACCTTTGACTAAGGTGTTACAAAAGGATTTTAATTATGTATTATATATAGAGAATATCAGGTTACTGCCTGATCTTGCGTAATATATCAGGTGAATAATAGAATAATATAACGGCGAGGCTTATTTTATTCGTGCCGAACTTGATATATTACACAAGACCAGGCAGTAACCCGTTTTTCTATTTATTATACCATATTTTTCTTAAAATTACACCAAACGAGCTGATTTTTTTATATATTTAAAAACTAAGAGCGGCGCTGATTTTACTGAGCCGGCTTATACACGTTCACGTACACGGAGTTATGGATTTCTAAAAGTTGACTGGATAATACCTTATTATTAACATTTCATAAAGATAAATGATATATTTTCACTACGAATACATAGATTACACACACGTCTATTCATATAATATTGGAAACACAAACTGAAATGGATTGCAACGGTCAATTTCATCGGAGAACACGCATCGACGAATTGTTTTGAGATGCTATTTTCATGATTTTGGAGTTGTGCATTGAAATTGACATTTTGAAAATCGTTTCAATAATGATTATAGCGTGTTCAATTTTGGCAAAAGCATGTTAGAGACTCAACATAAACTGATTCTGTGTGGTGACTTAGTGCATTTATTTAAAATGTATTGAAATAACTGTGTATGGATGATTTATTGTTCCATTGATGACGTCATACCACTACCAAAGTGCGGGTGTATGTGAGTATTTAAAAAAATAACGTTTTGTGATTTATTACGATGAAAAATACTAAACTATATACGTTATTGGTATCAATTTGTTTGTTTTGCTAAATCTCATTCATATTTCCTGAAAATGTTGACTTGAGAAGTGAGTTTCGAGTAATATGAAGTACCTCCCAAAATTGATATAAACGCTACTGACCAGATATAAAAGAATATATCAGGCACCTTTGTATCAGGCCGATATCAGCATAGTGGTACGATAATAAAAAATATTGGTCGTCGCTGGAACACATGCACATAAAGCAAAACTAACTATAAAGGATAAACAAAATCAAGATCCAAGATCTAAAATTTCTAAACACGAACCTGTTACAGACCAAACGCCAGTGGTAACAGACGAAGTGGGTTTGCCGATTACTGTTCCTATAATATACATGTCAAGTATGATCACTATAATTTTTCTGACAACTGAATATTTATAGTTAATACAACCAATTAACTCACATTGCATACACATGATTTTTAATTGAGCTGAATAAAATCTTCTACTATGTGCGGCTTGGTGGTACCTCTCAATGGTAAACTTATTGGTGTACATTAAAAAAAAGGAATTGCTGAAACCCAGCACTTCATGAATGTATTCATAGGCATAAAATGTTCATAAGCTACAGTTACGAAAGGAAACAGTTTGTGTAGGTGTAGCTCCCTATATATAGCATTTGTCAATGCAAATATCTGAGATCAAGCAGTCGAAGAAAAACATTACCGCATAGACTATGTAAGGCGAACAACTCTAGTAGTTAACTTTACCTGAAAGTAAATATAAGGTAAGTAACTCTCGTACTCGTACATTATCTGACAGTCAAAGTAACGGCAACAATTCTATAATTTACCTGACGCTGTCGGGTCGGCAACACAGAATGAGTAGGCAGTGTCTGTAGATGGGCCAAATTTGACAGTCACAGTCATGGTTCCTGTAAGAGCATTAGTCGGAGTAGTGTCCGTGGCGCTGAAATGTATGCATCACAATTTTACAAAATTATCTGATGTCAACAGAGATACCTCTACTGCAGATGCAGCTGCATTTTTTGTATCTGTCTAAATTGTTATCAAACATACATTAAGCGGTATAAAGTTCAAGATATCTGCAATTGAATTAATACGAGAAAACAAGAGGCCAAGGAGGGTCAGGCGCTCTTCAGGACTAGACTACTTAAACCATAATCAATCATGATCATAAGGCAAGACTGTATACCAAATATAAAAAAACTGCGCCTTCCAGTCCAGACAAGAAGTTTTTTCCAAAAAGTAAATATAAATTCAGCCCCGGGCAGTTCTATATTTTTTGCCTTTAACACTTTTTTTAACAGTTTTCGTTAAGAAATATATAGCAATGCTACATACACAATACCAATGCAATAAGTAGTTTCAGACAAGAAAACTGTGTTGGTTTCTCCTAATAATGTATATAGATAAAATAATGAGGGTTTGGGCAACGTTTAAACGCAGGACAGTTCCTTAACAATATTTGCTGATGACCATAATGTGTTTGTTACATACGTAATATCACAGCTGTCGGCCTTGCAGAGTCGATTTCGATGTGTTAACATAAAGTAAATATAAAGAAGTTGAGCCCCGGTTTTATAATTTTGGTAAAAAAACCGTAGGGCAATGATACACACCATTTATCAAAGGCATGATATTTCTATATTTAGACACAATTTAAAAAATGGTCAGATAAAAATTGTCCAATTGAAGTGCAAGTACATAATCTGAGCATAAAATGCGTCTCAGGGCAAGGGTAAGTTTCGTATTCACCAGCTATTCTTAGAGATAGGACGAAAAGTATGAAACAGTTCTATTCTTAGAATGATGTTATTGGTATTGACCAACTCTCATTATAGAATTCATTATTTATATATGCATTTCACAACACAAGCGATAATTATATGCCGCATGATGTTATTGGTATTGACCAACCCTTATAGCATTTATTATTTATTTTTGTATTTAATAACTCAAGCAACTGAAACTCGGACGGACGCAAAGGAAGGAGAGCGAAAGGAAAACAGTTATATATTTGATCTCATTGCAATCGATATAATCGAAAAGATTTATGCTTACACGACTTTGAAGATAACTTGCTTTACTGTAGAGTAATCAATTGCCTTTGCAAGTGTAACAGTAGCAGTCGTTCCGCTCACGGTTATTTGTCCTTGCGTTCCAGGATTTCCATCAGTGGTATCGAATGCATAAGTTGCTATCGCAGGACTAGCAGTTGCAGTTAGAGTGAAGAGAGTCGCACCGACAGCTGTGGATGACTGCAATGATATGGTTGCTGCACCAGCAGGCGCTGTCCCCGTATTTATCAATGTCCCAGCAGGAGATGTGCCAGCCCAGGCCGTAATGGCTGCCTCTGTTTAATAGAATTAACAGCACGATGTTAAGAATAAACAACTTGACCTTATCTCTTTTTGTACGAAGAACAGTTGTGTGTGTTTGCGTGCGTGCGTGCGTGTGTGTGTGCGTGCGTGTATGTGCGGGTATATATATTTCAAACGTAGGAACAATATTCGGGGCTCTTAATTCAATTTTTGCTCTAGAGATCGAATATGGTCACGACAGAGTCCCGATTTTCCTGAATGCGATCCGACAATGTCCCGATAGCTCCCAACAGCGTCCCGACAGCATGCCGGCATTCTCGAAGTTTTATTATTTTAATCGTAACGCCGTCGGTACGCTGTAAGGAACCATAATTGGGAAGCATTAATCCTAGTCGGTTAAGTTCTAACGATGAATGACAAACGCACTCAATCACGCACAACACACACGATATATACACGAGACGTAATATTTGAACATGTATATATATTTGTTTGCAATATCATTCCAGTTCCACCGAAAAAGTACCGACAACGTCCCGACAGCGTCCCGACACCGTCCTGACCCTGATCCGATATAGCTTAACTATCCCGACAGAGTCCCGACTATACACATTCTGCTGACTCTCCCGAATGTTAAGAGAAAACCTTAATTGTCCAGAGAGCTTGGCTGATCACGCCGAACGTGTCCCAATTATTCCGAAAGCGTCCAGACAGCTCCCGACAGCGTCCCGATATTCCAGACCTTTTTATTATTTGTATCAAAGCGCTGTCGGGATGCTATCGGGAGCCATAATCGGGAATGTGTGACTGAGGCATAAGCGGTCAGCCGTCATTAAAACACTTATTATTGTCTAACAACGCCATCTGAATATAGAACGCATATTATGTCTGAAATGCCTTCAGTTATAAACAATACCCCTACGCCCTTTCGATTGAAGGAAGATGGTGAACTCGTTTATATCAAGATTGGAGATTATAATTCAATCCCTTCGCAAGTACCGATATTACAGTTAAACTTGTTGTTGTCAATTTTAATGTTCAGCAAAAGTTTTATTGCATTAACGAAAAAGTACGTGCATGACACCGATCGGGATTAGATTAGAATTCCTACGTATTTGAAAATAATGCAGAAAATGAACCTCTATTTTTTAGAATTTCAGTGGCAAGATTGGGCATTAAATCCCACAACTATGGCATAAAACAAATAAAACTTTGCATAAATATTATAAACTGATTCAGTTTACTTGAATCGCCATTGTATTCGGTATTATATTATTTCGTCTACAAACAACAATGGAAAACATAGAATGTGCTTAACCACTATCTTAATTACTATTGGTTCAACACAAACAATAAAAGTGTAAGGTGAAACAAATATCCCTTTCCACAGAAGCGGCCTACTGCGATAATTTTCAGATAAACGTTGGACCATTGTTTGTGTTCTTTTCAGGAAAATCGAAATCCATCGTTAAAACCTAGGTCCAAAATCGAAGATGCCAATTTGACAACTGTATTGACTAAGGCCGCCATACCAAACTTCACTGTACGAAAACAATCAAATCCAGTACTTCTTTCATTTGTTTCATGGCATCAGTTTTTTTCTTCATTAATCTCAATAAACCTTCCACTAGTTTAGTTTCTATTGAACTGTTTTTAATCATTAATCCTACACTTGATTTTCAAATATACTTTCTGATACAATTTTAAGGATCTTGGGTTAACAGTTGATCGTCACCGTCTTTAATAAAATTTATGTTTTGATTGCATATTGTTTTATTTGCTAGCGAACAAAAATGTTGTGTCGTTTTCCCACTGTTTGTTTAATTGACTTGTAGACCTAACACTATGTAACTTTAAGTTTGTATCAATTCTATGATCTAGATCTACATTTAATAGTTTTCTTTCTAATTTTCATTAAGATTGTGTTCTTTTGTCCATTTCTAATTGCAGTTATTGTTTAATGGAAAATACTACTTTTTATAATTTGAATCATTAATAGTAGCATCGTTTCTAAAAAACACTGGTGATTAATAGTTAAAACTAGTTCATTATTATTTGTGTATACTGGTGGAACATACTGCGTTTTTTCTTCTTCAACATCTTAAAAACAATAATCAAATATACATAGGACATCTTGTCTTGCTTGCTCAGACAGATTGTATGATAACCACGCCGCAATTTTACTTTCTGAATATTATCATATATTTCTTTTTAAATCCGCTAAAACAAAAAATAGAATTTCGGAATAAAAATTATTCTATGGAGAATGATAATTGCGAGTGAAGATTAATGTTAATAACAAGTTAACATACTCCAAATATAATTCTATTATCATTTCCAAGTTTATAAATACTTATGAAATCATTTTTATCAACACCTGGACTAATTAGTTTCATAGACAGTTTTTTTTTTCCTGAAACGTTCGTTTCCTCAAGAACAATATAATGATGCAATTAAATTGCCAATATCACGTTGTTTCAAATTTTGGATCGTTTATCAAACTATTTTCCATTTAAAATACCAGGCGTCTGACATTTGATTTCCCATAGAATACATGTACTGTCTAACTCCTTTGATCACTGCGTGTTGCGAATACATGCTGTTATCGCTGAATCTGTATTCACAATTGTGTTTGTTGATCATTTGTTTACTTTTATTATTTCAAAAAAGAAAGACAATTGCGTTTTTATGGTATTGTCACACGGGTAAAAAATAAAAACCGATACGTCTAGTATAAAGTAAACCCCTTTACTATACAAATTAGTATCATATCAATAAAATATATGTATGTACTATTAAAAACAGATATTAACATTCGAGACAGTTGTAAACGGCTAATTTAATGTATTGCCCCTGCAAAGCGATAACGATATAACTGTTCATCACACTAATTCTTCTGTAAAATAACGTATTCGCGTTGTTTGAGTGTGTACCTTTTACTATGAAAATACGTACTATACTCAGCAAAGTATCCACTAATTCGATACCTGTATGAAATATTTAAACAAAAAATAAAGTCAATGTAATTTTAATAATCTTCCAATAAAATGCTTACAATTTTTTTCTGATCAATTCCATATTTTTGGTTAAACAACAAGCACAAACTTAACAGGTGTAAAAATAAAAATCACAAAACAGGAACGTGTGAGTAGACAACTAATTGTCGCCCTTGTGCCATTAAACGTTCGACGTATGTCAGTTAAAATTCCTCCTGCTCGCATGATACCAAGAGCATGGTTTCGCTCGTCCACATTTAAACATGCCATGGGAATTTCACAGGATTTGGATGATTTTATGAAACGAATATCCTCACAGTATCGCTGGCAATGACAATTTGCACAAAATGTGTGCACATGTTAATTACACAACAGTTCAACGAGTTTTGCCGAGTTATTTGGTATTAAATGATACCGTTTACAGTAAAAATTCACATGGTATTGAATGTGGAAGAATTTGCTCTTTAAATCGCTAGTCATGAATAAAAAATCTGATAAAAATTCATGTTTTTAAGATACAGATGTATAAAAGTGGATACTTTATTTTGTTTAGTTTTGACTATGTTCTTTGTGATTTTCGTCTTTACACCTGTTACGTTTGTGTACTGTGTTTGACAATAAATATGGAATTAATTTAGAAATAAATGACGGCAATTTATTGAAAGATGATTAAAGTTACATTGACTTAATTTTTTTTATATATTACATACAGGTATCGAAAAAAAAAAGAAATCAAGTGGATACTTCCTTTTTTTGTTGATTAAATATAAAAGTATAAAAACCCTATGCAGCAAACATAATTTAATTAACTTTTACATTATCGCATTAATAGCAAAATTACCATCCAACTTCTGAAATATTTTAACAAAATACGATATTATGATAACATGATAATTTCGCTCATACGAAATTCATGCGAATATAGTTAAATATGCAACGTTTTTGTGGCTATATGCTAACAATGTTTTTGTAAACACTTTAAACATCACGTAACGTTGTATTGAGATTTTTTGTGAACTTTTGCAAATGAATCAAAACAATCATATTAAAATCAAAATTAACACTTTCTTGCTTTAATAATATTTTTCATATATCTTCAATAGACATTCATTGACATTAGCTATGACTATTGTTTGTTTGGCGTGCCGTCACCTTTGTTTTAAAGACGAAGTTTGTGAGGGAAACCCGAGGAACACTAGCACTTATCGATGCGAATGACATAAACAAAATTAATGATCCAAATTGCGGGATAGAATACAAGCTCATACAACACGAACAACGAAATCACTGTTTCACAAACTAACACTGGGAAATTTGCATTTCCTGAAAAATCACCAGGCCCTTATTCACCATTGCATGCTTGACTTTAGGATAAAGAACTTAGACTCAAGAAACAATACTTCACCGTGTTCAAACTATGCTGGACTTAGTGGCATGTTTATGTCAGTAGCAAAGCGTTCTAAATGAAGAATGATGTACGTTGAGCGTTTGAATACGAAGTAAGAATTAAATTAACGATATCTTAAAACAGAGTGCTTCAAGAATATTCGTTTTCCGTAGTCTTTATTCAAAGTATAGGTTAGTGACTATGGGTTCCGTTCCTAACGACAATTGCCATATGTGGGACGAAGTGTGTATAATAAAACGTTTATAACAGACAATAATATGTTTAAATTAGCGATGGCATCGAATACCAAAATCCGTATTCGAATATTCGCTTTTTCATTCAATCTAATATTCGAATATTTGCATAGATTGGTATTCACTACTTTGAACTTTGTGGCCTAGTAGACATAATAGTTATTTTTTGTATGACATATTAGTTCCGATTAGCCAGTACCGTCATATTTTCATTTACAAATTGCGCTTTCTAATTAATGTACTTACTGCACAGTATAAAAACATAAACAACTTCAGTACCCATTTTAATTGTTCTTTTAATCAAATAGTTAAAAAAACGCATTTGATCAATTTAAAAACGCTCCTATAATCATTTGTTTATCAGCATATTTGAGCGAAGTTTCTCAGATATAATGACTGCTAAAACTTTTGATTTCACTTCTGTAATTTATTTTTAGTTACTTCTTTCACAAGTCTAAACGCGAGTTGAAATTACAATTAACAGTAATGTGTTCGTACTGTCTGATGTAATGGCTTAAACAACAAGGTGTTGTTTAAGTAAAGTACGTTGATTTATTACTTTATTGTCGCAAATAATGGAGATTAATGAAAATTTAAACTTTTAGGTTTCCACCACATAAATGGTCTTTCGGCGATTAGACGTTCGGCGATTAGACGAATTTAGCCCTATATAACAAGTAACACTAAATTCGCAGCACGTCTCATGAATTAGACTAATGTAATGGCGTGTTACTGGCGACTAGACGATAAGCGACTAACACCGACCCTTACATTCAATATCTTTTAGTCTAAAACGTGACACGGGCCCAAACTATTGAAAACAGGTATCCGGACAAAAATCCCTTGCCCCTTGAACACACGGTATTAGGTATCTATTGGTGAAATACTGCCTTTATGTTGACTGAAAAATACTTGCTACAATCAGGAAAGTATTGGTTTTTAAAAAGCTATACAAATTTGAGGATATTCGAATAGCGTTTTAACTATTCAAAATGGCAATCATTCAATCGAATATTCAAATATTTGAATAGATTTACCATCCCTAGTTTAAATTGTACATTCTTTCGGTAACGGGGGAATAATACTACAATGTTCGTCAGTTATTAAATATATGAGTCTGCACACCCTGCGTTGGAAAGGACAAAATGTATGTAGCCGTTAAATATTAAAAGATCGCTCATTGTAGGTAGACGATCATTAAATCATGAAATACAGTTTACTGACGTTTTATTTCTTTGTTGTTGTTGTTGTTGTTGAAAACTTCATTTAAGTATTATAAAACAATGCTTCTGATTCCAAATTATATATGGTGGTCGATAAAAAACGGTTATAAATTTAACGAACCGCTTTCCGACTAACATCGAACGTCCACAACAAAAAATCATTATTGCATTATTCATTTGTTACAAGTGCCGGGTAAGAAATAACGTTGACCAATACAGTGTCTTAAACATCATTGTGTTAAGCAAGCAAAACAATTCTGTAACTTTAACAACACTTCTTAATTGCAATATTTAATCTTTCTATTTACTACAAAATTTTACCTGCAACGCTAAATTAAATACATTCCATTCATTTTCATGAGCTAAATCCGAGTATTTTATAATAAATATAAATTATATTTAAATACTTCTTTAATATATCCGATCACCATTTGCAAGCACCAATATTCCAACATATCACATAAAATAAATCCTCATGTAAAACCTTATTCCATACCGGCATTCCAAATGCACAAAAGCGCGCACATTAATCCAAGCAGTTTATCCATGTTCCTTTTTTTCCAGTGTTCTCGGGTAAGTCCAATAGCAGAGTGACCAACAACAGCAAATCATGCCAATATATACACATCTGGTTTCTATAGCGAATAAACAAACATTCATCAAATATCATTTTGGTTTGAACAAGAATTTCACGTGCATCGAGTGGAGTGCACGCCTTCCAACATCACAAATGACTTGTCAATCATAATGTGAATCCATTAAACACCCCTTCTTATGTCCATTATTCCTGACAGTAACAGAAGAAGCAATGACACACACGTCTGTCTGAATCTGTTTTAACCACGCCTACAAAGTTTCAACTTGGCATTTCAGGAGATACTCACGCCCCCATTGTTTTCATGATGTGTCAATCATATCGATAACCGGTTGGCGAACGGGTGAAACATTTTACACAGCATTACAAAGGTATCGGTGGACTGACATCGACAAACTAGTTTTTCTTGTAAAAAGACACAGCGCCTTTTGCAAAAAGGCATTACCAGCATGCTTGCGTGAACATGAATGATCAACTGAGGTGTGTGTCCGCTAAAGGCAATGAAAAGAAATGCAAACCACTGAGTCCATGCAAAACATTGTTCTTAGTCCATAAATTACGGATGTATAGAAAAACGACGGCGACATGACGAGAACATTTAAATGCAACACGGGGATTGAACAACAGTTCTACTGATGTGTTCTGGCAATACTTAATGAAAATGTCGCAGAGATCATACAAATAGGCTTGCAATAAAATATAATTCGATGACAATACACAAATATTAAAATTAACTTGTAATACATTATTTTTCAAAATAAAGTATAATACAAATGCATGTTTTTGTCTTGCATATTCAGGGTTATACAAGACATTTGCGAATTCGAGAAACGCGGGGCTTTAATTGCTTTTTATTTTTTGTCATTACCGGTAAAAACCGGCTACAGAATTTACGATCATGGTCTTTTGTCTAGCATGGTCGGAACATGTCTTGAACTGCAAAATCAATACCACATTTCAAAATCTTGCAAGCCATTAGTCATTTCCTGCCATGTCAGCGTTATGGGAGAAATCTGAGACGATTCTCACCATCTGTTGAATGGGTATCAGAGGTTCTCACCATGTGTATTTATAGAATGGGTGTCCGATTTCTCACCATGTGTATTTATAACTCAGATGGGATCCTAGCATTGAATGTGACGGGTCTATGCGAAGTCAGCTTAAATTTGATGAATATAAAATCTGAAATATAAACATGTTCAGTCTTAGGTCTAGCTGGTATTAGCTGGAGGTAATTTACAGTCTAGGTCAATAAGTGTATAAATAATCCTATATTGTTAATAATCGACGGTGTCGAATGCATAGTTCGTTAGGTTTGACAAGACACCTCGTTAATCTTCGGCGGCATTCGGAAAGTGTTCTGTTATTTTCGTAAGCATGAACTAAGACTCTTTAAAATCAACAATTAGAAAATCTATTTTTAAATCACAATTCTTTCGTACGCGGATCTATTAAACGCCGGAACCGTTTTAGTCTGTTTATTTTGTTCGCATAAACATATACATGAATATCACATCTTTAATGCAGTATTTGCTGGGTAACAATCTGTTAGTGCTTGGAACAAATTTTGTAGTATACATTGCTGATTGATATATTTACTGTTGCTATGATATCGTCTCACCCCTTGTTGACTCATCACTATTGAAAGAAGATTTGCGCCATATGTATCAAGATCATTGTGTTTTTATTTATGTTAGTGACATGACATTTATTTATGTGTGCTTATTATACAAACTGCATTAAATAATACTAATTGATATTTAATTATTAATTATATTATATAAAAAAGGGGGAGGGGGTGCACACCCCTACCCAGATTTTTTTTACCTAGAACGTCTCTGGTGCGTTTTTGAGGCCACATAAACCGTGTTTTAACACAAAATAACCAGAATCATTAATTTTGCCGTACATGTATGTACAATCTTTCCTGAAATCAACAATTTAACAACGAGCGATCGAGAAATATAAGGATCAAGAAACCTGATGCTCCGAGTATAGTAACACAGGGTTACGTCCATTTTAATGCGTTCTCTTCGTTATAACGCATGTTTAATTAATTTAACAAACATTCTTTAATAAATGATATAAATATGCAAATTTTTGCTCAGGCAGCTGCCTCGGCGTGCCTCAGAGTGGCTACGACGCTGTAGATGAAATGGTCAGAGTTTGTCAATCAATGACAATGTCATAACTATAACTGTATCAAGTCACAATTGTTAAGTCTACTTCCACTGCCTCTATGTTGTTTTTTGTTTACTAGCCTCCTTCACTTAATTTAGTATAATTTAAAGATAGACTTCTGTAAAATTAAATAGTTCTATCCATTGCAATTTAAAATCATTGTAAATTCGTGATTAAAATGAACAATAGACTAGTTTGAATCACTCCTTATTATGTATTTATTTACGCCGATTTTTCGGCGTAGCTGTCTAAGATCACTTTTGACCTAGATTTCTTGCGATAATTATGCAGCGGGAAAATTGAATGCCAATAGAATTGGGCAAATTTTCTAATTTTAGGGAATGCAAACTTACAACAATGGTTTAATGTATACCAACAACTGATGCATACTTAGGGGATTAAAATGTTACATAATCGATTAAAATAAAGTTATAAACATTTTATTGATATACACTCTAGAACTGAGCATAAGTATGAACATATTTTCTCATTGTATGTCGTGAACAGAATATTATGTCCATTCCCAGAATTAATACACTATTTTTTTAGCCCAGCGGTACGCTCTATTTGATTCTAGCGAGTTCAACACACTCACGATCATTCTAAAACTAGCCCGCGTTTAGCTGCCGGTGTTCCATATGCCGGTGTATCGCTGTTGTAATATACACGCATCAATTAGCGTCCAGAAAATCATAAGAGCGAATATTTCAATAAAGGGGGAATTTATGTTTATAAACTGACTGTGCATGTTAATTTGAAACTGAATTGCGGTTGCGTTCTATTAATAATTAATTAGAATTGCACATTTCTATCAACTTCTCATGTAGATGTTAATCAACCAGTTATCCAGCCAGAATTTAAAAAGGGCAGGGTGCTAATTCCTACACAGGCACTTGCGCACGTTCGTATTTTTTGAAAGTGCCAGTTTGGCAATTAGGACTGGTCATAGATGCACACAGACCGAAATGGGCCCCATATGGGCTTGCTAGTTAGAAACCCACATGGTCTATCTTGATGGGACCCATATGGGCTTGCTATTTGTGACCCGTCTAGACCTGCTTGTTGGGGACCAATATGGACTTTCTTGCTGGGGCCCATATGGGCTTGCTGTTGTTGACCCATCTAGGCCTGCTTGTTGGGGGCCCATATTATCTTTCGTGCTGAGACCAATACGGGCTTGCTTTTTGGGGACCGAAATGAGCTTTCTTGATTGACTCATATGGATTTGCTTGTGTGAACCCATGTGGGCTTTCTTGCTGGGACCCATTTGAGCTTGTTGGCCTGGGGTCCATCTGAGACTGATATGGGCATGACATGTATGTGGGACCTACATCGGGCCTATGTAGTTAATAAGCCCAGGCATATCCCATATCGGACCCACATGGGCTGGCTTGCCAGAACATATGTGCTTAATTGCTTGGGACCCAAATGGGTTTTTTGATGGGACCCATATAGAGTTGCTTGAATGGGATTCATACGGGCTTGAGTGCTGGGGACCCATGTGAGATTGCTCTTTGTGACCCATATGGCCTTCTTGCTGGGGCCCATATGGGCTTGATTCGTTGAACCCCATGGGACCTATATGGGCTTTCAGTTGTTGATACATATGGACATATTGTTCGGGATCCATTTAGGCTTTCTTGCTGGGACCCATATGGGCTTGCTTGCCTGGGGAACTATATGGGCTTTCTTTCTAGGACCCACATGGGCTTTCTTGTAGTGCGTCCATTTTGAGCTTTCTTTCTGGAACCCACATGGGCTTGCTTGCCTAGGACCCAACTGGTTCTAATATGGGCAAGACCACACAAATGGGTCTCACATGCAGCCCATGTGGTACACTAGACCAGATAAAGCCCTTTCCCGGCCCAAATGGGACGACATACTAGGACCCATATGGGCATACTTGCTGGGAACCCATTTTGGGCCCATATGGGCTTGCTTGCTGGGAAACTGTTAAATTGTAAGAGTAGATCTAAATATTAATATTATTTTCAAGGGTGTATCTAAGGTAATATACTAAATATTATACAAGCAAAAGCATCTACGAAACAAAACTTTTAATCAACAAATAGACGATATTTATAAAGGTTCCCAATCGAATATGACATTTTTTACAAAATTTACACAGTATTTCAGACAGGAAGAAAGTTACTGGAAATACCGAAATATCATCCGGGTTACTCTTCTTCCGCTATGTTAAAATGCGGATTCGTTTAATTTTAAGCCGCTGTCCATGGGATCTTATTCAATACATCGTAATGTTAGTAATAGTTCTTATGAACGTTTTGGTGTTTATTCGTCCTAAATATGTTTCGTATTTACGAAAGGCATTGTTCAAAAGCGCTTGGTACGAACGAAATACTATAATGTACATATTCGTTTACTCCTGAGTCATCACCTGTTATCGCATACCGAAAATAGACGACAGCAAGTTACCAAAATGTTAATAATTAACGGATTTCAAATGCGTAGTTTTTGTATTTTGTTCGGTAACTTGCCCATTGAAACACTTTCTACAAAGTTTTATTTTTATGAACATATTTCTGGACTGCTCCTTTAAAACCCGGGCGCGATCGTCAAAATAGTAAATAAATATTTTTTGGCATTATATCAAATTCGTGGCGGGCCATAACAATACGTTGCAGCGCTGCCTGAGAAACAAATCATTAACGTGTTTGGCCTATACATGATTAATTGACTTCGAAATGTGTATGTATTATGCATAGATAACTTCCAAGATGAAGGTAGGGTATATTACTTAAGAATAAATATACGCGTCTGATAAAATATAATTTTCATTCATTCCCGCAATTATTTTCGTACATTGTTAATTTGTTAAATTTGGCTGACAAATTTATGTAATAATGATGTTTACGTACATTATTTAGGTTATTCGTGTATCACTGGTGAAAACATGGGGCGGTATGATCGGTTTATTTACGGTACAAATACTAATAATTATTAAATTAATCACAAATTAATTTTGGGATCCGAGAAGTTTTCTTATGGTGTCCGAAAAATCTGGGGTCCGAGAAGTCTTCTTATATAGGTGGGGACCGAAAAATCTGGGGTCCGAGAGGCCACGTAACCGATCATCTTGGCCCTTTTGTATCATATGTTAAGGGTAAAAATGATATCTCGGTATATTAATGTCAACGCCGATTGTCTTTTTTAAAGACATTTCTTGTTTGGTCTATGGAGGCTGACATTTTGAAAATATCGCAGTAAATATTTGCTGTTTAGGCGTTTTGTAAGTGGTAATTGAATTGGTCAAGCAGACTGCGTGCTTATGTATAACTTTGGGTCAGACAAAATGTAACGGCGGTTACAAAATTGTGAAGACTGTCATAAATTCATAACTGCAGTCGTAAAATTGTAACCGCAGTTACAATTGTATGACCAGGGGCGTAGCTTCATTTAGGCACTATAGACACGTGCCCATGAACAATTTAAATATGCCAAAAATGCAATAAAAACAACAGGAAGGTTGGGGTGAGGGGATCTTTTATGGCTTTTTTTGAAACTTCATTATTTACCGAGTCCATTACGTCAATATGAAATAAATATAATGAAACACACGTTTATTTCACAATTATTTCGTAGAATCGGGGTTAAGCTGACGTTAGTTGTTTGTAGCCATATACGAGTATAAACACTCCTGGCCCAAATTATCGCTTACAGCGTCATTTTGTAGATTCCGCCTATTGTGCCTATACATTTTTTAAACCCAAGCTACGCCCCTGATGACTGCAGTCACATCTATTTTTAGCTGTACTGTATATATGTACTTTTGACCCAAACGGTACGTCATATATGTTTGCCAAACAGGTGTGTTGTAGTGTCAAACAGATGTGCTATTAGTTAAACAGATGTGATGTTACTAGCATGCGATGTCTGTGTCGTTAAGCCAAAATATCTATGCCGATATGTCAAACAGCTGTGTTGGTTATAACAAACAGATGTGTTAATATACCAACGATATGTTATGAGTGCAGCAGCTGCTGTGATGTGAAATAGCTGAGATTTGGTGTCAAACTGTTTTGTTGTAAAAACAAAAAGCTTTTTCTATGTCAGTGTTGTTATTTCAAATTGGTGAGTTGTTATGACAAACAACTATAATATTATGAAAAAAGACTTGGTGTTATTCTAGCTCAGTTGGTAGAGCGCTGGACTACAAGTCCGAGGATCGCGGGTTCGATTCCCAGCCCGGCCACATAACTTGTGTGGGGATTGGTCATGAAATTATTTCTACGGCAATTCTCCCCCTCCCTTTGATTCAAGGAGGGCAGTTGTCTGTTACTGGCATACGTATGTGCACTTAGTACTGGTAAACCAGCTTACCCAGGAAAAGTGTGAGTATGTTAACTGACCGCAGTTATATGACTGAAATACTGTTGAAAAATCCAAACAAACAATCAAACAAACACACATCAAAATGTATATCTGCTCTGTGATGTTGTTGTGCAAAGGGATATCCCGCGATGTCTGTGTGTTGTTATGTGACGCCTGTGATGTAGTGTTAATCATCTGTGCCGTGGCATCTTGTATACATCATAATAATAATAAAAAATTCCTTATCCAATCTTTTTCCAGGTTACTCATCATTATTTTGAAATAAAAGAACAAACTATTTTTTAAGAATCTGATTCGTTTGAAAAATCCCTTATGCACAAATATCAAAATCAAATAAATCAACGTGGTTATTTTTACTTAAAACACTTCAACAACAAGATCGATAACAATAACTACATTATGCAGTGTTCTGCAAGGGAATCATCTAAGCTAACTAGGAGTGCTACCGTTTGGGGAAGAACAAAAGGGTTACTGTCTGGTCTGTATAATTTATCAGGTAACGCAATAAAGTTTCCAAATAGTCAACTAAGCGCTCTTTTTGTAACACATTGTTGTTATGATGATTCTGGTTCATTTTTCAATTCTTCTTCAAATATTAAATGCTCAGTTAGAAACCAATCAGCAGCCCGCATCCTGATTTATTACAAAGGACACGATATTTGTTTTTTTTTAATTATATTTACCAAAGCGTGGTTGTCTAACAATAACAATAAATAAGCTTACTTTTTGTTTACAAGGAGTAGCTCTGCTTTTGCTAAACCGTCTTTTGCACGTTAACATACATATAGTTTTTGATTTCTAAATGTTTACTTGAGTTTAAAATATTTTCTTACGATTATTACTTCGATTAACTCATTGCATATGTTTACTGATATATTGCGGACAAAGCATACAGAAGAGAATCCAGCAGACAAATTTATCAAATAATATCTTCGCATTGAGGACGCCATGTTGGAATTGTGTACTGAACATAAAAGTGTCAAGGCCGCGTCGATATCGACTATATTGTGTTCAAACTTTGGTATAAACCTTTGTAAATGAATATAAATTGACCCAGATTAGTTAGTATATGTTTCATAGGTTACATATATTTGGATAACAATGAAATTGAGTGACTTTAATTAGATTCAATCAGCTCCTAAAATAATATACGCGTTAGGGCGACTCATAGAACATTCTAATATGACCTTTAAATCAACCATTCAGACGACTGCATTCCCGGTTTTAAAAATGAAAGTTGAAAAGTTGTATTAAGAAGTGTGACAAGCATGTTATCGCATTTTCGCGATTCATTACAGTCTGAGCATCGTTTATGTCACTAGGCGTTGATTGTTGATTAACTTGATCACGAACAGCTATAGAAATGTGTATTATTTACCCACCGTTCAATTTGTCCTAAATTTGAAAGTAAATCGAGCGCATTGATTTGTTGGGATATAAATAACATGTTTGGAAACCCAGAATGCAAAGAACAGAAAATTGTATTGATCATATTAATATCGTACCTTTGAAGATAATGCATTTTTGTCAGTCTGAAGTTATTTATTATTTCATTGACGACTTCCTTGCAGCAGCAAGGAGCGCATTCATGTAAGTATTCAAAAACAACGAAGGTCTTTTAATGAATTAAATTGAGCTTAATAAATCTGGAACATGTAGAGGGTCACCTAAGGAAAATTTTGAAATATCTTTTTAATCGGATCATTAGTTTCGGAAAACACTATAAATACTTCAATTTAAAGAGTCTTGGTAAAAATCAGCTTGTATAATTTGATGAACAAACCCTCAACAAGAAATATATTTTAAAATCAAAGGACCTTTACAAGAACAGCGGTAATTTTTAAAATTATGATTAACAGCAAGTAATTCAAAGCCGGTTACTAAGCCAGACATAGTTTCCTAGTTGTATTGTTGAAGGAGCAAATCAGATTAATGGATTGTATGACAATGTAATAGCATTCGATATTTGGAATAATAATACTAAGTATATAGTACATAATACAGAAAACAATACCAGTAAATTGTGGCATTTGAATTTGATTTATTTTGAAAGGCGATTATTGCATCAATCATTTATCTACCAGTTGAATACATATCGCGACAAGGTTTTCGCTAGGCCAGTTTTATATGCTGGACTTTACATTGTATGAGCCCAAAGCGCAATTCCTAACGCCCCTTAATTGCAGCATCGTGCGTTATTTTTCTGTCTAGAAGCCTTCTTAAAATAACAAGCTTCCACCTATTTTCTGTTACATAAATGGACAGTTTATAATAACTTCCAAATGTAATTACCATAATCAAAATTACCCATTCTATATTGCATCATTTTGTGTAAATTTAGTTGAATGATAAAACTGCTCACTTCCAATTATATGCAATACAATAGAACCATGTGACAGCCATAACCATTGAGGTGATGGTGCACAAAGCCTGTATACTTCATTGGCAAAAGTATTACTTGTTTCAAAACACTAGTGCTGTGAAACTGTGTTTATTTGCAAGCACATTTTGCACAGTTTAGTAGGTGTAGAGTCAGAAAGGCCAAAAACCAGAAAGGCACTGTCCAGAAAGGCCCAGTTTAAATGGGTTCCAGAAAGGCCATGTTAATTTAGCCATAATGGGCCATAATGATTGAAAATTGCATCTGAGTGCGGAAGGTGTACAATGTGAAGTGAAATCTGGTTTATCTGAAATAAATTCAACTACCAAATAGATGTTTAGAAGCTAGAACATGTGTGTAAACTTTGCAAAGGCGTGAAAGACCGATAGTTTTGTACGTTATTTGTTATTATGGAAATTAAGTTTTATATGAATATGAATGATGAATGTAGAAGAAAGTATTTTCACAACTTTGTTTACTATTGAAAAGATGGGCCTTAGAAAATATTTTTTTTATTGAGAAACCATTTCTCCTACGATACCTTTTTCCACAAGATATTGTATAATGTATCGTACGCTATATTGGTTATGTCAGTATATATTTGTAAAATATCGTAAAAAATAATGTTTATGAAAAATGGTACAATGTTCCTTTGGATACAAAATTTTCATTGTATAGATTCAATTTGAGTTTCGTCTACCACATGAACTACTTCCAAGCCTGTGGTGGTTTGTATGGTTTGTATGGAAATAATGACATAGAATTTTGAACTATATTAAGATGAACAGCTCTTGCTAGGATGTTGTAACAAACTTATTGTGGTTGGCTATCCGTATAGTAATTTTTATCTGTTGTAAGAGACAAGCCACATTCGCATCTCATGCAACTGTTAATTTATAATAAATTGTAGCCCCTCTCAGTTATTAAAACAAATATCTTGTTAAATACTCTTGATTGGCATGTGTTGTAAAAAACAATACCCAGCCATCAACTGTGCAGGAAATAATGCGGTTATCCCCGATATTATATTTGCAAACTGTCTAAAAAGTGATTGTTATTATTCTTTTGTAAAATTGAATATTCATATTTTTTTAAATCAAACATTCGCTTAATTTTCGAATATTCAAATATTTGGTCCACTCTCTAAAAGATACAAAAGAATAATAGCGCCGTTCGGAAACTTGACTGTCTGATAATATATTATTCCAATCGACTTTATTTATTTTTACAAACTTGGCCTTACGACTTTTTTCATTTATTTCTTCATTAAATACAATGTTCAATGCTCCATTCCACTTTATTTATTTAAACTAACCGGGCCTTTCCGGACTGGGCCTTTATGGACCAGGCTTTTCTGGAAGTGGGCCGTTTTGGTACAGGACCTTTCTGGTTTTGGGCCTTTTTGACCCCAAACCGTTTAGTATTGGTGTTGAATAATTAAGACTATATTTGATTAATTGAAGTTTTCGAATTTGCGAGAAGATCCAAATTTTCTGGGAAATCGAAGAAAACGGATGCAGTAATTGAATGTCGTTATGACGGTCTTCCACAATTCGCAGACTACTGGTCACAGATATAAACCATGAGTTTCTCCTGGTGTTGTTGTGTTGTTGTTGTTGGGCCTTTCCGGACTGGGCCTTTATGGACAAGGCTTT
This sequence comes from Congeria kusceri, assembly GCA_027627225.1. NCBI lineage: Eukaryota > Metazoa > Mollusca > Bivalvia > Myida > Dreissenidae > Congeria > Congeria kusceri. The sequence continues at coordinate 19,872,456 of CM051033.1, read as the reverse complement.
TCTGGAAGTGGGCCGTTTTGGTACAGGACCTTTCTGGTTTTGGGCCTTTTTGACCCCAAACCGTTTAGTATTGGTGTTGAATAATTAAGACTATATTTGATTAATTGAAGTTTTCGAATTTGCGAGAAGATCCAAATTTTCAGGGAAATCGAAGAAAACGGATGCAGTAATTGAATGTCGTTATGACGGTCTTCCACAATTCGCAGACTACTGGTCACAGACATAAACCATGAGTTTCTTCTGATGTTGTTGTGTATTATGTCAAGACAACTGTCTGCAATGAGTTAATATCGAACAAAATGTGTTTTCTGTCAGATCAAAATGTGTAAATGTTAATATGAAAATAAACGGCACTTATGATATTAATAAAAAACGGGTATAGTTTACTATTCAGGTCCCTGAGATGCTTTCTGCTGTATATGTGTACACCCTGGTCATGCACTTCTTAAGAAAGTCAACATCTGGATTTAATTAACCCAACAAATTTTGTTATTGATATTGCAGTTTATTCTGTTTTTTTAATTGCGGGGTGCTCTTGTTCCTGTCTGGGCACAAATTAATATCTTAGAGGGTCATTATGTTTTGCAGAAATATAGATCAAGTCTAAGTCAGCATGCAAATACTAGGTCAGAATAAATTGAAGACGAGACAATGCTAAGCATTTCTGTCAATGATACTACAATGCACATGGGCTTATAAACCTGGTACATTAATACTAGGGCTGGCAACGAATACCAAAAATGATATTCGAATATTCGATTGATGAAGTATTCGAATATTCGAATATTCGATCATCTGAAGCAGTACTGGTAAACTTACGGAAATGTTTTACTAAAATGACTTAATTGTGTGGTTTATAGCCACCATCAACGCACGATCAGAACAATGCGGCAAATACGAGTCCACTGACTTTGATCTACTTATCAGAACTATATTGCGATTGTGTTATTCCATTTAATGGAAAATACATCAAACGTTTAATTTGGCACATGCAAATCTTTGCTGACAACTTCGCTGTATGTTTCCATGACATAACTAGGAAAATGTGCACATGTACCCAATAACACCAAATAGCACATCCAACATGCTTTAATCTCCTACTGCCCGTATAAATGAAGTTGTGAACTTATAAGAGACGGTTGTCGATATAATGGGACTAGCAATTACAACAAACTGTCATCTACATAACAATAGGGTGATCAGTAGAATTTAATACACATCTGATATGATGGAGGTCATTGGTTTTCTCAGGCAATAGTGTGTGTTTCGCAGATGTTATGAATTGTGTAAACTGAAGGATGAATCTGACTGAAAAAATAATTATTGGAATTCAGCCAAAATTTATTGATTTGAAGCGACTTTCATGATCAAAGAAGACATTCGTGGTATTTTGTGCAACATTTGGCATTGAAGCAACGATGCTTAGGTGACTTGCTCAATTTTACATAAGTTGATAATAAACAGCTAAGTGACTTGCTCAATTTCACATTAGTTGATAACAAATAGCTTGGTTTCACTTCAACTTGACACTGGGAAAAAACATATTGCAAAATCATAGAAATTTTTAAGAAAAAGTATACATATGTTGTCATTATTCATTTAACTTCAACTTGACACGGGGAAAAGAAATATTACAAAATCATAGACATATTAAAGAAAATGCATACATATGTTGTCATTATATCTAAATGCGGCAAACTCCTCAAGGGCGGCCATGCTTATAATAAAACCAAAATTATTGGAAGCATATTAGTAGCGCGTCTTCCAAGGAACATTAATGCAAAATTTGTAAAATATCAGTGCTATATGCATAATGTTTTGGTCTAGAAACATGTCATGTACCTTTATATACTCAATCATTACTGTTTATACTAATTTAAATAATAATAATAATAATAATAATATTATTATTATTATTATTATTAGTAGTAGTAGTAGTAGCAGTAGTAGTAGTAGTAGTAGTAGTAGTAGTAATAGTAGTAGTAGTAGTAGAAGTAGTATTATTATTAGTAGTAGTAGTAGTAGTAGTAGTAGTAGTAGTAGTAGTAGTAGTATACATTCATTTCGTTTTTTTATAATGAGTGTGAAAGTTAATTTTTAACACGATGCACTATAATTAGCCCTCACAAACGCACCCTATTGGTTTGTTGCCATCGATGTAAAGTCCTTCGCCAATCTTAGGTACACACCTTCTGTATGTACAAATCGCCACTACCATGGAACGGTCACGTGACAAGGCGCGAAACGGTCGTGTTTTTTCAACGGAGGTGAAAATTAATAATTTTGAATTAATACTGCAAAATTTTGAATTATTTTTGTGCAATAAATCTACTAAAATTTTTCTTTAAGTGACACTTATGGGAAAAAGTAAAAGAAAATATCGAAGTAGTAGCGACAGTGACATAAACAGTCACAATAGTAAACAAACAAAGCAAAGATGCCCGTCAGCGGACGATGACGTTTCACTCAGTGATGTGCTAAACAAAGCCAGTGCTGTGCTCTATGGTGCTGATGACAATAATACTAGTGTATTTGTGGATGATTCTGTGAAACATTTGGACGATATGGCGGAGTCTGGAGGTGAGCCTACACCTAGAGATATTATGAACTGCTTTAATGCTCTTAAATGTAGGTTAGACAATGTCGAAAAAAAGCTTTCCTCCATTGATAAACTTGAGGAAAGATTATCTAGTTTTCAGAAAGACATTAAATGCATATGTTTAGCCCTTGACACGCGTATCAAGCGCGTTGAAGAGCAAGTCGATCGGCTCCAGCACGTTACAGAGGGGTCGGATATAGCCGTCGCTCAGGAGACGAGTCGGGTGGAGCACCTGGAGAAGGAGAGCGACAACTTCCTGGACGACTGGCGTACCTGAAATCTCAATCGATGAGAAACAACCTCATTTTTACCGGCGTGCCAGAAGTTGCCGGAGAGACACCGGAAGTCACGGAAAGGAAGCTACGGACGCACCGTCATGAGGCCCTGAGGATCGCCAAGGACGCCGCTGATAGAATGCAGTTTGAAATGGTGCACCGTTCTCCGAGTAAACCTACCCATGGCAAGACCCGATCTATCGTGGCGAAGTTCGCCTTCTTCAAGGACCGCGAGAGTGTACGGCGACCGTGAAAACATCTGAATGGTACTAACTTTAACGTTTTCGAACAGTTTCCGCCGGAAGTGGTTGCTAGGCGTAGAAAGCTGGTACAGAAGATGAAAGAGGCGAGGGGGCAAGGCAAGAGAGCATGGATAGCCTACGACACCCTCTACATAGACGGCCGTCCAGTCAAGGAATACTGGCACGATGGGGGAGAACTCTCGATCGTATCGTGGAACGTGAACGGACTTACTAAATGTAAGAATGACTACTATTTATTTGTAAATATTTTGTCAAAATATGATTTTTGCTTTGTATTTGAATCCTGGACAAATTCTTCAAGTAACATTTCTTTAAACGGATATATTTCTCATAATTCTTATACGAAATTTCTGAACAGAAATGCGCGTAGATGTTGCGGCGGCGTAGTTTTGTATACAAAGAAAATTTAAACGATGGAATTGAAATTGTAAACAATCATCATGATTCAATTATTTGGTTGAAACTAGATCGAATTTTTGTTTTGGTGTAAATGAAGATATTTATCTTTGTGGTTATTATGTTTGGTGCGAAGATTCACCTGCATACAATATTATTAGTGTTGATTTTTTTCAGTCGCTTGGAAATGACATTTCTATTTATGATAACCAAAGTCAGGTCATACTCTGTGGTGATTTTAATAGTATTATTGGCAGTAAATCTGATTTTGTAATTCATGACATTGTAAATAGATTTACAGATGATATTGATTATGACCCAGATATATACTCTGTTAGGGCCTAAGTTGATAGATCTCACAATAACCACGGAATCAAACTGCTTGATTTGTGTAAATCCTCAAATTATCGTGTTGTGAATGGTAGAGTAGGTGATACGAGTCAATTTACATACTCATAACGGTTTATCAACAATCGATTATTTGCTTTGTCACGAACGAAATTCCACACTTATTAAAGATGTTATTATACATGATTTTAACGAGTTTAGTGACCACGTACCTGTATCATTTTCTGTATATGGTAACAATTAAATTGTTGATCCTTTGTCGTTTACAGAGACCAAGTTTAAATGGGACGAATCGTTGCGTAACCAGTTTAGATCAGGCATTATTTGTAGCCTACCTTTATTTAACAGAATTATTGATGATATTGATTGTACAAGCAGTGATTCTCTGAATATTGCATTAAATAAATTCACTGATGTTATTCGCAATGTTGCTGATCCTTTATTTTCAAAGGAACACTTTATTTCTAACAAACCGAAATTTGAAGAATGTAGCGCTGTTAAGCATGCAGATTGGTTTGACGTTGAATGTAAAATGACACATGCTCATTATGGATCTTTGTTGAATATTTTAATTGCGATAAGTCGGACAATGATAGAATTTAATTGCTGCATTATATAAAAGAGTATTTAAAAAATACGAAGAAAACGACATATTTGAGAATTAAGGTTAATGAAATCGAAGGATTAAAAAATCATAGACCCAGAGATTTTTGGAAATATTTAAAATAAAATACTAAAACGAAAATTTATAATATTTCATTAGAAGACTTTAGCATTTTTTGCTCTAATATAAGTAGTGGTTTGTTTGATTGTGTAAACGATGAGGCTGAAACTCTTTGTTCAACACATAATTTTGATTTACCAAATTCACGTTTCCCTGAATTAGATCAGCCTTTTTCCGTTGACGAGATAAAAGCTTCCGTTAAACTGTTAAAGCGTAATAAAGCCCATGGAAGTGATTGTATTTTGCACGAATATTTAATTGAATGTATTGATATTTTAGCTTTGCATAAATGTGATTTGTTCTTAGGCGAAAGTATTAAAAGCAATGCTATTACAATAGACCTTCTGTTTACAAATTCCGCCAATTGTTAAATACAACTAATAGTTGCGAATTTATTAAGTTAGCAAAATTTGTAAAAGAAGCACTTATTTTACGAAATAATTGTCTTAATGTTGTGACATAACTATAAGTAGTTATCTTCCATAGAAATTACGAATGTGCATTATACTTATTTATATTAAGCTTTTATCAAAAAATATATATGTACATGACTGTTAATTTGATTGTTTTTGTTATTATTGTATTCATTATAATGTGACCAAATGTATGTATGTAAAACATTTTAGTGTTTAGACGATGTACACTGTACAAGTCTTAATAAATAGTTGACTTTGTCATTGTCTTAAGCCTCGCGTCCCATTACAAAGCAATGTCATTAATTTAGACAAAACTGAAGTATTTAAGGTGTAACAAAATACGAAACGCTAACGCACGCTTTGTCTCATAACACATTTATTTAGTCATGGATATTGATTTAATTCTACACCCAATACTCCTCGCAGCAGTTATTTCCATTTGCAAACGTATTTATAGTGACTGAAAATGTTTCACTGAAATTAAATACAAATAAATAAAACCCAATATGTATGTCATTGCGTAAAAGAATCTATAGATTTATCATGTGGAATCGAGGTTCATTAACTGATATATTTATATTATATAATATAAACTGCTGACATATTACGACTACGGCCAATATATCATGATCTTAACTAAATCAGGTTCGAAGAACTAGGTTGGTAAAAAGTATTGACCTAAAGGTATTTTACGTAATTTGGTTAAACAAAAGGCATGGTTATACGAGAATGTTTTGTCAAAAACAAAGATGACATCTTGCAGTGTTTGTCTATTTTCTTTCTCATGGAGAGTCTTGTCCACACGGACAAAGACCATAGCGTTTCAAATTTCTAGAAAATACTTATAATTTTTCTAATACGTAAACAAATAACTTGAAAAAAAACGACTTGTCCAAAGCCCAGCACCAGTAAACATATATCCGCGCAAGTTGAAATCTAACAAACTGTCTCTTGTATTAGCCCGAATGGGCAAATTCATAACTGATTAAACATAAATAGATATTCAAAAATGCGTTGCCACCATAGTTTTCATCATCACATTTTATTGTGATTCAAACCCACGGTGAATAGTGTCAAATTGCAACAAAAAAATAATTTCCCCAATATATTATTATCATCTTTAGTTCTTCTGTATGACTGCATTAACAAAATCTCTATCATTAACATGAGTATATAATTTCAACATATTTGTTCCGTTAATGGGTCCAGCTCAAACGAGCTTCGCGGCGACAGTGATAAAGTGTTAAGAGTCACAAGTTTCTTACAGAAAGTGCATTTATTGTGCGATCATTTAAGATCACACATACTGTGAGTGCATACACTATATATGTATATTCTGGAGAATTAAGTAGTTGAATTGTTATTTGGATAATAATAAATAATGTAAAATTTCAGACATAGTTTTAACTATTTTTTTTAATGGAATGTGCTAACGATGCAGCCTGTCGGTCATTTCTAGATGACAATGGTCATGTTATTTTTCATTTTGAAACATTATGGTCATACACAAACTCTGCACGATTGGTCAAGAATTGATGGAAAATGAAGGCTCTAATTGCACAAAGGAGGTTTTGGTATTCCATACAGATTTTATGGTAAAATATACACTGTGCAAGTTCGATGAACATTACATAAAATGAAGTTTCTGTCGTGTACGCAATGCAAATGCATTTACGATATTTTGCGTAAACAAGAGGCAATTACTAGTGTTTCTAGTTGAAACTAGTGGTTCGATCTTGAGATATTGCGGTCATAAACAAACTGTTCAACTTTGGTCAAGATTGGATGAAAAATGAAGTCTCTTTTTACAAAATTTTAGCCTTTTGTCACAAACAAAAACTCTGGTGTTCGAAGTCAGACGTGGATATATTTGGTATATTTATTGCTTTTTAGTGTGAAATTAGGGCTCTTAATCATACTAGGGTGTTACGTAGAAATTTTGACAGTTGTATCCGTTGTTATATTTATAGTATATATAGGGTATTTTATTGTTTTATGCCCTTGTGGACGACGACGCATATTCTTTCTTTGTGACTAGTATAAATAAACACTATGGCGAAGTGACCCACAAATAATAATAATAATTACATACTTTTCTGCCCTGCACGAAATAATCCAATTGCCTTCGTAAAAAGTTGTATTTTATCAAGTTCACAACGAGGTGAATTGAAAGCATCAATAAATTATCACACTACTGTCTCATGTTTGTACAACACGCCCGTCTCAATGAAATCCCTGGACTGTTTACTGCCCAATCCCAAACACCTGCCCCTTTAATGACACAGCGGTTCTATAATGGGGTTGTATACTTGGTTGAGCAAATATATTATTATCAAAAAAAATCCGAACGACATGGAACTGACATCTTTCCTTGTCAAGTGTTAACTCCTCATCAACACATATTCAAACACTTTTTTACCGAAACTATTTATATGTAAATCAATAAATAAATGATATGACTCAATTTAAATAACCGGACATTCGAAACTAGTTCCCCTACTGTTACCCTCCCAAACTTTTGACCTTTCGATGGGAGAGTAATTGATAATAGGGGGATCGATTTACGCTATATAGAACACGTTTTGTATAGAGACATAAATTTAAATCGTAAAGAAAGAAATGTTTATTGTTATAATTGTGAACTCACTTACTATGTACATAAACATGTACAAGATATCAGAAATACACTCATTTGTCTTATATTGCTTTGATGAAATTGTTTTACCTTTTATCAAAACCACCGTCATAATAATCAAAACATTTGTATTCATGTACAATATTCTTTATTAACAACTCGCATTTAACGATAGATATTAATGTAACTGCAATTTTCGTATTGCTTTACTTTTATTATTACTATTACTATTACTACTATTATCATTAGTAGTAGTAGTAACTTTTTTTTAAATATCACTACAAATTAAAATGTGTGTATTAATATAGAATACAATAGTACATTTGTAATGTTCAATTAATTTCTGCTGTTTTCCCTCACTTTTTCTATGGACGACAACTACATAAGATAATAATTAGTAGTAATAGTAATTTCTAAATATTACTAATGTATTCATAAATAAACATGTAGGAGCAAATTACATAAACATCACAAAATAAGATTTGTATATCAATATAGCATACATTGATATATTTAAATTGGTAAATAAATTTCTGTTTGTTTGTTTGTTGCTGATTTTTCCTCACTTTTCTATGGACGAAAACTATGTATGTTTATAATTATTAGCGTAGTGTTTTTCTGCGTTTGTTGTCTTTTTACGTTCATTATTATTTTTTAATATTACTAATTTAAGTATTATAAAACTGTACGAGCAATTTACAAAAATATTTAAAATCAAGTTTGTTTTATATATTTAAATTAATATAGCATAAAACGATATTTTTATATTGATAAATTAATTCCTGCTTTTCCCTCACTAATGTTTTATTGTATAGAAAAGACTATCTCATCATGACCACTTTCCCACATGATTTGTTTACATTAACTACTGTTTGTTTGTTATTTAGCAAATTGTTTTTGACTCTATATGCTCACATGTTATTACAAAATGTATTTTTGTAATCTGTGAAAACAAATAGAGTATTGTTCTGTTCTGTTCCAGGTAAGTACAAGGTACATAATCAAATTGGCAAAGACGACTCTTTCGCGTGCTAAAGCAATTGTTGGCGGCATAGGGATGGCGGAAGACATATGATGGACAACACACGAGAGGTTCCCTATATCAATAGCTCACAGACCTCTTCGTGTTCAGGTGAGCATAAAAGATGATCATCCTACACAAATGTCTGAATGCTGTAGTACTACCCAGATTTGTTCAATCAGTTTTTCTTCGTAGTGAGCTAAACCGATGAGTATTATCAAGAGGTGACCACCCTAATGCAAACATACATTAACAATTGCCATGATCTCAATTGTATTAGAGCAATGCAATTATTTACATTTAGTAATTCATTTACTAAACAAAGATTGTGTTGTCAAGTAATGTTGATTGATTTGTGTAACATTTTAAATCAGCACCAGCCACAAGCGCTACTAAAGAGAAGATCAAACATATTGTTGAGTTTGATAATTGCTTCATACTTTCATGTTAAATAATCTCCATCGAGTAATATATATGAGGCGTGTCGTGGGAAAACCGGGCTTAATGAATGTACGTTTGCGCTTTGATGGTACTAGTATTTTCTGTTTCATGGAAGTCTCTTCTAAACATAAATCCAAGGAGAAAAGTGCCGTCCTGGATCAGCCTGTACGGACTGCACCGGCTGATCCAAGACGACACTTTACGCAAATGCATTAAGCCAGGTTTTCCAAAGACACGCCTAAATGATCAATATTGCATTTAAAGGACCTATTCACAGAAGGGCAAACTGACAATTTCCCAATTGTTTTGTTACATATTCCAATAAACAAGAGTATTTTATATACGAAGTCCTGTTGGTGTAGCGGTTATCGTGACAGACGACTTTTGATCCGTTGGTCAATGGTAAAAGATTCGAGACTCTTTAGAAGTGTATTTTTATGTTTTCTTGATTGAATATTAAGGTTTCTTTCAGGCAAGATATTTTCAGACATTTTTTTCAGAAAATAAAATCTGTGAAGTCCCTTTTAAATGTTCCCAATAAAATGAGATTGAATGGTAATATTTAATTCCCCGTAGTAGCAATGGTATATGTATAATGCTAAGCAGATATTGGGACGGGAAAATGTTCATATGTACCACATTAACTATTTCATAGTCATTTGTTCTGACACAGAATTAGATGCTGGACACACCAACTGAACGTGTACAATAATCAACAAACGATAAGAACACTCCAATAAAAAATTGTGATTTTTTTTCGAACTTTAAAATATTGTTTTTCCATTGTGACCAACAACTCTCATCACGTACAGCTCGGCAAAACGTGATATGTCCGAAATTCTATAATGTCACGCAATACACTTTACTATGGTTTTAGCATTAAGCTTAATTATATCGCATTTAACATGTGTTGGCGTCAATTATGCCCAGTGATTTATCGATGTCATAATTTTCATTAAAACAAGGCTTGTAACATAATGTGATGTTAAGCCCCCGGAACATATGCTTGTTATAGGAAGTCAACTCAATGTCAATTACATGTTGACAAAAATGATGCTTCCTACAAAAAGAGTTATGGTCCTTGTATTATGCCCTTCCTCTCAACATCCTCTATTAACATATGTGGTTTTATGTTAAATCACTTCAATACTAATGGAGTTATGCACTGTTCAAAAAAATTAACTGAAGGGCAATCACTCCATAAATATTCAAGAAATAGTTGTGGTCCTTGTACTCTTCACTTCCTCTCATTGTCCTATATCATAATTGGAAGTTTCATTTAAATACCTTCAAAACTACTAAAGTTATGCTCCGCACAAGAAAAGTAATGCTTCACACAAGGAAATAAAAACAAAGGGCAATAACTGCGAAAATATTGAACAAATAATTTTGGTCCTTGTGCTCTGCACTTCCTCTCATTGTCCTCTAGCAATTAATGAAGTTTCATTTGAATCCCTTCAATACTAATGGAGTTATGCTCCGCACAAGAAAATTAAACAAAGGGCAAAAACTCAATAAATATTTTAGAAAAAGTTATGTCCTTAAACTCTGAACTTGCTCTCATTGCGCTCTATCATTATATGAAGTTTCACTTGAATGCCTTCAATACTGATGGAGTTGTGCTCCGCAAAAGAAAGTTAATGCTTCACATAAGGAAATAACACAAAGGGCAATCATTCCGTAAATATCGAAGAAAGAGTTGCGGTCCTTAAGCTCTACACATTCCCTCATTGTCCTCTATCATTATAGGAAGTTTCATTTGATTCCCTTTAATTCTAATGGAGATATGCTCTGCACAAGAAAATTAAACAAAGGGCAATAACTCTGTAAGTATTGAAGAAAGAGTTGTGGGCCTTGTACTCTGCACTTCCTCGGCTTGTTGTCTATCATTATATGAAGGTTCATTTAAATCCCTACAATACTTATGGAGTTATGCTCCGCACAAGAAGCGTGACGGACAAACAGACAGACAGACGGACAGACGGACGAAAGATGCGATTACTATATGCGCCCGAAGTTCCCTTCGGGGGCATATAAATACTTTACATAAACCATTACAATCCGACGTGGGCGCTCGTATGTGCCAGTCGTACTATGTTGGTACGAACCGGGAAACAGGTTAAATATTCAATATTCAATTTCAATGTAGATAAGAGAATGTTCAAATTCCATGGACTTTGCCAGAATGGACAAATCTTTTCAAACAATATCAATATTTCATTGTACTGTATTTTTACAAAGTAAACGTGAATCCATTATATAACAAAAACGGTTGTTCCTGTGCAAATTATTTGTATTTAACGATACATGTACTCGTGAGTAGTGCTTCCCAATTTCGGTTTCTTTTGATTAACTTTGTAATTCATTATCTTCACACGCATCACCACCGAAGCACACATTACAAAATTGTTGAACACATAAACTTCATTACATGTGCAAAAATTGCATCTGATACTTCATATTAAGGTAAAAGAAAATTCGCCAGAGCTTCGTGAATACTTCTCCATATAATGTATTTATTACAAAGATTTACGATTACACGTTTTGCTTATTTATCTCAGCATACGATATTAAAAAATATGATACAATACTGATAATAATAATGAAACAAAACATAAAACACAAACCTATATTTTATATAAATCTGTACAAAACCACAACCAGTAAAACAGTACTTTACTTACGCTCGCATCTTGAGAGTAATTCCCCAAATTCACTTCCTTTAATCTCGCGTAACAAAACTCGAATACAGCGTCGTGCAATGATGTCCCCAAAATTTGAACAAATCAACGGAGCAAGTCGAAGTTGAACAAAAGGAAAGGATCCGTCTAAAGATCAAGTGGGCAAATCTTTAGGAATTTTAAATGCTTTCCGGTATCTAAGACAAGAGGATAAGATCTGCATTAAAATTTTGTCTGAGTCGTTAACTTTAGTAAAACCCACATAAATGATATGCCCAATATAACCCTGAATTGCGTTATCATACGGTTGACCCTGACGTAACCCTCTCAGTTATACACATGGGCATGTCTCCTAAAACAAACAAGCAGCTTATTACCAAATACGTATTAACCCTCTAACTAACTTCGTGAGTTTGCGCTTGGAAATTAATGTGGTATACGACAAACTGTCCCATTGTTACAAATCAGCTACATCTACCATGCCGTATAACAACTCAACATCAACAAACCCGACTTAATAACCAATACCTTTAGCAATCATTTCAGCTTCCATGCAAATTCTGGAGAACTACATACACGTTTTCTATACGGCAATCCATATAACAGTGTTTTATTTATAAACTTTTGCTAGGAGTCTTGAAGTCAAAAACATTTTCAAATGAGATAACTCAGGTTATATGTTTTACAAATTAAAGTGATTTGAAGGAATTTGGTATTTGGTAAAGAGTTACAAAAGGAAAATTTCTGTGAATTATTTTTTAGAATTGTTGTTTTACTTCTAGATAACTTTTAAAGTTGGCATTATTGCCATTTAAGGAAAAACGTTTTAGTCTCATGGTGGCCATGTTTTAATTAATTGCAATGATTCTCAGGACTTCGCTATCAATGAATATCAGCGTAATGCATTTGAAATTGATCCATTAGTTTCAAATGAAACATTTTCAAACTAATCGAAAACCAATTTGAGAACATTCCTATGACTAAATTTAAAGCTGATGCAATGATGCAATAAGAAATGTCTCGTGGTTTATCTACAAGCATTCGTTTAAATTACCTTTAGAGCCTTGCATTTGACCTAGTATTCTAGCATACGCTACACCATTAAACTACGCCAATAAACAACTATAAATCGAACAATATTTCTTAACAAAAACATATTTTCCGCATTGGTATTGCAGTGCGTTGAGTGCTTTGATTTTCTACGGGTGTTGATTGTAAAGACGGGGTAAAAATCTATCGACACTGTACTGTCAGCAGTACGTCAAATCAATGTAGCAATGTATGCTGCTTGACCCTATTACTGGTGTACCTTAACATTTGAATAAAATTGTGAATTGTATGGTCCTATAATTAACATAAATTTTAAAACAAAAAAATGTTTGATTTAATAAATAAATATTTTTACATGTTTATTCTATCGTATTTCGTTTATTTGACCTAGTTTTCGAACATGTCATGGCCGCCATATTTGTTTTTGTTGCTACCTATTACCGGTGCATAAATAAAATTCACACACACAGTTTTACTGCACTAAACTTCTGCATGATGACACATTTAGAAAACTGCAGAAAACAATAAAATTATGATGTATCTTTTTGAATTTATATTTGTGATTTTTAATAGAGAAAATAAGGACTTGTTGAATATATGGGTTGAAAAGGTTATGTCCCTCAATGTGGTTTCTGGAAAACCAGACACTCTGAACTGACGAGTTTTTTCTAAATAAGCCCATGAAATCAAATCAACACTGTACATACTCAACTGATGGGTTCTCGTTTGTTTTCCAATAGCTAAATACTACAAATACAGGCAAAATAAACATAAAATCATTTCAGACTTCCTACCTTTCCATGGTCAAGTTGACATTTGTAATTGTTTAATTGATTTGTGAGAATGGTCCGAAGTTTAGTTCAGTAGGATAAGCAGCTTTATGCAAATGAGATAAGTGCATTATGGGATTTGAGTACGACCATAGAGAAATTCGGAACGCCGAGATGTGGTGTTTTGTCATGTACTTGATAAAAATGGAGAAATTTTATGCCCGAAAACACAATCATTATTTATCTATTTACATTTTAGGACAACATTGTTTCCATCTTTTGTTTGATAACAGTTGGCGCGAACGATTGTCTAAAAACGAAACCGGATATGACTATCCCGGGTATTTTAAAATACGAAAGTCGGAATACCCCGGTAATATGTATACACATTTAATGGGGTCATTGCATATCTGTTCTTAATTTGCATGATGAGCGTCTTTTTAACGTTCTTCTGGTGACGGTACAATGCATATTAAAAGTATTTCCATTGCCATCGCAGATTTGTTTACATTTATGAACATGAGTGTGATGCATACTATAACAACTTAAGGGCGACAACTTACATATAGACAAATGCGCTTGCTAACTTCCGTTGAAAACTATGGATCTTAAGGCCATTACGTAGCCTTTAATTTCAGAAGCAATTTCATATGTTTCATCTCAACATAAATGCCAACACTTCAACATTATTATGTATATCTCAGATTTCATCTTCACGTGATTTACTACGAATATTCAACTATCAAACAATGTGCAGGTATATTCGGATAGTAAGATATCCGTTTTATTATTTTTGTTACTCAGTTGACAAAATGCAGTCACATACATTTGTAATCTAGTTTACATATCGAGCACAAACTTTAGATATTCAGTAATTTCCAGTACACGAGGCTATATGGGGTATATCAGGAAAAATAAAACGTTCAGTTCAATGTGGAGCCCATATAAAAGTTCCTGTCCATATTAGCCTATTGAGGGTCGATTGTGTCTACAAAATCTTGGAACGCACGTCACTTTGCAATACAATAACTATGGATAATTTGAATTAAGATAGTTACATGGAAAACACATTACGCGCGTGTTTGGACCTCCCGGTAAATGAAAATAAATTAAAATGATATTTGTGTTTTTGCTGTTGTAAATATTATTAACAGGTTAATTATAATAATATTTGAATAAACGTACACTGAACGCCATATTCAATCGTAATGTTTTATTTTTGGAAGTACGACTCAATAGGAAATTTGTATTAATTGGACACGTGCGGCGGAAAATAGATAAATATATCAAATGAATTAAAAATAAATATTAATTTTAATATTAATACCAGTATAAGAAGGTTTGAATGTGACGACCGTCTCTGACGAGTTGTTAGTAAGTATGACAAATAAAATAGTGTGTGTGTGTATGTGTGTGTGTGTGTGTGTTGCTCAATAATAGCATAGTCAGTCTGTTTTATATGGTTGCAACACAACCTATTAAGTAGCAGTTGCGCATGGAGGTTTATGTGGGTTAATATCAGTTTACTGGGGTCTAATGTCAATTACAAATTGTCAAACTGAAAAAAGCTTGAAAACAATTAAGACTATGTTTCCATCTACGCCTTCGCATGGTTGCATACAGGGTAAGGAAAGAAACAACTGATCTTACAAAAGTAAAATTCAAAATGAGCAGATGAAGAGTCATTATTATTTTTAAACTACGTTTCATAAACAGCCAAATTTACAGGCGATTATCTTCAAAACAGTTACATTCACTATCGCTTATACCGATAATTATTTCTTATGCTGGTAAATGTAGTTATATTACATATGATTATACCACGATACTGTTTGTTTAATGTTCAGTGAGTATTTATGCGACTGAGCGTGCAACGGTACCAACAGACAACATCAGTTAAGGGAAGTAAATAACAAACCTAACAATTCATGTTCTTGCATGCAACACTCCATCTCGTGATAGTGATCTTTTCTGACAATTTGTATATATTTCCCTGCATACAGGACAATGTAATGCTTTGGACAATTATTTGACGTTTGA
This sequence comes from Congeria kusceri, assembly GCA_027627225.1. Taxonomy (NCBI): domain Eukaryota; kingdom Metazoa; phylum Mollusca; class Bivalvia; order Myida; family Dreissenidae; genus Congeria; species Congeria kusceri. The sequence continues at coordinate 19,856,797 of CM051033.1, read as the reverse complement.
CCTTGAATATTGACCCTGGACCTAGGAACATGGTTCTTGTGCGCACATCCTCTCATAACGGTTATCACGTCTGTTAAGCTATTTGAAAGTCTTTCAAAACCGGACAAAATAATGCTCTGGACAATGTAAATGGCTTTATTCTTATATTTGACATTTGACCTTTATGTGTTACCTTGACATTTGAACTAGGAACCCGGTTCTTGCGCGCGACACAATGTCTTTTTGTGCTTATCAATTATGCCATGTTATTGAAAATAATTCAATGCTGGAAAAAATTATGCCCGGACAGGGTCTATCTCTTTATTTCTTATATTTCAATGTTGACCTTTAAGCGTGACATTGACCTTGGCCATACGTGTCTGGTTAATGCACGGGACATACCATCTACTAACGCTACTCACATTGAACAAGTTTTTTGAAAATCCTTTGATCCTGGACAACATTATGCTGCGGACAAGGTTCATGCTATTAATTGTTATAATTGACATTTGACCTTTAAGTATGATTTTAGACCAAGGGAACTGTTTATTGCGCGCGAAACGCTGTCTCATATTGCGTATAATTAATTTCTGTCAAGATATATATATATTGTTTTAATGCAGGTCAAAACCATGCCAAATTTCTAGAAAATACTTTTACTTGTCTGTTATAATAACTGTAGATCAGAGACTGTATGGTCATACACAAACTGTGCACGTTAAGTCGATATTGATTAAGCAAAGAAGAAGCAATAGTTGGCGGCATGCGGATGGCGGAAGACATATGACAGACAACACAAGAGAGGTTCCTTATATCAATAGCTCACAGACCACTTCGTGGTCAGGTGAGCATAAAAAATGATAATCCTACACAAATGTCTGAATGCTGTAGTACTACCCAGATTTGTTCAATCAGTTTTCCTTCGTAGTGAGCTAAACCGATGAGTATTATCAAGAGGTGACCACCCTAATGCAAACATACACTAACGATTGCCATGATTTCAAATTTATTAGAGCAATGCAATTATTTACATTGAATAATTCATTTACTAAACAAAGGTCGTGTGGTCAAGTAATGTTGATTGATCTGTGTAACATTTTAAATCAGCACCAACCACAAGCGCTACTAAAGAGAAGATCAAACATATTGTTGATTTTGATAATTGCTTCCTACTTTCATGTTAAATAATCTTTATCGAGTAATACATATGAGGCGTGTCGGTGGAAAACCGGACTTGATGCATATGCGTTTCCGCTTTTATGCTACTAGTATTTTCTGTTTCATGGAAGTCTCTTTTATGCGGACTGCACAGGCTGATCCAAGACGACACTTTACGCAAATGCATTAAGCCCGGTTTTCCAAAGACATGCCTAAATTATTAATATTGCATTTAAAGGACCTATTCACAGACGGACAAACTGCATTTACATAAGTCCTGTAGGCATAGTGGTTATCGTGACAAACGACTTTTGATCCGTTGGTCAATGGTCATAAATTCGAGACTCTGTAGAAGCGTATTTTTGTGTTTTTCTTGATTGAATAAATAAACTATTTTTGCAGAAAATAAAATCTGTGAAGAAGTCCCTTTAAAATGTTCCCAATAAAATGAGATTTAATGGTAATATTTCTTTTCCCGTAATAGCAATGGTATATTTATAATGCTAAACAGATATTGGGACGGGAAAATTTTCATATGCATTGCATGTACTATTTCATAGTCATTTTTGTTCTCTCATAGAATTAGATGCTGGACACACCAACTGAAAGTATATAATAAACAACAAACGATAAGAAAACTTCAATAAAATTGTGATTTTTTTCGAACTTTAAAATGTTGTTTTTCCATTGTGACCAACAACTCTCATCACGTACAGCTCGGCAAAACATAATAAGTCCAAAATTATATAATGTCACGAAATACACTTTACTATGGTTTTAGCATAACCAATTCTCGCATTACTGAAAATGCTTAATTATATCGTATTTAACATGTGTTGGCGTCAATTATGCCCAGTGATTAATCGATGTCATAATTTTCATTAAAACAAGGCTTGTCACAGGATGTGACGTTTGCCCCCGAAAGATATGCTTTTTATAGGAAGGCAACTGAATGTCAGTTACATGTTGACAAAAATGATGCTTCCAACAAAAAGAGTTATGGTCCTTGTATTCTGCACTTCCTCTCAACATCCTCTATTAACATATGTGGTTTTATTTTAAATCACTTCAATACTAATGGAGTTATGCACTGCACAAGACAATTAACTGAAGGGCAATCACTCCATAAATATTCAAGAAAGAGTTGTGGTCCTTGTACTCTGCACTTTCTCTCATTGTCCTCTATCATTACATGCAGTTTCATTTGAATCTCTTAATACTAATGGAGTTGTGCTCAGCAAAAGAAAATAAAACAAAAGGCAATAACTCAATAAATATTAAACAAGGAGTTACGGTCTTTGTGCTCTGCACATCCTCTTATTGTTCTCCATCATTATATGAAGTTTCATTTGAATGCCTTTAATACTAATGGAGTTATGCTCCACACAAGAAAACTAATACTTCACACAAGGAAATAAAACAAAGGGCAATAACTCCGTAAATATTGAAGAAAGACTTGTGGTTCTTGCACTCTGCACTTTCCCTCATTGTCCTCTATCATTATATGAAGTTTCATTTGAATCCCTTCAATACAAATGGAGTTATGCTCCGCACAAGAAAATTAAACAAAGGGCAAAAACTCAATAAATATTTTAGAAAAAGTTATGTCCTTGAACTCTGAACTTGCTCTCATTGTGCTCTATCATTATATGAAGTTTCACTTGAATGCCTTCAATTCTAATGGAGTTATGCTCCGCACAAGAAAATTAATGCTTCACATAAGGAAATAAAACAAAGGGCAATAACTCCGTACATATTGGAGAAAGAGTTGTGATCCTAGTGCACTACACTTTCTCTCATTATTTTCTATCATTATATCAAGTTTCATTTGATTCCCTTTAATACTAATGGAGATATGCTCTGCACAAGAAAATTAAACAAAGGGCAATAACTCTGTAAATATTGAACAACGAGTTGTGGTCCTTGTACCCTGCACTTCCTCTCATTGTTGTCTATCATGATTTGAAGTTTCATTTGAATCCCTACTATACTTATGGAGTTATGCTCCGCACAAGAAGCGTGACGGACGAACAGACAGACAGAAAGACGGACGAAATAAAAATACTTGACACAAACCATTACAAGCAACTTATTACCAAGTACGTATTAACTCTCTAACTAACTTCGTGAGTTTGCGCTTGGAAATTAATGTGGTATACGACAAACTTCCCCAATGTTACGAATCAGTTACATCTACCATGCCGTATGACAAATCAACATCAACAGACAAACCCGACTTAATAACCAATATCTTTAACAATCATTTCAGCTTCTATGCAAATTCTGGAGAATTACATACACGTTTTCTATACGGCAATCTATATAACAGTGTTTAATTTAGAAACTGTTGCTAGGAGTCTTATAGTCAAAAACATTTTCAATGAGATAACTCAGGTAGCTATATGTTTTACAAATTAGTGATTTGAAGGAATTTGGTATTTGGTAAAGAGTTACCAAAAGAAAATTTCTGTGAATTACTTTTTAGAATTGTCGTTTTACTTCTAGGTAACTTTTACGGTTGGCATTATTGCCATTTAAGGAAAAAAATTTTGGTCTCATGGTGGCCATGTTTTAATTAATTGAAATGATTCTCGGGACTTCGATATCAATGAATATCAGCGTAATGCATTTGAAATTGATCCATTAATGTCAAATAAACATTTTCAAACTAATCGGAAGCCTATTTGAGAAAATGTATGTGACTAAATTTAAAGCTGATGCAATGAGAAATGTGTCGAGGTGTATCCACAAGCATTCGTTTAAATTACCTTTCGAGCCTTGCATTTGACCTAGTATTCTTACACAATTAAACAACTATAAATCGAACAACATTTCTTAACAAAAACATATTTTCCTCATTGGTATTGGAGTGCGTTGAGTGCTTTGATTTCCAACGGGTGCTGATTGTAAAGACGGGGTAGACATCTATCGACACTATCCTGTCAGCAGAACGTCAAGTAAAATGTATCAGTGTATCTGTTCGTTATTTGCATGATGGTGACGGTACAATGCATATTAAAAGTATATCCATTTGAAATCGCAGGGTTGTTTACATTTATGAACATGGTTGTGATGCATTTTATACTAACTTAAGGGCGACAACTTGCATATAGATAAATACTTCCGTTGAAAACTATGGATCTTAAGGCCGTTATGTAGCCTTTAATTTCAGAAGCAATTTCATATGTTTTATCGCAACATGAATGCAAAAACTTAAACATCATTATGTACATCTCAGATTTCATCTTCACTCGATTTACTACGACTTATCGACTATCGATCAAAGTGCAAGGTATATTCGGATAGTACGATATCCGTTTCATTATTTTTTGTTACTCATGTCACAGGGTGAATTGAAGAAATAAATAAGTACCTGGCGTAGGTTCGTTCTATTTATTCAGTTGGTATATACAGGAAAAAGTCTGAAATACAATATAATAAATGCATTTCAATGCATGAACTATTTATAGATATTTGAAGTAATCAATGCATTTTAATAAATACAAATACTACATAAACAGAAATGAACTTTAGAAATAAATACCATTCATTTCAATTTATCAGCAGCCTGAGGGTACAAATTCTCGAACGGTACCAACTCTCGAACGATTTTTATTATTAATAAAACTTATGCACCTGAGAATCCTTAAACTAAAATCCGCTGTTGTTTTAAGTAAGTCCAATATACACATGTTGTATTGGTAAACTTTCAACTTCACAGCCTTTGTTTCGATAACACTTCTGCAGACGAATTTACTACACAAACTTTTAGTATCCGAGTGGGTAAATTCGTGTTTCCTTAAGTGAAAACATTCTTCGTCACAAAATTATTATTGATTAAAGATTAAACATTTCAGACGAAGTTATCATTTAACATTTACCAACTTTCAATTGGTTTACAACTGTCAAAATGACATATTTATAGCCTTGACAGTGCGCTATTTATTTTATTTCAATTAGGTTACATACAACTATTTGTATTGGTCATTGAATAATTAAAGCCTTCTAAAGACGAACACAATACTTTTGAGTCTATTTTATTTATTTATTTAGATAAATGGCACGCAAAAAGTACACATGGTATTAGTTAGAAACGAAATCCTGTCAATTTATTATCATATAATCATATTTATTTGCTATATGAAATATTCTACATTATCTGTTGCTTGTTGAAATTTTTATCAATTGTTATATTGCTCATCATTTACTATATAAATAAATCGATTTTATCTGTTACATGTGTGTTTATAAGGTCGCGGTGGCGTAGTGGATATCGTGTCCGCCTAGCGATCGGGAGCTCCCGGGTTCGATCCCCACTCCGGGAGCGTTCTCAAGATCTCTCACAAAGACACCAAGTACTGGTTCTACCCAGGAAACGGACTCGAGAGTGTCTCTATAAGCCTAAGGCTTTCGATGCAATCGAGCTTAAATAAATAGGTTTACACTATGTGTGTTGGAACTGTTTGTTGGCTCGCTTTAATTAACGTTCGACAATTGGTTCCAACCCGGTTCCGAAATGTAAACGTAGGTGACTTGATTTGACAAGCGGTAAGGTCACGTTATTGACATATTTTTTGGTGAATGTGTGTGGTTTCAGAAAGAGTATTGTTTCCTCTTATATGTTAATGCAAATATTTTCCGCAAAAATGAATCAATTTTATATATGTAACAAAACTAACAAAAAATCTTTCGAGAATTGGTACCCTGAGGCTATACATAATTATTATTATTATTACAATTTTATTTTAAATCTAGCAATTGCAATACAATAAAAACAATTCCTACAATTCAAACATACACCAAATAATTTAAAGAAATAATTAATGAAAAAGAAAAACTCACCACAGCTGAGTCCCATTTAGAATAACAATAAACAATGGCCACGTAAAACAACATAATGTCCACCCCGCCCAAGAAAAACAAGTTGCTTTTATATAAATTTGTGAGGGTATCGTTAAAAATCAATCAAATTCACTTACATTCTCTCTTTACCATTATATAATCTGATTGGGTCGGTCATTGAACCGTCAACCCGGGAACGCACATGCATTTCGGATTGACCAGTTATACGAACTCTCACAAACACATACCTCGCTCACTCACGGAAACTCACGATATCTCACGGACAATAACGATCACACACGAAAAGCGGCTCGGTGAAACAAATTTACCCTGATGAATCTGCTACGCGTAAAATATAAAACATTGTAGTAAAATAATACTTTAACACTGTGACTTTCTCCCCTGCTTTAAAGAATGCCTCCTGGCATATTACCATTTAAAATTTTACTTATTTACAGAACTGTATATATTTACTACTAATGAAGAAACATACACATATTTTCCAAATTTAAACAAAACAATTTCACAAGTTATTATGTAGCAGAGTAATTAAACCTAAAATACAATATAAATTATATACAATTACATTGCACCGTTAATATACGAACATCAGAATAAAAGCAGTAATTTTATTTTGATATGCATCTCGATATCAAATAGCATCAAATTATTTGACATGTGTGAAACTGAAATAAATTGCATATTTAACCTGAAATAAACATACAATTGTAACTGAAATTGTAAACAACACGCGTAGCACATGTCTGTTCCATCTGAAATGGACAAACTAGTATTTCTGCATGAATTATTAATTTTAGAGTTACAAGTACAGTCATATGAAAAAATCAACATGTTTCCTGAAATTAAATAAAATTCACAAGCTTAAGTCATTGCAATATTCAATTAAACATAAGATATTTTAAAACTATTTACAATACAATGTAATGACAAAATCATACTTTCTACAATGTAATACTCTCTACAGAATATAATTTTATTGCAAGAAATATCCTGCAATAACAACATTATACTATAAAAACCAGCAAATACATTTTGTGGTTTTCAACCTAGAACGAAAATAATCAAGAAACTATTTTCATGATCTTGACGCAATAATGATAAACTTGAAGAAATAAACTTTCAAACACAAATGCTCAATACATTACTCCATCCTGCATCATCTACACGAACAACTCTCCATACATATCTAGTGGTTTCCTGGTTCTGGTTGACCTTTGTAGTGCAATCTCTGAAACATTCTATGAAACAACATTTTCATGAGAAACATTCGAGACAAAAGTTGCAAATTTGTCCTGTTTCAGTAACATCCCTGCTTCTGAAATGTGAATTATCAGAATTATTATTTTCCTGCAAATTTAAATCCTTAGGAATTTTAATAATACTATGTGAATGATCACGAGTAGCTTGACTTGGACTCCTGGGGTCACAAGTCTTTGATTTCCTTTGATTCCATCTTGCCGGAATAACATATTTGGAAGTATCACTACTAGATCTTTTGTCACTGTCACAGTCTGTATCACTATCATCAGTCCGACTTACCAGTTGATGGCTTGTTGTCCACTGTAATCACAGCCTTCTTGTCATGTGGTTCCTGCTGCTCGGTTGTATGTGGAATGGACCCCAGCGGTAGGAGCATATTCCTGTGTTAAGGCCCTCACTGGCCCTTTTCCACATTCCTGGTCCTTTTCTTTCCTCATTCCTGGCCCTTTTCCACATTCCTTTCTAACCTTGTACACTGGAAGTTCATGATTAGGCATGTCTTGAACAATGTAAGGTTCTTTACACCACTTATCTAATTTACCCGCTGGAGTAACATTTTTGCACTAACACATCAATGGTAGATTGTCTCACTTTAGTGTCATAAATCACTTTGTGTCGCTCTGCTTCTTTCTCCACTTCTTCAGACGCCTTCTTGTAAGCCTTCATGTAAGCGAATTTCATACGCTTAGTCAGCTTGTCTATGATGTCTGACGGAGATTCTGCATCCTCGTTCTGACCATACAGTCCAAGGTAGGCATCAATGGCTAACCGTGGCTTCCATCCAAACATTAAATGGTGAGGTGAATAACCTGTAGTTCAATGACATGTTGAGTTGTACGCATGCATTCAAGAAGCTAAATTACTTTTCCAGTAAGATTTCTGATCATCATTCAATGTGTTCCCAACATGTTTAATAGGGTCTGATTCATACGTTCAATCACTGGATTACCTTGTGGGTGAAAAGGATTAGTTTTCGTTTTCGGAATACCTGCTATCTGGCGAAAAGACTTAATTAGAGAAATTTCTAAATTTCTTCCCTGGTCTGAATGCAACCTCTGGGGAAAACCATAGTGTGTTATAAAGTTCTCAAACCAAACTTTGGCTGTAGTATATACAGACTGATTTCTTGTAGCATAAGCCTGTGCATTCTTGGTAAAGTGATCAGTCATGACTAGAACATTTTCATATCCACCTTTAGATTTCTCTAACTTCAAATAACCCATAGATACCAACTCCATAGGCTTTGTAGATTGAAAATTCATTAATGGTGCACAATGCTTAACTGCAGTTTTTCTACTGATGCAATTTAAACATTCTTTCACATAATTGATAATGTCTTGGTCCATAATAGGCCAAAACAATATTTGTTGCACTAACCATAAAGTTCTGTCTCTGTCTTGGTGTCCCACATCATCATGCAAACACTTGACTGCCCACTGTCGATGTTAAGTAGGCATTACCAGCTGTAAGGTGTTGTCGGCATCGTTCAGCTTCCTGTACAGCACTCCGTCCCTTAGCTGATAGTTCGACCTGTGCTTTGAAAGACGTTCTCTTGATTCATTTAACAGTTTATGTTATGTAAAGAACATACCAGTTTCTAGCAATGTAATTACCTTTGATATGCTCTCATCTGTCAGTTGTACTACTCTCCAGTTGATACTTGTCAAGCTCTCCCCTGCTTCAGATGTCTGGTCAGCATCTGGAACTTGTTGCTTGCAACTTTCTACAATCAGGAGAGACTCTGCTATAGGAAGTTCTTTTACTGGTACAATTACAGCATTGCAAACAGCTTTAACAACATCATTATGTACTTCAATCATTGGTTTTCTAGATAACCCGTCAGCATCTGCTTTGCTCTTCCCTGAACGATACAAATGTTAAATTTGTAGTTAGCTAACGATGCTAACCAACGATGTCCCGTAGCATCTAACATCCATGATCACGGAGTCTGTACTACCTTTTTCTTTGTCCCTTTTCTTGCTCCTTTAGATGTTGGTATACCTACTAATAGATCATTTTATGGTTTTACAATTTTGGCATAATCCTTAACAAATCTCCTGTAATAACCACAAAAACCAAGGAATATTCTTAGTTCTTTGATATTTGGAGCTTGCCAATCTTTCAGAGCTGCTGTTTTCTCCGGATCTGTTTCAATTGCATGATCTGAAACTACATGACCTACATAAGTAACTTTTGACTTGAAAAACTCACACTTGATGGTTTGAGTTTTAGACCTTGCTGTTCTAGTCTCTAGAACACCGCTTACAATCTGGAAATATGGGAATCAAATGAATCTGATAACACCAGAATATCGTCTAAAAATATAAGACATTGTGTCAAGTTCATATCTCCCATTGTAGTTTGCATCAAATTTTGCAAACAAGCAGGTGCATTAGATAAGCCAAAACACATTCTGTTACGTTCCCAAAATCCTAGTGATCCTAGTGTCAATGCTGTGAATTTCTTCGAATTTTCTTCGAGTTCCACTTGCCAGTAGCCACTTCTAAGATTTAATTTGGAGAAGACTTGCAATTTGATAAAGAATCTATCATGTCATTAACTATTAGCAAAGTATAAGCATTTTTGATTGTATGGTTGTTTAATTGTCTCAAGTCTAAACACATTCTCAAGTTACCATCTTTCTTTCTAACTAAAAGCACATAACTACAAAAAGGTGAATTTGATTCTCTTATGGCTCCGCACTGTAGCATTTCCTTCAGACGTTGTCGTACTTCCTCGTACATGCCTGGAAGGATTCTGCGATACTGCTGTCTGAAAGGAGTGTAATTTGTTAATTCATTTTATGTTTTACAGAAGAAGCACATCCTAAATCAGTAACTGATTTTGAAAAGATTCTGTCTCACTTTCCTAACACTTGTTGAGCTCTGAAAGTTTGTTCGGGAGTCAATTCGGATTGGTCAAGTTTAACACCAAGATCCTGCAATTTCTTATATTTCAAAACATCCTCATCAGAACATTTCTCATCATTAATTTCGTCTTATGATCCCATGAATATACAACATCTACTTCTGAAAGAGAACATATTACAGATCTGAATGGTATAACAATTGGTTTGGCAGTTAAATTGCAAATCTTTACTGGAACTCTAGATGTTTTCTCTGGACCTACTTTGACAATTCTTGGACATACATTTAATAAGGAAAGATGAGATTTACCAGTATTTTCTGTAAGTGCTGCAGCAATTTCGCCTGTGTTCTTGGTAAGTCCTGAAATGGTTAACACTTAATAAGGATGAACTGTAATAGGATACTTGTTTGTCGATATCACAAAAGTTTTCTTCACTGTTGACATGGCATTAATACCCATCTTCCAACCATTGGTGTACTGGTCCGTTTGCTGAGTATCTCTGAAAAATCTTAATACATTTGTTCCAATGATAACTGGTACAGAATGTCTATAGTTTGTATCTGAAATTACTAAAGCTGGAATGATACAAGAAACATCAAGATTTGGTATTTGGATTTCACACTCAAAGTAACCAGTATATGGTAATTGCTGTCCCTTTGCAACTCTTATGTCAACACTGACATCTGAAATGTCAAATAATTCTGGTTTGGAATGAAGATTTTCATAAAATGATTGTGAAACTGCAGTTGTCATACTGCCACTATCAATCATACATTGAACGGTGTCACCACAAACTATAGCGATATCAACATTTGCTCCTTCAATTATATTTTGCAAAAATGACCCTTTTTGTTTAGGGCTTGAAATAGTTTCTTCAGTAAGCCCTTCAACAGAAGAAACTAAGCTTTTGGTTTGAATTCTGAAATTGAAAATTGTTACCATAATTTTGTTGTCCTCTGTTAGAGTAACCATCTCGTTGTCCTCGGTTCAAATAACCACCTCGTTGTTCTCTGAAATTTGAACGAAAATGTCCCCTAAGCTGGTTTCCCTGACCTCGTTGTTGAAATGGTCTTTCCTGCTGTCTTGACTGTGGCCTGAAATCTTTAACTTCTTTTTCCAAATTTTGCAATTTTGTAAACATAGAATCCATTTTCTTAGATAATTCATCAATTTTACTTGTATCCACTGTTGCTATCGGTTGATGTTGCACTACTGACCCAGATTTCGGTTCTTGTTCTACAGCTCTCACATCCCTTAATGAAGCATCAAAATCTGTAAGCATATCAAACTTGTGTCTAGTAAGTGTTTTCAATTTATCATCTTTTAAACCTGTCCAGAATTTAGATCGCAGCATATCATTCTTTGATTCACCTGATTTTTGCTAACTGCAAAAGAGATTCTTGTCTACAACCGCAGGGCTCACACTGGCTCTAATTAAGCCAATTTTTCAGTCGACTTGCGTCATCGTTTCGTATTTCATTGTCATGGAACATGCATTTACTAATATCTACGGGTTTTAAATGTTATATATTTTACTGTGCTGTTATTTTAATGCCGTTTAGGTATTTACAAAAGCATTTGCACTTGTTAAGTTATAACTGTAATATTATGCACCTATCAATGTTTTCCCCCGGGGGAGCGGCGGGCATATGGGGGACTTTAGACTGCAAGCAATTCCCGACAGACAGGAATTTGACATGCAGAATGATTCTGGGTCGCGGGGAAATAGACTTTGGTCGGAATTTAGATCCCGGTAATATATGCCCTGGGCCGTTTGATAGATATGATAGATATATAGCATCTCCCACTGAGGGGATTTAGACAAATATGCTTGGCTCTAGAGTGGGGAATTAAACCCCCCCCCCCCAAAAAAACAACAACAAAAAAACATTTGTCAAATTCCCCTAGGTCTGCCCGCCACCCCCCCCCCTCCCGGGGGAAAATATTGATAGGTGCATTACTCTTAGACTTAGTAATAAAACAATGTTGTTGTTGTTTCTTGCAGTAACTTGGAAAATTATTTTTTCTGTCAACATAGACTTTTATAATATCTACAAGCACTTTACACAATACATCCATAAATTAATATTAATAAATTACAATTAACATAATCAACTGTTGCCCTCTGGAAAATACAAGTATCTAAATAAATAAAAGGTGAAGTTCAGAGCAATATACACTAAATAGATGTGTCAGATTTACAAAATAGCCATACTAAAAACAACTGAATAATGTTGATAGTATATTTTGAACAGAACTCACGAACATACAGCTGGTCAAATCTGTCCGAAATGTAAACAACCCTATAACCAGTCCATTTTGACATACTCCAGACATCCATTTTCACACTCCATTTATCAACAAGATAATCCTTTAATTAACTACTGTGTCTGCTGATCTTACGAGAGCTTGCTAGCAATCATCCTTAATTAGACAATGAATGCTGACAAACAGCTCGTTGTGTTTTCACAAGTTTGATAAAACTTGATAAGACATTGTCGAGTCGAAACACACATAGCAGATGTGCTAGACTGGTTATTGGAAAGTAATGATTTGCGTCAAAAATTATGTGCTAAATACATAAACCAGTCTGTATAAAGTACCAAATTAACGTCCAGATCAGTACCATTTGCTTGTTGTCATATCGGGAAAAGACAAAGTCGGGTTTTTTTGGTATCTGAGCCAAAATGACATTTTCTTGAGGCAATTTCGCAATATTTTCGCAAATGGCTGAATTGGTAAACGACAGCGTGAGCCCTGACAACCGCATGCAGTAACACTTTCATTTGACTTCTGAATTCATGGTCATTTGAACTAACATTTCCAAACAAAGAATCAAACTTAGGCAAAATATCTGTACTTGTAGCTTGTGCACCCAAGGAAACTTGAATCTCACTGGCTGATCCTTTGGCCAAACACCTTGTCCTAAAACGCCAAACAGTGAACATGGCCTCCCCTTTAGGTGTGGGCAAGTCTCCTGAAAAAACTTGACAATTTGTAAAATTAATTTCCCATATTGGGAACAAAAGATACATATTGATTATGTAACTCTTGAACATAACTCTCATTCACTTTTTTAACTTTTGTTTTCGCACCTGTATCTGCAAATTTTATCATATTCATCTTATGACAAAATTACAAAACCTGCAACTACCTGCTTCCAATTGCTGCTCTACCATCAACTTCACGTCAGCGCCACCAACTGCTCCTTTTTCTTCTTCCGCAATACCAAAAGGATATTGGTATGGACAAATAACACTGAATGGCACAACTGAATTAATTATTTATATCAATATTACTTTCTAGCCTGGCCACCAATTTCAAAGGATCTCTATTGCAAAATGTTGCCCTTTGAAATAATTTAATGTAAAAAATTACACTTTCTTTAGCAAAATTTATATTAGGTCAAAAATAAATGAGATCACAAAATTGTCATCAGCCTCACAAAATGTAAACACACATACATTGAGTAAGACACACAATTAACTAACACTTCCTTGTTTTTCATCCATCCGCTTCTGTCAGTATCGTGCAAATGCACAAGTGACATAAAATTCATGCAAAAGTGTGCAACGCTGTAAGAAAGATTGGGAAAAGCCCATTGACCTAAATAAAAAACAATTAATATAATTTCCGCTGTGGTTTACCAACTGTTAATGATAAAACAATCAGAAATGCAGGGCTTCCCCCAAATTCCTAACGGCTTCTGAAATGTAAAAATAATCACATGCCTCGAAAACACATTTCAATGCATAAAAAGCAAGGAAACAAAATTATACAAACAAAATACATACACCCAAATACAACATACACCCAAATACAGCAAACACTCAAAAATCACAGTTCTAAATAACCATTTGAGTTAAAAATGGTTTCGTTCGTAGTAAGTGACTGAAATGTTCTCACAATTTCTCACAAACTACAAAAATTGTCTGCCCTGCTTTGACCGGATGTTGACCGAAAGGTACAGGTAAAGTTCCTTCCTCCAGTCGTTGTCGTCAGCTAGCACCGAACCATGTACGCGTAAACACTGTCACGCAGTCGTCAGTTCAAACGTTAACGTGTGCACACACAAAACAAGAGTTTGTTGGGTGAATGCTGATATGCTATTCGTAGTAAATAGCAAACAGTCTCAACATAGAGCGATCTAGATCTGTTTTACAGTACCGTGAACGTCGTTGATAAGGCCTTCGTCTGATCTCCAACGAACACGAACCTCTGTACCTCTGACTATTGTTCTCATTTAATTTTCCATATTAAGCAGCTTGTTGTCTGTTGTTAAAACAATGTTTCAATTTCTTCCAATACTCATTTGTAATTCTTAAAATAGCTCTGAAACTGAGGCCCTGTGTGCACGTGGGACAAATAATTAGGGTTTTGAGTAGCGAGACATTTGCGCTCTTAATATGCAGTTCTTTCCGCATTTTATTATACGTAATACTAATGAATACCGGTTATTTTTATGCTGCACATGCTCCCATATACATAATATTAAAACGCGATAATTTAATTTGTTCATGGACACCATGAGGGGCCACAAAATTGCGCATGCGCTGTATGAAATAGATTCCCCGCATGCAGCTTGTTTGCATGTTGGGGTTATGTACACAATAATTGGATAAAATATTCATTTATGCACAAATCAAGATGAAAACTCGTCAGCATTTTTAATGGAAAGTATCTGATTGATGGAGATCAACAAAATATAAATTTTCAGTAAAAAAAACGCTTATTCGGATGGGGTGGCGGATTTAGGCAAGTGGCGGATTTAGGCACTGCGCCAGTAACAGACTGCAGTGATTTTAAACAAATACATGGAACAAAATATTCATAGTGTCTTGACTAAAATTAAATTTGCATTGTTTATATACCTGTCTTTCCAGGCTCCCATTGTCCAACATTTTTTGCTAATGGTGCCTCTGCAGTCTAATGTCAGTGTCAATCCAGATTTGTAAGCATTCATGAAGATTGCTGTTATTTAAGCACTGCACAACAACATTATCCATGATGATACATGATAGTACTACACACACCTTCTAGGATAAATGTATTGGCATACTTAATCTATCTATACGGCTAGTACATTTCAAGCTGAGTTGTACCAACTGTTGCCATCAATTTTTGCAATTCATGTGTCAGCTACGTGAACTTTGTAATTAGCAGAAAAATTTTAATCCGAAATCGAATCAGAATTAAGACTGAGTGGTGTTCATCCGAAATCCGTTTACATTCATAATTACAATTGTATTCCACGAAAGAATATAGTTATTGTATATAATTAGAGAGAATATTCACAAGACCAAAATAAAACAATAATTATTTTAAGCTTGTTCCTCAGACTATCAAATTATAAGCCTAATTATGGATAACCTTGCTAAGAAATCTTAGCAATGTCTACAATCGACGACCGCACCAATATGGCGGACGCGCAGACGCATTTTACTTGCATACGGGTAATAGGCGATGCGGCATCTAGGTTTATATATCTATGCTTTTATATCAATTCAGAGGCAGGATTGTTCACAGCCGTCCGTCGCCATATAGGGAAGTAATCGTTAAATGCTTACGGAGGCGGCCGGGCGGTGACGGAAACTCTCTAGAAAGAAGATACAAACATCATCGAAGTTATCTCCCTTTCTGATTTCTGCTACCTGTTGTACAGTTGTAGATTGGGGATTTCACTAAGCTCTAAATGCCTTATATGCCCCCCCCCCCCCTGTCTTCGTCTAAACATAATTATTTTAGTTTGATTGCATACAAAAAACTTTAGGCTTATAGAGACACTCGAGTCCGTTTCCTGGGAAGAACCAGTAGTTGGTGTCTTTGGTCCAATATGGACAGGTCATGAGAATGTTACCTGAGTGGAGATCGAACCTGGCACCTTCCGCTCACAAGGCGGACACCATATTATCCACTACACCTTTGGAGCGTTTTGATACACCTTTCTGGCTTTACAGGGCCGGACCCAGACGTGACAGTCGTGGGATGGGGCACGAGCCAGAGGGGAAGGCCCTCCACCCCCGATGGGGGAGTCCTATTTATTTGTTAGTTTGTCCCTCCATTTATTCATTCCTTTATTAACTCATTCATTCCTTTAAAAGCTCATTTATTTACTCGCCCATTCTTTCACCCACTGATGAATCAATCCATTCATCTATCCAGAATCAACCCAAATCCATCCATCCATCTAGCATGCATGCACATGGAAATACACACTTAAATCAAACCTATATACAGTGTAGTTGTTCCGTTTATACCAGATAAATTTTAAATGCTCTTTGCTCTCTTTTTTTCCTTAAGACCATTATCTCCTGTCTCTACCTAAGAAAACGATGTAACTGATAAAACAGATGACTTATATGGAATAGTTATCAGCTGCATGGTTGTCATACTCGCTTTTCACCAAGGTTGCTTCCCAACCAGCGCATGTGAATTAAGTTGGCAATGGAGTTAATTTATTGCGCACCATCATTAGACGGGGCTTTCCTTAGACTCTTGGGGTCTAATTTTCAAGAGTCGAAATCAAATTCCCCAAGAGTCAGATATAAACCTTCAAGAGTCGATGCTGTGTGGGTAGTTTCCATTCGTTTTCTATCTTTTTATTATTATTTGTTTAATAATATTATTTTAATTTATTATTTTTTTTATGAACTTATTATTTTCTATTAATTTATTTAATTTTATTTTCTTCTTATTATTGTTATGTTTTAAATTAACATTGTTGGAACTGTTATGCAAAAATGACCCGGTGGTCCCTTTCAATGAAGCTGCAAGTGACGAAGAACAAGATGATAAATTAGCATTATATAATTATCTTTCCATCGATCAGTTAATCAATTATCGTGAGAATAACAATAAACAAGTTCAGGCAAGTGAAAATATATTTGAAAATGTTTAGAATCTTCTGAATTGTAGAAACTTCCGAATTGGCAAGTGCCTGGGAAAAATCTCATGTAAAGACTGAAAATGGCCAAGTTTGATAATCAGCCAATTCGCCATTGAATTATCTAGAATTCGCCTTATTAGCTCACTAGAACACAAAGTTCTTGTCGTGAGGCCAACCTTAAAAAATGGTTTGTTTTGCATTGCTTACTCAAGGTTGCTGGTAATGGGTGGGTAGGTAGGTAGGCTTTTCTCTTTTTTGTGTGGAAAAAAATATGTAAATTTATTAATGATTCATTTAGCATCAAAATATAACATATAACACAGGCATTGCTTTTATTAATGTAATGAAGTGTCTGTTGAAATAACGAGAGCTTGCTAGCAATCATCTTTAATTGATAAAACATTATTAGAATTGCATTATGATAAGGCCAATATTCTATGCAAGGGTTTAGCAAATACAGTTAATTTATTTACCCAATGGAAAACGACCTAAATGAAAGAATAGTGAGCTTTTCTTTAACCTAAAGGAAAAATAGAATATTCGGAATGGTTTGTTTAACAAAGAGAAACACTTTTGAGTAAGGACATTTTCGTCTTGTAGGTAGGCAATGGCAAACAAAGTTAATTTTAATTTTGGCCCGAGCTTTTGTCTGTCCGTCGTCCATTTTTCATTTAAACAACATCGCTAAACCGCTTGGCATATTAAAAAAAAAACTTCACAGGAATGATCCTTGGGTGACCCTCTTTCGAAACGTTTAGGTCCGCTGCATATGTACGTCACCAGAGCTGAAAATAGATTTAAAAAGTGAAAACTTTAATCATCTTCTCCTCTGAAGCCGTAAGGCTCAGGGCTTTCATATTTGATATTCTCTAGAGGTCCTCTACAATGATTGTTCAAATTATTCCCCTGAGGTCAACACTGGCACATGCTTTATATAGACTTAAATAGCAAAATGACTTTAAAAATCTTCTCTAAAACAGCAAGGCCCAGAGTGTAACATCCTGTAGTGGTTCTCTACAAATATTGTTAAAATTATGGCCCTGGGGTAAAGTGGCCACGCCCTGGGAGCCAAATGGTTTATATATACTCATACGGCATCGACTTTAAAAACCTCCACTGAAACCACAAGGCCCAGAGGTTTTGTATTTAATATGCAACATTGTATAGTGGTCCTCTAAAAAGATTGTTCAAATTATGCCCCTGTGGTCCAACATGGCCATGCCCCGGGTGTCACATGATATACACTTAAATAGCACAATGACTTGAAATATCTTCCCCTCTGAAACCGCAAGGCCCAGAGGTTTTGTATTTGGTAACATTGAACAGTGGTCCTGGACAAACATTGTTCGACTTATGCCCCAGTGGTAATAAGTGTCCACGCCTATGGTAATAAGTGTCCACGCCTGGGGGTCACATAGTTAATATAGATTTAAATAGCAAAATGACTTTACAAATTTTCTCCTTTGAAACTGCTAGGCCCAGAGGTTTCTTATGTAGTACATTACATCCAATAGTCGTCATCAACAAAAATTGTTCAAATTATGCGCCTGGCGTAAAATTGGCCACCCCCTGGGGTCATATGGTTTCAATATTAGACATATGGCAAGTGGACTTAAACAATCTTCTCCTCTGAAACTGCAAGACCCAAAGGTTTCATATTTGGCATGAAACATTGTGTATTAGTCCTCTAAAAAGATTGTTTAAATTATGCCACTGTGGTCAAACATGGCCACGCCCCGGATGTCACATGGTGGATATATACTTAAATTGCAAAATAACTTTAAATATCTTCTCCTCTGAAACTGCAAGGCCCAGAGGTATTGTACTTGGTATGTAACATCGTATAGTGGTCCTCAACAAAGAGTGTTCCAATTATGCTCCAGGGGTAAAAAGAAACCACGACCCGGGGGTCGCACGGTTTCTGTAGACTTATATAGCAAGTGGACTATGCCCCTGGGGTCAGACATGGCCACGTGGTTAATATACAGTTAACTAGCCAAATGACTTTAAAAATCCTCTCCTCTGCAACCGCAAAGCCCAGAGGTTTCGTTTTTGGCATATAACATTGTATAGGTGTCCTCTACAAAGATTGTTCAAATTATGCCCCTGGGGGTAAAAAGTGGCCACGCCCGGTGGGCAACATAGTTTATATAGAATTAAATAGAAAAATGACTTAAAAATCTCCTGAAACTGCAAGGCCCAGATTTTCATACTCAGGTGAGCGCCTTTGGGTTTTTTTGGCCCTCATGTTAGCTATTTTAACCTAGAGGGGGTATAATTGTTTTACAAACAGCTCTTGTTTGTTTTAGTCTACTGTTTTATTAAAACTTTTAAGTGAACTACTATAACCTCAGGAAATAGTATGTTTGCCATTGATTTTGAAACTGGTGGATTTGTTACTTTATTTCTGCAGAAGTAATTGCTACCTCATAGACATGCACATATTGTAAAGTTCTTGATTACTATTGACTGGAAGCACAGACATATGCCGGGTCCTCACTGTTTCTTGAAAGAAGCCACCCATAGCCCTAAGAGGGGGGAATATTCATGTCATTTGCTTTGGATGTGGATTTAGTTGTTGCTAGTCAGTACTCATCCTTCCTGTAGATCAAGGTACGTTAATACATTTTCAAAGCATCAGCTTCAAAAATGGCAGATTAAGGGCCCTGCTAGTAGTTTTCATTACAACCGAATCAAGAAAGCTTTTGTCATCACTGAGCGGCATAGGTGTTGGTTTCTTTAAAATCTCTTCAATATCTTAATTGCAAAAATTAAAGCATCTGGCCTAATGAAACCAATATTACGGTGTATTTAGAAAAAAAGAAGTAAATTAAAACATTTGTCCTTCCCTGACTCGAACCTGCGACCGTATTCAACCAAACAGACTGGCGCCTTAACCACTCAGCCATCCATACGTATATAGAAGTAAATTTGAAGGCTGTGTCAGTTATAGACGAGTTTTCCAAAATACCAAGGAAAAACGTTTCAAACGCTTTATAATTTTATCTATTTCAAAAGATTATTTTTCTTAAATGTCGCAATATTTCCAACCTATTTCTTGCTCAGGAGTGTTATTTTGCCTGTATAAATATTGTGCGTTTCTTTTTGAGATCTATGTCAACAAATTTTAACAGGTTTTTGGTTAGGACCACTTTTCTAAAAATCATTTGACCTGTAGACGGCTTTCAAACTTTATAATTTTCAGCATGAGGAGATGTATGTGTAGGACTAGGACAAGTACCAAAACAATTTCTTTGATTTTGATTTATGATCATGTCATATCATTGCGAATGATGTTATTTGTAAATAAAAAAAAATTAAAACAGGTAAATGCACATTCAATAATAGACGAGCAACATCTGTTCTGCAGACGGCCTTCATCTCAATGCCAGTGGTGCGCGTAGCAGTTTGGAGACGCGGTCTGCAATGACATGCAGTCAGTGCCAGTTACCGAAGTGACGGACCTTACCCTATAGACCCCGATTGTGACAAGCCTGCAGCTTGCTCTGCCACCATGGTTGATGCCCCTCCAAGGAAGTCGTTTGCTGATGTCATTCAGGTGGTATTATTATTGGTATTGTTTTTTTTTGTACACTGTACATCATTGAACAGTATACATAGAAATACAGTTAAGTATATTGCAGATGAGCCATATGTTGTACCTTTTTTTTAAAAAGTATATATCAAACATTTTGAGACCAATGTTGTCATCAAATACTTATTTGAAATGCGTTGACAGCATTAGCTACTTAAAGGGACTATGTCATCGAAAAGGGCCTCAAGGGGCAATTTCTTCAAAAAATCTTAAATTTACATATTAATCATGGCATATAATAACAGTTAAAACAGGGTATATATGATTGGAAAAGAGTGTAAGTCGTTATATTTTAAAAAGGAATTTTCCACTGAATCCCAATTAAAGGGCCATTTTCCAGGATTTTTCTGGAAAATAAACCTGATTTTTCTTCACTAAATTATAAAAAGGCACGAAAAATGTTATGCCGGCGGAACAAAAGTTCCTTTTTTTCTCTAAATTGTTTTGAGTTTTTGCAGTAATTTGCAGGGAAAGTTCCGCTGGCGGTACAAAACTTCAATGTTTTAAGAACCAAATTTAATGATCCACCAGCAAATTCTTGTATTCCTTTTAACAAGTAATGGATATGTTCTGCTGGCGGTACAAACATCCCAACATTTATATTCCGATTAATAGAAAAACCAAACTCAAAATGTTCCGCTGGTGGCACAAACTTCCTAAAATTTATATTCTGAATAACAGAAATCAAACTCGAAAGTGTTCCGCTGGCGGTACAAACTTCCTAACATTTATAGTCTTAATACAGAAATCAAACTCGAAAGTGTTCCGCTGGCGGTACAAATTTCCTAACATGTATAGTCTTAATACAGAAAACCAAACATAGAGTGTTCCGCCGGCCGCAAACTTCCTAACATTTATATTCCGATTAACAGAAAACCAAACTCAAGTGTTCCGCTGGCGGTACAAACATCACAACATTTATAGTCTGATTAACAGAAAACCAAACTCAAGTGTTCCGCTGGCGGTACAAATTTCCTAACATTTATATTCCGATTAATAGAAAACCAAACTCAAAATGTTCCGCTGGCGGTACAAACTTCCTAACATTTATATTCCGATTAATACAAAACCAAACTCAAAATGTTCCGCTGGCGGTACAAATTTCCTAACATTTATAGTCTTAATACAAAAAAACCGAACATAGTGTTCCGCTGGCGGTACAAACGTCCTAACATTTATACCCTGATTAACAGAAAACCAAACTCAAGTGTTCCGCTGGCGGTACAAATTTCCTAACATTTATATTCCGATTAATAGAAAACCAAACTCAAAATGTTCCGCTGGCGGTACAAACTTCCTAACATTTATATTCCGATTAATACAAAACCAAACTCAAAATGTTCCGCTGGCGGTACAAATTTCCTAACATTTATAGTCTTAATACAGAAAACCGAACATAGTGTTCCGCTGGCGGTACAAACTTCCTAACATTTATACTCTGACTAAACAGAAAACCAAACTCCAGTGTTCCGCTGGCGGTACAAACATCACAACATTTATATTCCGATTAATTGAAAACCAAACTCGAAAGTGTTCCGCTGGCGCTACAAACTTCCTAACATTTATAGTCTTAACAACATAAATCCAACTTAGTGTTCCGCTGGCGGTACAAACTTCCTAACATTTATAGTCTTAACAACATAAATCCAACTTAGTGTTCCGCTGGCGGTACAAACATCACAACATTTATATTCCGATTAATTGAAAACCAAACTCGAAAGTGTTCCGCTGGCGGTACAAACTTCCTAACATTTATTGTCTTAACAACATAAACCCAACTTATTGTTCCGCTGGCGGTACAAACTTCCTAACATTTATAGTCTTAACAACATAAATCCAACTTAGTGTTCCGCTGGCAGTACAAACTTACTAATATTTATTATCTGATTTAATGAATTACCAAACTTAAGTGTTCGGCTGGCGGTACAAACTTCCTTATATTTATAATCTGATTCAATAAATAACCAAACTCAAGGTGTTCCGCCGGCGGTACAAGCATTTTGATAAATGCTATATTCTAAATGACTGTTTCCAAGCATCCTGTCAAATAATGCTTCGTGACATATATTCTGTCAAAGTCTACTGAAATGTTCTGCTTGTGCCACATATGTACTGACATTCCTTTTCTGAATTAAAAAAACAACATTTTTACAAGCACAATGTCAAGCCAATTTATGAAATGATTACATTTTAATAAATTTAAAACAATACTAATTCAAAGGACATGTTCTTGACATACACAACTAGAATTGTCACATGAGTGACGGATATACCCCCACAAAATGGCCTTGTCAAAAAACTATGGCATCCATTCGAAAGAAACGGACAGAGAGAATGCTTTAATTTGTGAATGGTCAACAGTGTGATTGGAAAAATTAAATTTCAATAGGACCCATAACTCTGTCAACATTTAGTAGTTTGTAACCAAAGTTGAACTTTATCTGTAGTTTATGATGTTACACCTATGTACCAAAAATAAGTTAAATAAAATTTTCGGGAATTTAAGTCAAAAAGGGGGGCCATAACTGTGTCAAAATTTAGTGGTTTGTAACCAAAGTCAAACTTGACCTGTATTTTATGATGCTACACATGTGTACCAATAATTATTTAAATATGTCAAGCCATTGTTGAGTTATCGTCAGGAAACAATGCTTTTAGGGAATTTAAGTCAAATAAAGGTACTTAACTCTGTCAAAATTTTGTGGTTTGTAACCACCAAAGTCGAACTTGACCCGTATTTTATGACGCTACACATGTATACCAAGAATTATTTGAACATGTCAAGCCATTCTTGAGTTATCATCCGAAAATCATGTTTTTCGGGAATTTTAAGTCAAAAAAGGGCCATAACTCTGTCAAAATTTAGTGGTTTGTAACCAACATCGAACATGCCCTCTATTGTATGATGTTACACATGCGTACCAAAAATTATTTGAATATGTCAAGCCTTTCTTGAGTTATCATCCAGAAACCATGTTTTTAGGGAATTTTAAGTAAAAAAAGGGCCATACCTCTGTCAAAATTTAGTGGTTTGTAACCAACATCGTACTTGACCTGTATTTTATGATGTTACACATGTGTACCAAAAATTATTTGAATATGTCGAGCCTTTCTTGAGTTATCATCCGGAAACCAAAAACCAACAGACCGACAGGCTCACTCCTATATACCCACCCCCCCTCCTAAACTTCGTTTGTGGGGGTATAAACAGACAAAGAACGACTGAAGAAAGCACTCACATACTAGTAGTGATAACAATTATTTTACGTAAAATTGACAGTTTATCAAAACATGTCATGAACTGTCAACTTCTAACATTGGAGACATCATTTGTTCAAACCAATATATTGATAAAACGATGTATCATGTGAAGTACAAACATAAAAATAAGGCAACATGTCATAAAACAAAACTTAAATCCTTTACAAAATAGTATAATAAACCAAATGCCCCTTATAGGTTAAAAACAATCTTTAAAATATCAATTTTACCATTTACCGGAAATGGCTAAAACTGCCAATAGTAAATAATTCAAGGGCCACAACTCCACAGTTCCTAGGGTAATTTGGTTGTTTATCAAACTTGACCAAGATAGTATGCCCACAAAAATATTCATAAACTTTAGTGAAGATCGGATGAAAACTATTGAAATTGGAGCGGAAAAGGCTAAAACTGCCAATAGTAGATAATTCAAGGGCCAAAAACTCCTCAATTCCTGGGGTGATTTGGCGGATTATCGAAATAGGCCAAGATATTCCCACACACATTTTCATAAAGTTTGGTGAAAATCAAATCGGATGAAAACTGTTGGACTTAAGCAAGATGAAACGAAAACTGTCTTACAACCAACAGGCAGACTGACATTAGCAAACCAATATACCCCACCATCTTCAATGGGGGACAATAACGACAGTTATTTGAACTTTTAACTAAATTTCAACAAATTATGTGTACTTTTCTCTTGAGATATACATTGCGCAATCTTTCATTAATAATTCGTAAGTGCACACAGATCTTCATTTGCAAAATGTTTACATTTTAATATCCTAATTTAAACATGAATCAAATAATATAAAAAATGTTAATGTTCAGAAGCCATTAATAACCTTTTAATCATTACACCCAACAATGAGCTTAGCTGAACGAGTCCCTTTATTCGCACAAATGTTTCTTTACTAGCAGCAAAAATGATCACAATTGCAAAGCTAAATCGAAAAAAAAATATTTAGAATCACACTGTGAAATGTTCGCTGAACTAAACTAGATGTGTCACAGACACAGATGCCCCCACAATTCATCATTGGACACCGACAAAGGGCGTGTCGCCAACACTAATTTTTGCCTACACAAATTTATTTTCATATAAATTCAATAGTTCAAAAAAGGACAATTGCCATACTTGTGCCAAAATTGGTTGCAGCCAAAATTCCTGTCTTAACAATCACCAACCTATAGTTAGTTCTGAAGTTACAAACGTTTCGAATATAAACTTTAGCCAGAAAATCTATGTAAGAAGGGGGCATAATTTTGACCAAATAGAATACAGTGTTTTATGGAATGTTGCCCCTGACACTGGAGTTGATGAAAAAGGTATATTCCAATTTTCAAGTGAATAACTTATGTAGTTCTGCAATTTCAAAACTTTTGAATAAGTAAAAAGGGGCATAACTCTGTCAAAATACAAAACAGAGTTATAGGGAATGTCGCCCCCTATACTGAAGTTGATGAAAAGGTATATTCCAATTTTCAAGTGAATAACTTGTGTAAATTTGAAGTTACAAGACTTTTAAATAAAAACTTTAACCAAATTTAGACGAGGACGCCGACGCCAAGGTAGTAGGAAAGCTCACCTATTCTCTGAATAGTCAAGCTAACAATTTTACTCATTGCTACACCAATAAATACTACAATAAATTTATCAACATTGTCTTAATCTGAAAATATTTTTTGTCAACCATGTAAACTGTTCATCAACACTCATGACTGTGTCAAATTATATCAAATTATTTTTGAAATAGTGTTATTTTAAAGCGTATCCTGGATTTTTAATGGTAACTTGCAAATATAATTACAAAATTAAAAACATGTGTCAACCATGTAAACTGTTCATGAACACTGTGTCAAATTATATCAAATTATTTTTGAAATAGTGTTATTTTAAAGCGGATCCTGGATTTGTAATGGTAACTTGCAAATATAATTACATAAGGACATAAGTGAGTAAGTAATTAAATATCTTCGCCTTGCAACATTGCCTATATTTAAACAACAATAGCATGCATGTTTCCTTTAATAAATGCTATCTAAAAAAATCATATGAATCAACGAGCAATAAATGTCCATAAATATCTTCATCCAAACATGCTTTTTACTTTCATCATATGCCAGCACCAGCACAAGCGATGTTCTGCGTACAGTCACGTCTAAAATAACAAAATTGTATGACAATGTTAACATTAAATAATTATCAAATCCTGTGCCCAGGGCCCACCAATAATTTCCATTGGGCTACAATAATTTTAAATAACAAATCTACCGGGCCACTAAAGCTGTTTCATTTATCTGTATTAATTATTGTTTAATCTTTAAGTATTGCATACATTATAAACTATGTATTTTAATTAATTAATAGGATTAGTCTGATCACCTAGAGAACTAGTTTGCTTGTCTTCCAGTTTACTGTGTGGTTCATCATCATGTAAAAAGTATTTGGGTTAGCCAGGCTACCAATGACAAATTATGGTAGTCCAGTATCGTAATTATAAAATTTGTTTATGACTATAATTAATTTATTATAACAATTATCAGAGCTTTTGGTAGGTTTATAAAAAAAAAGATTGCTAAAAGCATAAACACACCAGCATATCTTCGCTTAGAATTTGATCTCTTTCTTCCGCCCTGACCTTGGTCTCCTGCATTTTTATCAACTGAAATGGTAGAACATATTGAGCATTATCATCGTCATAAATTAACACATTAAAACTTCTACGTTCGGATGTGACAGTGGGATAAAAAACAAGCTAGAGTTATCAATGAAATAAGTCACATCTGAATTGACTTGAACATCTGGTAAATTGGTAACGATATACAATAAAATGGCCCAGGTGGATAAGAGGCTCTACTGGCCCAAAGATTGTCCAACAGGGCTATTTTTTAGACCAGAACCGTCACTAAACAAGAGCTGCTTGTAAAACAGATATGCAATAGAATGGAACCATACATAAAAATTTAAATTTCTATCACTCAAGGATTAGCCTTGTGTGAAGTAGTTTCTGAGTTGTGTAAATGGACGCACTGGTGTGACACACAATATGGACGAAATTACATAGCATAAGCGTACAAAACATTACATTCAAAGTAATAAACAACAAACAACATTCGGGCAACAACAAAAATGCATTTTAGCACATAGGTAAAGCAATGTTTACTTCTTTTATCATTTTAACAATTTTACTCTTTGACATGAAATATTGGGAATATTTATTAAAGCTCAACTACAATGTTGTCACTGTTTTTCCAACAGCATCACAAAACAAAAATAGCTGATAACAGCATTAATATCAAGCTTTAAGATCACATCTGCTTTATATTTTGTATTTTTATTTAACGGGGTGTATCAACGGCATATACGGTATAATATTTTCAAAAATAATGTATAATATTAAGGAGTATCTATTAAATAATTGCTTAAAACATAGGTGTAGTTTTTATTTTCAGACAGTAGGCACAAGTTTAAATTCGAACAACAATTTTGGAGGTATTGTCATTTTTACAATTCCATCAACAATTTACTGATACTTGAAAACAAATAGCAGTGATAATTGGGATTATGTCTTGTTTTAATACTCGTCTATATTTATGGGAAATACCCTTGTTATGCCCCTTTAAGAATAAGGTGACATATTGGTGTTTCCATTTACAAATCAAAATGCTTTAAACTATATATAAAAATAACTTCAAAGGTTTTAATCAACTGTGCATATCCAAAACATTATTTCATTAACCTACCTTTTTGTTTCTTAGAAACCCTGTGTCCAGAACCTTGCACTGCAACATTTCGCTTTTTAATCTGTACCTAGAAATGTACAATGCACAGCTTAAAATGTTTAATCAATACAATGTGTAATAAAAACAAGATGCTGTTTTCGATCAACACACACGACCCGGTTGGTGCTGGACGGCCCATTTGAATTATTTTAGATCATAATTAGATCAAGGTCAAAGTGAGGCTGAACTATATGGGTGGATTAGGAATGGTCATAAGCAACAAATGTGTAAGTATCGAAGTGATATAGGTTGTGTTGGTGCTAGAAGAAACGGTAAAATCTAGTTAACCTTGTATGTACAGAATCACAAGACGGAATCACGGACAGGACTATCACTATTTGCCTCCTGTATCAAGATGTCGAGGACATAAAAAGATACCTAAGAACTGTTACTGTTAATGGGATATGCAAGAATATACAATACATTTATACCATAATAATAGAAGCAAACATTAGATCATGCAACTGTTGTAAAAAGCAATGTTGTGGTATGCAATTCATAAAGACCACTGATGTAAACAGAAATGTCAGAGGAGGCAAATCTTGATAGACTGAGTAATGGAGTAGGTAATTACACAGGGGATTAAATGGACGCAGCGTATTTCTGTATCCACTGTGTAGTACATGTTTACTGACTTATACGGCAAGGCCGAGATTAAAGAGGGCAGAGTGGGATCAAAGGCGGCAGGGCGGGGGTCGAGGGCAGCAGGGTGCTCCGCCTTGTCATTAAGGCCTAGCTAGAACACTTTAGACCATTGTTGTACAAGGTAGTATCAGGGTAGGCCATTCATAAAGACCAATGATATAAATGGTAATGTCAGAATACGCAAATCTTAATAGAAAATTCTTATAAAAGGCAATATCAGAGTAGCAATTCAAAAAGACCATTGATGTAAACTTACACTATGAGCACTAATTGTTTGTTTGACAAACATGGTCAGTTTTGCTAGGCTCATCAATGACATCGTCATTATTGTTTGCAAAGCAATTTAACAGGCAAGAAGTAGTTTGTAAAGTGGTGTTTACACTACAGTTCTTATGTATTATGCTTTAATTGCATATATATTTTTATTACATAAACATAAGAAACAAGAATATATATTTTTTGGAAGATCTCAATTTGAAAAAGTGCGAAACCAATCGGGTATAAATATTTGCTTATATAAGCGTAACGTAATATCATAATAATGATTCCCAAAATGTGGTTGTTTAGTAAGAATTTCTTTGGCCGTAGGCATACAAATATGTAGATACAAAAAGGACAGATATAACAACACAATTAGATACTGGCTTGATAAACAAGAAATATATATGTTTAAGTGATTTTTAACTTTTTTTTCCAACGTATTACTTAACAAGTATACCAAAAACTAACCAATGGTTGACGGGTTTCCTTGTCAATTAGTTCTTGCAGCTCCGGAACCATGCCTTGTCCCGGAGGAAATGCTGGTGTTGCCGGCTGCCTTGGTTAAAGTGCCAGCGGAAATGTTGCAGTAGTTTCCACATTTGTATGTAGCGACTCATAAAATTCGTGCCACTTTTTCAGACTGTCTTTTTTTTGAACAGATGTTTTATATTATCAATTTGTTTTACATGTTTGTCAATGTCAATTTTGGTAAAATCAGGCTTCAATAAACCTGGATGTCCATTTGGCGTTTTAATCAGAAAGTTTCCATCCATTGCAGTCCATGGTTGCTGTTGTTGCCCCTTATAAAATACCTTAACCCCGCCATCAACACAAACAAATTTGTAATGCAATGGTTGTGTTATGTGCTGCACTTTATCTGGGTCAAGCCATGTTTTTATATCAAACATTTGAGTGACTCTTTCTGCACTCTTCAACACTTGTAAAAATTCATCAAAATGTTCAACTTTGTTCGAATTTAAAAACCTTGAAACTTTACTAAATTTGGCATCTACATCTTCATGTGTATGGCCCACAATTAAGAAGGACATGTGAACCTGAAATGAAATATAATGATATATGAACAAAAATAAGTATACCAGACCAATCAAAACCTGTCAGCCAGTCAGACATAATGTCTGACAAAAACTGTGGGTGTCTGACAAAATTTATCACATCTATTACACATATTTTATGGTAGTTTGACTTTTGTTAAATCAATTAGGCAGTTATTTCTGCAACAATAAACATGGCAATTCCACAAAAACCAAATTATTCGAATGAAATGCATAAAAGTAACTACTAAAAGAAATGAAGTTTCATTGCAATATCTCAATTTGCTCTAGAGTTATACAGCGCAAGCTGTTTTTCTATTGTTAGTAACAGACACTTTCACCTTGATCCAACCCACCCAAGATGCAATCCCAATTCCCAAGCGAGGTCTTAATACCAGGTATCTAGTATGTCTGAAGTTTCTTTGCCATAGCTGAATTCATTCTGAAGTAAATGATCGAAAACTGTTTTCCTATTTTTAGTAATGCAGACCTTGACCCCACCCACCCCAGATGCAATCCCAAGCGAGGTCTCAATATACGGTATCTATGTATAACCGATAGCCTCGTTATCATTATACTCACAATATGTATTTTTCACATTTACTCATGTTGTCATGTTATCATGAACTGAGTTTTTCTGAAATAAACTTAAACTTGTATAAAGTATCATTGCAATAGCTCAATTTGTTCTCAAGGTAATGAGCGGAAACAGTCTTTCTAGTTTTTATAATGGTGGCCTTGAACCCACCCACTCCAGATGCAATACCAAGCGAGGTATAAATATAAGGTATCAACATGTATATATGAAGTTTCATTACAATAGCTCAATTTGTTCCTAGAAATTATTCCCACAAACATTTCCATTTTGTTTGGTAAAGATCAGAAGAAACTGTTGAGAGCAGAAACGAAAGTGGTCTACAGACTGACCGACATTAGCAAACCAATATACCCCGCCATCTTTGATGGGTGGGGGGGGCATAATTAACTATATTCACTATGTTTTACAAAATAATTGAATAATAATCAATTATTAAATGATGTATGTATATTTCGAGTATGTGGTTTACGTGATACAAATTATGGTGTCCAACAGTTGATTTAGAGGTTTCGCATAGTCTAGTATACTGTTCAAAGTTACAACCATGTTTTATTTAGCATTGTGTAAGATCACAATGTGCAAAATCTTAAAAGATAGAAGAAAAAAAAATTTAATCAATATATATAAACAAACAGAAATCTTGATTTGGATGAAAGAATTTTTTAATCAAGCATAGCATCATATAAACACAATTAAGTGACAGAATCAATGTAAAAACTATATTTCCAAGAGCATTTTAAGACTCATGGATCACAAAATGAACTTTCATTAATCAGACATTACACGTATAAAAATTAAAAATTTAACTTAAGAAACATGTTATGTATCATTGTAACATTCACTTACACTGTTTAGTAGTTATGTCTCATATGAAATGCTAAGGAAGACTGATTACACTCACCTCATTGAAAATCCGTTCTGCAACTAACAATTCCAGAAAGAGAAATACATATCGGTTTTAGTTTTCCCTCCAACAGTTGTCGGCTTGAAGATATAAAATGGGCGGCAGAAAATTGTTCTGGAATGACAAATTTACAAAATAATGTTTAACTCTCAAACAAGACTTCTAACAGTATGTCCGAGGAAAAAGGAAAATGTGCATCTTTGCCATTTACAAGCATATAAATATTTATAAACCTAAATTGTGTATTTGTTTTTGCATGTTCCAGATTTCCTTGGCCAGACAGACAGATGGGAAAAGTGTAAACCTGTAGTCCCATGGGAATTAAAATTACTTAAATCTGTTTTATGTCAACAAACTCATTAAACTTAATCAGCACTGTCAATCTATAGGGCATTCTTTGCTTAATGATTCATGAACAAACAAGAGATGTTTGTAAAACATGTATGCCACCCGACTTGCAGACAAGTATGTGCAATTGTTAAGATTTTTTTTAAATATGCAATCCCAAGCGAGGTCTTGATATATGGTATCTATGTATGAAGTTTCATTAAAATATCTCGATGCGTTCTCAAGTTATTGAGCAGAAACCGTTTTTCTACTTTTAGTAATGGTGACCTTGACCCCACCCACCCCATATAAAATCCCAAGAGAGGTCTCAATATAAGGTATATATGTATGAAGTTTCATTAAAATATCTCAATGCGTTCTCAAGTTATTGAGCTGAAACTGGTTTTCTATTTTTAGCAATGGTGACCTTGACCCCCACCCACCCCATATGCAATCTCAAGCGAGGTCTCGATATAAGGTATATTTGTATGAAGTTTCATTAAAATATATTGATGCGTTCCCAAGATATTATGTTGAAACCGTTTTTTTCTATTTTTAGTAATGCTGACCTTGACCCCACCATCCCCATATGCAATCCCAAGCGAGGTCTAAATATAAGGTATCTTTGTATGAAGTGTCATTAAAATATCTCGATGTGTTCTCAAGTTATGGAGCGGAGACCGTTGTTCTGTTTTTAGTAATGGTGACCTTGACCATGACCCCCCTACACCCCATATGCAATCCCAACCAAGGTCTCAATATAAGGTATCTATGTATGTAGTTTCATTAAAACATCTCGATGCGTTCTCAAGTTATTGAGCGGAAACCGTTTTTCTATTTTTAGTAATGGTGACCTTGACCTTGATCCCAACCACCCCATATGCAATCCAAAGTGAGGTCTCGATGTAAGGTATCTATGTATAAAGTTTCATTAAAATATCTCAATGCGTTCTCAAGTTATTGAGGGGAAACCGTTTTTCTATTTTTAGCAACGGTGACCTTGACCTCTGACCTCAAAATTTATAGGGTTCTTCCTTTCTTCCCAAGTAACCAGCGTACTAACTTTCATGATCGTAGGTCAAAGCGTTCTCAAGATATCGTGCGGAATCGAAATGGTCTACGGACCGACCGACCGACAGATGCAAAGCAAGATACCCCAACTTCTTCAAAGGGGAATATAATAATCAGTTTCCTAGTAATGGATACGATAGAGCATTTGATAAAAATAAAACACCTACCCACCTCATAACAGATTATACATAATGAAATTTCTTTTTTTTTCCACTTATTTTTTTATTTATGTTAAAAGATACAATTTGAACACAACTTACATTTGCATTTGCTTGACGGAGTAACTCTTGAAGAATGATGTTAATTGTCAAATTTGGATCATGAGGATATTCTCCAATGTCCACATAGGCATGAAATCCGCCATGTCCGTGACTCAACACTCCTGTTACATGGGTATGGTGTAGATCCACTGGATTAAGGTTCTGTAATTTATACAAATCAATTTCAAAAACAGCCTTCATTCTGATCCCATGATAAGGCCACCATGCAAATAGAATTAAAAGTCGCTATTGCTTTACTCATTAAAGAAGAAAAGCATTAAGGAATAAAACAATAGGGTCAAAGTGGCCCTGGGTCGCTCAACTGAGTGTAATGAATCATTTATATAATGGTTTGTAAAACTTTTCAAGTGTTCATGTTCAGAGGTGAACTAAAAGTTGGCAATTGACGTCAATGAAGGACCACTGACAGCCATGTTTTAGTGTATCCAATTCATTTGAAGGAATTTGGTAGATTGTAGTCACACAGGAAACATTTTTTGTGTGTAAACATTTCAAAATCCTGCTAGCGGCTGTAGAATATTAAGTTTTTATTAAAACCATAAAAGGAAAACTACTCCCCTGGCAGCCATGTTTTGTGTGTTGTTTTTTTAAATCCTAATAAAGTGAAGAAGTTTGGTAGAGGGTCACCAAAGGAACAATTCTGTACAATAAGTTTGAAATCCACCCAGTGGTTTCTGACAAGAAGATTTTCAAAGTTTTCAATATAGTTATATAAGGAAAAATGGCCATGCCCTCAGCCATGTTTTTAACGAATCAAAATAATTTGAATTTCTTTAGGTAGAGGACCACCCAAAGATAATTGCTGTGAAATTATTTGGATATCTAACCTGTGGTTAATGACAAGAAGATGTTTATCAAAATAATTTGAAGTGTTTTGGTAGATAGTCACCCAAGGAACATTTCTGTGAAATTATTTCCAACCGGTGATTACTGAAAAGATTTTTAAAGTTCACAATAAAGTCATATAAGAAAAATGGCCCCAACCCCTGGCCGCCATGTTTGTAAACGCATCTAAATAATTTGAAGAATTTGTGGAGGGTCACCTAATGATCATTTCTGTGGAATCATTTCGAAATCCATCCAGTGGTTACTGACAAGAGATTTTTTAAACGCCGGACGGTGACTGACCAGAATAGCTCACCCTTTGTTCTCAGGAGAGTTAAAAAAACTGATGAACAACATATATCATATAATATGATGAAAGCATTCAGAGCTAAATATACCAAAGAATCGCCACATCTTAGTTTTCCCAAAAAATCACATGTACTAGTAACACCTGGTGAAAATTGAGTCATACATAACTGTATTTTAATATGTTGTAGCACAAACAGTACAAGTAAAATACATATATCTATCTCTATTTTTAATTAGATGGTTGTATAAGATGCATTTCCATATATATAACATATGTAACAAAACTGAAAACACGTCGCATGGGTTAAACAAATTGCATTTATTTGAAATATGTCTACCGGTTTCTCCAAGCTCATCAGGGCATATCACACATAAATAATAACGTCAAAATTGTCAAAGTAACGACGTCAATTATCAACGTCATTTCTATTATGACTTCAAATGTCACAAATATTATAAGAAATTTAAAACAGCTTAAATAAATCAACGAATTGTTGTTCTTTAGCTAACCTTATTTTAATCCATGTGAAGTGTTTTCAGTTTTGTTATATATTGAATTCTTAATCAATATATATATTGACTGGCCAGTATTAATAAAACTTTATTGACATTTGCACTCTTACTAGCTTGAACAGAAAATCTTTATCTTAGCATATGCCTTCAAAAGCAGACTTGTAGTGGGAGCAAACCGCCTTTTACCTCCGATTTACTAAACAACAGCTGTTTGTAAAACAGTAATGCCTTCTCTACTCACTCTAGGTTAAAAGCAATCTTTAAAATACAATGCATTTAGTTTGGCGAGGATCGGATGAAAACTGTTAGGCATAAGGTGTATACTGTTAAAAAGGCCAATTTAAGATAAATCAAGGGCCATAACTCTGCAGTTGCTGGGGCGATTTAACACATAATCAAACTTGGCGGAGATATTATGACCACACAAATGTTTACCAAGTTGGGTGAATATTGGATTAAAACTGTTGGACTGCCAATTGTAGATTAGATAATAAGGCCATAACTCATAAATTCCTGACCAATAGGATGGCAACACAACTTATTAAAAGGAACAAAATTAAAAAACAGTTACCTTGGCATTTCTCCCAGCAAAATGAGGCAAATGTGTCTTCGCTGAAAAAACAATACTATAACTATTGTGCATACCTATTGATATATTTGTTACAAAGATATTATTTCACTTGACATTTACTCATCCAGAAAATAATAATTCTAGGAATACAGAACTGTATTACGGAGATGTAATATTAAGACAGTGTTAAAACACATGCTGTTTGCCACTCTTAGCCAAATATTTTAACCAGCAATAATCAATCGTTGGATAAAACAGTCCTTCCGTCCAAACCATGCTCATTTGAGTCCTGAACATCTGTCATTTTCTTTATTTTTGTAAGCATTTATTATTATTTTAAATAGGGTACTAAAATGTATTCATTCAAACAGTTACAAGATAAGCTGCCAGAGAATTTTTCAAAGAACAATATTGTATTACATGACTTGGTTTCAAGCAAGAAAAACGTCAGAAGGCTGCCCCAACGCAATACAAAAATTTAATTGCCCCATCACCGCATATGAACCAAATTTGTCACTTAAACTACCAACCTTGGTCCATACCATCGATAATTATAGACATTTGCAGTCATGGATTTTGTTGAGCCTGTTCACGCTTACTGTAGTAGCACTTCCTTTCCTACCTGAAACACATGTATAACAAGGGCTGTTTGTATAACAGTTATGCCCCATCTACCGGTCGGTTAAAATCCTGCTAGTCGTTAAAAGCTATCTTCAGTTCGGATGAAATATGCTGGACATATTTTTAAGTGAGTATCATTTGATATCTAATGCAGTTTTGAATATATTATATAAAACCAAAACTTTATTTCCATAATCAAGCCGAAAAAACAGTGCATAACTGTGTCACAATACAATACAGCTAGTCATGTCATGTTTTTTTTCAAGAAGAAAAGTTTTATTAAATTAAAATATTTTTGATATTCTGCTCAGTTGAAGACCAAACTTATAGTTAATGCTTGGTGAGCACGGGGTTTGTGGAAAGCATAGATTGGTATACTATTGTCATAACACCTGGTAAAATACGGGTCTTTACATAATTGTAATAATTACATCTGACGAATGTTGTGTTCTTCTTTCGTTTTCTTGTAGAATGCTCGCATTTCAACACAGGTGGTTTTGCTCATCTGCCTTTCTAAAGTTACACAAGTTGTACATTTGCTGAAGCTATTTGTCTGAAAAAAAAATGAAGCAATGCATAAAATTATATAATTTTTAGTAATAATTCACTGTAATTACTAACTAAAACTGCCACTGTCATGGCGCAAATACTTTCCGCATGCAGCTTTGTCACAATTACATTAATACAAGAAATATGTAGTTTACAGGTGTAAAAATGAATTAGTTAAACTGGGGAAAGAAATTGACAAGACAATGTTTATTTAGGGCCAATTTGGGGTCAAAATGCAGCATCATTCCCCTCCTTAAAAAGTATATATTATTCCCTTATTTTACTTAAACATTCTTTTCAGAATGTTAGCTTTATTTTGAAGAAAAAAACAAACAAAATCAGACACAAAAATTGACTAAGATTGAGGTTTTTTCGTGAACCATGTTTCATTAAACCAAGTAAGTGCATAATAAGTTATCATTTGTAGCCAAGCAAGTGATTAATGTTTCATAACAAAGTAGAATATAAACATGTAATAGGGTAACTCGCTCTTAAGTCGAACAGGTTAACGCTTTCCCTCTTCAATTCAATGCTCATTGTACAAAGCCGGGACTCAGCTGGTGACTCTGGGGCAAATTCAACTCAAGGGCAAGTTACCCTAATCCTTTTTAAAAAAAAGATCCCCCTTTGGTGTAAAATTCCCCATCTGAAGGGCCCCGCCACCTTCACTAAAGGGTTTACAAGCTTTTTCTTCAATTTGACCTAGTGACCTCGTTTTTAAAACCACATGACCCAGTTTCAAAACCATTTGAGATACCATTGAAACAAATGTTCTGGGCAAGTTTCGTGAAGATTGGGCAATAAATGTGATCTCTAGAGTTCACACGGCAAAATGTTGACGACGAACGACAGACAAAAGGCGATCACATACGCTCACCATGAGCATGTTGTGCTCAGGTGAGCTATAATGGGACATACCTGAAGTATGATAAGAGCAATTATGTTAAAAATCAAACATAACCTTCCTTTTATGCAGGGCTCGCGCTGGCGATCGCCATTTGAGCCATTGGCGAAGTAATTCAGAAATTGGCTCAATAAAATCTCAATTGGCTCAAACACCCCAAAACCCCCAACTTTGAAACTTTGGAAAAACCAGATTTCAAAACAAAGAAAACGAAAGTAGCCAAGTCCCGCGAGAGCGAGATCTGCTCAGACTGGTTTACAGTCTAAATAGTTTCAGCTGATAATGCGAGTAATGAATCGATAAGACACAGTCACGATTAATTGGTGTCAAGTGGGAAAATGGCTCTTGTGAAAACAATGTTAATGGTCGACCGTTTGTATTTTAATTGCTCCCGATTGTGGTTGATTATCACACAGGCGGCGACTGAATCAACTTGTAATGAAAGTTGTTATGGATTAATGAGAGGACTAAAGGAGGGATTATAAAATGGAGTTAATTAGCAAAGCGACGAAGGTCAATGTTTTTACACTAAGTCGGTATCTATTCTGTCATGTATTGTTGTAATGTAATGCTCAATTATGACGATTTAAGACTTATGCAGCATAGATATGAGGGTATATAAATATATTTCAGTGCTTACAGAACAATACTTCATTTCATAATGTGCATTAGACATTTATATGCAGCAGACCAGTGACTTTCTTTAACTTTTGATGTATTCTTTAAAATTAAATGAAAATAAATATGCTATTTATGTATGAAAGAACTTGCTGTTAACCTTATTTATTGATTTTTTTTATTTTATATCTATTAATGTGATTTAATATGTACATTAATGGTTTAATCATATTTATGTAGCAAAACAATGTTACCTGATTTAATAATTATTTTATGCCTACTAACATTTTCAAGTTTCATAATGATTTCACAAAAACTTCTCAAGTTATTAGCAGCACAGACTGAAGGGGGCATTGTTTCCGCAAAGTAACAGTAACCCCTTTATGTAACCTTTTCAGGCAACACAAAGAGTTAACTTTTAAGGATAGATACAACCTGTATTTCAGTAAGTCTGATAACCCCTGGAATATAACTAATTAGTTTTGACTGCTCAAAAATGCCAATTAAAGAAATCAGAAACTTACTTGGAATGTACTTGTCCACATCTTTTCGTCTGTTTGTCTTAGCAACGAATATCTGACCCATTCCCAATGCAAAATAGGGTTGTTTTTTCCCAATTGAAAAATAATTTCCCCTCCACTACAAAATTTAGTCTGACATTTATAACAGTCTTGAAGAAAATTACATCAAGAAATATTTTAAGAATAAAAACATTAAAAATCCCAATGAAATTTATATATAAATTGAAATTAATCAAACGATCGATGGAAATTGATACTGACAACACTATTTATTTGTACATTCCTTTCCCAATTTGCCACATTTTACGTTGAGAAATTCCCAATTTCAAACCAGGTACTTTTTCCCAAAAAGGCCAGAAAAAGGCCTGGATTCAGACCACGTAACTTGCACTATGTCCACATCCTCAGAATCAGACCACCTCACATGAACTAGCTGTTCTTCCTCGCTACTCCACTCTACTTGGATTGGCTCTGGCTGCATATTCACTACCATACAGAGACCCTGAAATACAATTTGATTTTTAATAGAAAAATGTATGCTTTTTATTTAAGAGCTCAAGATAAATATTTGTATTGGGGGTAAACATAAATGTATGCATACTTAGAAAGTTTGTGAGTAAATGTACACTCTCTTCAGAATTTATGGGGGTAAATATACTCTATATGTAAGATTAGTAGGGGTAAAATTTGCATTCAACAGTCTTCGCGAAAGTCGTGAATTTATTACTGGCCACGAGGACCGGTAATGCCCCAAATATTACTGGCCCGGAAAACTATTTCTGGCCATTTTTTTTGGCATGAAACAATTAAATACGATAAAAACAAAGTCTTTAAAGAAATTTAAAACAATATTCACTTAATAGTGCTTTGTTAACTAAAGCTACTACTATCAGCATGTGCAAGATATATATGAATTCAATCGTATTTGTCAAAGTCCCTTCAACGTCTTCAAAACAATTGGTGACCCTCAAGTATGACTATGTCTGTTGTTAATGTTCAACTTCAACTAGAAATATAAGACAACAACATTGATAGGTTTCCTGTTACACAGTTATTACACTGTCACAAGTGTCGAGAGACTTGGGACGTAATCTTATTGAAACACAAACATTTTTAAATTCTACCAATTAAAACGCAAGAACCAGTCGAATGAAAACCAAAAACGAAAGGAGATTCCGAGAGTGACGTAATTTTTTCTAAACATAACGTACAGCAATCAATGTCGTAAAATATTTTTAGACCAAAATTTTCACCGGACACGAGGACCAGTATTCGGAGAGTTTTTCCCGGACCTCGGGGCTTTTTATCGGCAATGTCCGAGGTCCGACGGTCTTTCGCGGAGACTGATTCAACAAAACATTGGGATGTGAGCAGAGGTCCAGACTATTATAATAATGATAGTTTATAATGTTGCAAGTTGCAACACATTTGAATACAACAATGTTTCAAGTAAGAATTATGATGTTTAAAGCCACAGTCCATAGAATATAATTCAATACATCTTCAAATGGCATTAGTGCTAATGAGAGTTGATGGCGTTTATTCCACTGAAAACTGTTTCTTATTTACGAAGAGGTGAAAATAAAGCCCTGTCTTCAAACATAATGTGAAGTCCTGACCGGCATAATTCTGAAGTAATTTAAACAACTATTCTAATGTAACCATTTGCAAGCAGTTTTTTTCACTTCTGGATGAAAGGTGGCTGGGCCCATCAGATGGGGAAGTTTACGGCAAAAGGGGAATTATTTTTTTAGAAAAGCATTATTACATGTTTATATTCTACTTCATTAGAAAACATTCATCAATTGCTTTGCTTCAAATGATAACTCAGATTATGCACTAATGCAAAGGGCCTCTACCTTAGTCAACTTTTGTCCGATTTTGGTCATTTTCTTTTGTAAATGAAGCTTACATTTTAAGGGGAATTTAAAGGTGTAATATAGGGGAAAAATATATACTTTTTTAGCAGGGGAATGGGACCAAATTTTGGCCCCAAATTGGCCCTAAAAAATACTGGCAAGTGTAAAGAGTCAAAATGAGGGAATAATGGATGCTTATATTATGATAACATAAGGCTACGGCTTTACGACTTTACTGGTTAGCGAGTATTTGTTGGACGTTTTTTTTTAAACAGTGAAATATACAAAGAAATGTTTTATAACATTATTTAATGTATATTTGAATACAAATTAACAAACTATAATGCATAACATTAACATACCACTTTACCCAATGATTTAATAATTAATAGAGAATGTTAGTAAGGCGTTGAAACAAATACTGAAGCATGATGTTTTAATATGGACCAATGAGATCTTATCGTTTGCTTCAGGACTACCGCTGTGTGATTTTATGTAACCATACTCATAATGGTCAATAAACTGGATACGCACGGACGCAACAACGCTGGTAGGCGAAAGCACACACAAATTGTATAACATTATAATAATAAAATATTTCGATTAATAAACATAATCCTACTTCCCATTCACTTAAGTTTGTGCAATCCATTTTGATTCTACTATATCGATACGTCGAGATAATATCATAAATGGTATAAACACTTATTAACTTTCCTTTCGAAAAGAACACGATTGTGTTGGTCTTCAGGGATGAAAAACTGTCAAATTCGTTGACAGTTATTCACGTTCATCCGTTTTATTCAAATGCATCGCTTTTCAGCATAATGTACACAGACGATGACGTCACACGCCAAACCGCTGTACATAACCGCATTATTACGCCCCAAACGGCGAAATGTGCTTACGCATGAAGTAATCCCGCGTATGAAAGTTTTTTCATGAAATGACTTTATTGATTCCATTAATCAGTGTAATATTAAGTTAATGCTGATAGCAGAATATATTTCTGTTAAATAAAATACCAGTAGCTCGTACTTAACGCTGCTTAGCGTATTTATTATAAAAAGCTACTTTCACTATCGTTTGCGTAAAAATTAAAGGTTAGGTGCCAGTAAATCCAAAATTGCAATAAGAATATATGGCTTGTTTCTTCTAAAAAAAATACGTCTCGTCTGAATGCAGACACCAATAGAAACTAGGGTTTCGGCAGTCATATTTCGACAAAAGACCCATGCCATAGTAAACACACCCCAAAAGCTCATCTTTCAAGTAAGCGTCCAAAGCTATGCACACAAATGTTCTAAACACACAGAGGATATCTGAAATAACCACAAAAGGCATGTCTGACATTGCTAAATGCTTTTCATTGCCGAAGAAATAAAAAGAACTTTAGTAAAAGGCAATATTTCGAATATAACACGGAGGGAAACACATTGATTTATTGGTATCTAACCTCAATACGATGTTAGACGGCACTATACAGTTTTAGCCAAAAATTCGAATTGGCAGTGGAGAAAATTCTAATAAATAGGGATAGAGTGAAACTGAGTAGCATTTTGAGTGTTTTAGAAGTGGTAAGTATCAGATTTAAGGGCTGGTGCTTTTTAATTGCATGCTTAGTGAATTCGAAAATATGACCTATG
Source organism: Congeria kusceri (assembly GCA_027627225.1). Classification (NCBI taxonomy): domain Eukaryota; kingdom Metazoa; phylum Mollusca; class Bivalvia; order Myida; family Dreissenidae; genus Congeria; species Congeria kusceri. The sequence goes on along the minus strand of CM051033.1, from coordinate 19,815,066 downwards.
AAAAGCCAGCGTATGTGTTGAGCCACCTTGCACATAAAATTGGTTCGGGCCATAATTTGATGATTATTGAGTCCCAAACAAGGGAGGTAACTCAGTAGCTGGATTTGTTGACATTTTACAAAAAGCACTATAAGGTGTTAAATCAAGCTTCATTTAAAGAAGATATTTATACCGATATAAAAGAAAATGCATTTTGATTTATAACAGCTTAAAAAAACTACTTAACACACATATGAATGGTATATTTATGTATTTCGTGCATTGAATTTGTGTCTTTTACGCTCTTGGAGTGGATCAAATGGCCCGTGCGCTCACACGGGCACACTCAGGTAAACGAACAGTTAAGGATGTTTCAAATACATCAAATTGCAGCTGAAAATATATCGCAAAATTATTTTGCATAGATTTGAAAGGTTTTCGGACAGAAATGACACGTGTTTGTTGAATGGATGTGATGGCTTCAGGCCAGTGCAGTTGCTGCCTAATTTATTCACAGATGTAGTTTCTCGGCTATTTGTAAATAGCTATACGGGCAAACAAATGTAATATTCTATGTCCATATTAGAATAATAATTGCCAAATTAAGTGGCACAGAAAATACAGGAAAACAAGTGATTTTGAACCAGTTAATACATCGGTTAACATGGTCCGCATAAACGCATACGTTCATTGTCGCTTCTTGTCCGGTCCAAACATTATTCAAGTTGTTTGCGTGTGACTTTTCATGTGTGTCCAGCTTGCACGCATAAATGAATGTTTACTTGTTCTTCAATCTGAGGTTTTTTATCACTCTTTCAGCAGGTGAACTGCCTCACGAAGATCAGCTTTCATCTGTTGTGGACATCCGCGACCACAATATGTGCCCTGCAGATCCGGACCCATCCGACAGGGCCTTGTGGTGCTAGCGGTCGGATTTGTATGCCCCATATTGTTCGCCATATATGACTACAGTTATGAATCATGCAAATTTAGACTTCTTGTGTGCTGGGTTCATTAGTAACCTTCTTGGGCCTGTTTGGGTTGAAAAATAGCATAATGGCAGTTAGAATACCACAAATTACTGTGTAACAAGCAGTTTTCTGAGCTTTGGTGATGCTTTGTTCATTCATGGGGTTCTGTTATAATGTGGAAAGTGTTCTTGGTGTGCAAATTGAATTAGGTGTTTCTGCACTGTGCTTAAACCATCAAATCAAGACTGCGGTTGTTACAAAGTGTCATTTTAGCAAAGTGTCCATTCTCATAGTGCGGCTTCTTTGCACTTGTAAATTCTGGCCAAAAGCCGCAATGTCACATGGTTGCTTAAACATGAATAAAATAAAAAGAAGTCATTATATTCATCCAAATTTTATTATGGAAGCTAGGTGTTGGTTGCCTCTATCGAACAGTGTGATGCCCATTAAGGCGGCAATATACAGTTTTAGCCAAAAATTCAAATTGGCAGGGGATTAAATTCTAATAAATAGGGATATAGTGAAACTGAGCAGCATTTTGATTGTTTTAGAGGTTGTAAGTATCAGATTTAAGGGGCTGGAAATTTTTATTGGAAAATCTGAATGGTTGACCCCCAGTTTGCTCAGTTGCAATCAAATACCTGGTAAGTTACGCAGACAGGCATGCAGTGTTTGAGGTGCTCGCATTCGCAGTAAGGTTGCAAATGGATGTTGAATATCACCGACATGGTCGCGAAAACTGGTGACATTTGAACCCCGAAATTGGCTGATCATGCATGTTAAAATTGTTGTGGAACTGTGTGTATAATTATTGTCCCTACTTTTTTGTGAAGCCACAGCCACAACAATATTGAAATGATGTTTGGTTTGTTTTCAGGTGTTGACATTATCAGTGTGTGCAAGACGGCTCGAACCCAGACCCCATCAGGCCGAGTCCGAGCCTCGAGAAACTGTATAGTGCCCCCTTAAATCAACCATTGCGAGCTACGCTGGAAAGCAGCGCATATCCATAATGCTTAGAGCGTGAGTACACAGGTCTAATAGACCGGTGTAGAAACAAAAGCTTTTCAGTGCAGTGCGAACTGGAAACCCAACTTGTTGTGTGGAAATGTACATGATTGCATTCAATGTTATTAAGTGTTTATCTTACAATTTAAATCCTAGTAAATCTAGATCACGGTACAGCGCGCGACGATGTTTACAGACACATACCACTGCACTGCAAACCCCTCGAAGTGGTTACTTCCCCATCGGTATTCTTCAGTTACCACTGCCACCACGAGTTAAAACTTTCAGGGGAGACGATTATAAGGAGATTGAATAATATATTTTTATTTGTATTGTATCATTATTATTTGATAACAATGACACAGACATGTTGCGTTATTGGACCAGTTGTATATATTACGAATTACAATAAAGCACAACAAAACAAATACATAAAAAAGTAAACATAACAACGCAACGATTTAAAATTGAGCTATGCTCGGACACAGTTAAATGTCTGCGCGGAGGTTGACTGCACTGTTGCGAAATGACACCGTGCATTGGTACGTACATTTATCCCAATTTGTGTGCTCGAGTTTGCAAATAACTTGATCTAGAGTAGTACAAGTCATGGATACATTACCCTTTAAAAGCATAATAAACACACGAATGTGAATGTGTAATCATTATCAAATATATTTTACACTATTCTGATCGAGTTTATAAAGAAAAAAAACTTTTATTGTTACTTAAATATGGTAAAAATAATATAAATAATTATATGCACAATTTCGAACACTAAACGATAACTTATAATTAAGATTTTTTTTTCGCAAAATCGTTTTTCATCGTCTAATAAACAACAATTTGGTGTTCTGATGTGTATGAATTAAACCAGGAAAGCGTATATATCGCATTAGAAAGACAAATTGATGTTTATTAGCCGATAAACGACGATAATTCAAAAATTATTTCGATTGTAGCATGTACAAATGAACTATATTTAACACTTTCGGAACTATTTTTTCGGGTTGTTTATTGGTAGTTTAACAGCGATGAATTGTGTGTTTGTCCACAGAAAACTCTGAGCGCATTTTGTTAGAATAACAATATTTAATAATAATTATTCACACTTGCTTACATATTGTTCCAATAGTTTTTTTTACAAAAATATGATTGTTTTCTCTTGACATTTTAGTGATTATGAAATCATTCACTTGTGCTAAATATCTCGCCTGTACACACGAAAAAATCTGATATTATCGCACGCACTTATACTATGATGAAGATAATAATTTAAAGATAATATTTTCTGAGTGTTGGATAAAGATTCAGTTTATCATGCGCGAAGCTGAGAAACATGGTAGTGCGACGCTCATAAATCATGTACGAGTAATCAGCGTGGAAAGATATACAAAATAAAACAAAAATAGCCTTGGCTTCCCATTTTAACACTCAATTTTGTTTACTTAAAACGTCATCATTTGGTATGACGTGACATTGAAATACATAGCATTATAAAATAACGGTCTAATAAACGTGTGCTAAAAATAGGGATCGAATAAAACTCGTTGATACTATGGGTTGTTATCCGATCGATTTGGCTGTAATTACAGGATAAATTATATTATTACATTTATTATTCAATATAATATTTAAACATGTTCAGCAAGAAATATTCTAGTGATGTTATTATAGCATATATAGGGTCAAACATTTAATTGCTAATCACTTTCTTTATGGTTGACAAGGCTTATCCGATTGTGTTACTGTCTCATGATGAAGACTATTTTAAATATCCGTGCATGTATGTATAATGCGCACGCTATCTGCAAGTATAATGTCAAAACAGGAACATTATAAATAACGCTGCCACAGGAAATTTCTATATTTTGAAATTATGAAGTACAAAAACAAAAAAAATGCATATTGTACTTTGTGATTACCGAATTTAAGTAATATATAAAACCACCAATACAAATGCACTTATTGGTAATGTTGGAATGTTTATTAACATGAAGTTTAATAATGAAACAGTACACCACACATCAATACTAGAGGTGTAGACATGAATAATAGAAATGATCTAAATAAAAGTAATATTTAAGGGAATCCACGTAGGCCTTCACAAACATTGGTCACTAATAAAACTTTCACAAACGTAATAACTGGACCGACATATTATACCACACCAACTGGTATGGTTATTGTGCAACGTTTTTATCACAAGTTTAATGCAAAAATCGTGAATATGATAAAATATAAGATCGCAAGTATTTTATCCAAATTCATGTTCCTTACACTATTGATGAAATGGTTTAAATATATATTGTATTATTGTAATATTGTATAAACATTTCTATGGCAATAAAAATACAACATATTAACATCTACAATACAAAACGTATTTTCGTGGTTTCAAGAGTGATACGACAGCGTCCAATTTTGACCATCACACATAACAATTCCTTATTCAAATCTCTTTAAGTCACAGTGGTGTAATGGATATGGTGTCTGCATTGCGATCAGGGGGTCGTGAGTTCGATCGCTACTCGGGGCGCGTTCGATTGCTCAAAGTACTGGTAATACCTGGGAAACGGACTCGAAAGTTTATCAATAAGCCGCTGGATTTCGTAACAAGCGAGCTGAACTAGATAGGTTCAAACTAACAAATCCTTTTCACCGGCAGGAATATACTGGCCGTCTTTGAGGTCATCTTAAAACTATCAAAGGCAATCTTGCACCATTGAAGATAGAAATAACAATGATTTAATAATACAAAAGACAAACACACCAGTCATGTAAAGAACGTGCAAACTGTTAATAATATTATGAATTCAATCGTAATAACATGTGCTTTTTTGTTTTATCACACACACCAAACTATCGTTAAAACGTTAAAAGCAAAATATACAAAATTTGTTGTTGTGTTTTGGTAATATATTAAACGTCTGAGCTACATAGAAAGCATGTGCACGGGTTATGTTCGTCATGCTCATTTATATACGTACACAAAACAACAATATAGGCGGAAAACGAAAAACAAAACAACTTTCGCTAAAACGTGATCTTATGTGTTATATGTGGCCATAAAACTTGCACACTTCGAGCAATTCAACAAATACAATGTTATTATATGTAACTATTTTACAATCATTTAAATGAACAAAACATAAAGATAATAATATAAAACAACATTTAGACACCACCATATATATACTGTATAACATGTTCAAGAATCACAGATCAATGACAGAATTCAACAGCACTCCCAACGCCAGTTCTATGTTTAAATAAATGCAGTTCTTTGTCCTGAATATAAACGTCGCCTATACAACCACGAAATCCTCGATAGTAATCCGAGGGCAGTCCTGACGGCATATCTTCATTGCCACCTATAACAAAGTGTAGTGGTTTGTGAAACTCATGCTGAATTAGCAATACAGAAGTTCATGTTATCTTGTATGGAAGGCATCGAATCAAAGATATATACAATTTACAACCAGCAAATCAAACACTACTGAAAATTGACAGTACAAGTAATTTGGTGAAACGATACATCACAATGTTCAGGAGACTCATCGTTTTCCGGAAATAACTATTTGACCTAGGTTTGTTTTTATCAAAAGAAAACTCAGACTATTTGATATACGGCCTACTTTCGAGTAGAAAACCGAGGGATGTTCGACCATTAACTGGTATCTAACTTAAAGCAAACATGCAATACTAAAATACAACACAAACCAACCACACACACACGCTCAAAACTGGGATCAGGTTATTATAACGGTCACAGAACTATATTGGGGGGCGGGGGGCGGGTAAAATAAACAAGAGTGCCATTGTTACAAAGATACGCCCGTCAAAGTAGTTTTTTGGGGGTAAATATTCAACGACTAAAGAGAAACAATTCAACACCTAATCAGGTGGAGTCATGCTATTTGTGCATCTTATTCATTTCCAAAGCCTCTCTGTGTGGTGAGTTGAGGTATCAAAACTATTCCATATATATTCTTAAATCTAAAATCAAGATGACAAAATAAACAAGAAACATCAAATTCCCCGAAAACCAAATTTTGGGGAAAAAATGCGTTAAATACAGCACAAAAATAAAATTGTTAGTAATGGTGACCTTGACCTTGACCACAAAACCCCCATATGCAATCCCAAGTGAGGTATAGATATAAGGTATCTACAAATGAAGTTTCAATGTCTTCTCAAGCTATTGAGCGGAAACTGTTTCTCTATTATTAATATCGGTGACATTGACCTTGGCCACACCCACCCCATATGCAACGATAAGCGAGGTTTAGATATAAGATATCAATATATGAAGTTTCACTAAAATATTTCAATGCGTTCTCAAGCGGAAGGCATTTTTTTTTTTTTTTCAGTAATGGTGAAATTGACCCCACTGACCCTATAATCCCAAGCGAGGTCTCCATATAAGGTATCTATGTATGAAATTTCATTAAAATATGTCGATGTGTTTTCAAGTTATTGAGGAAAAACCGTATTTCTATTTTTTAGTAATGGGGACCTTGACCTTGACGCTACCCGACCCATACGCAATCCCAAGCGAGGTATTAATATAAGGTATCTATGTGTGAATTTTCATTGAGATATCTCAATTCTTTCTGAAGTTTATGAGGGGAAACCTTTTTTCTATTGCTAGTTACAATGGCCCTGACCTCCTCCACCCCATACGCAATCCAAAGCGAGGACTAAATGTAAAGTAACTATGTATAAGTTTCATTACAATATCTCAATGCATGCTCAAGTTATTGAGCAAACCTGTTTTTCTAATTTTAGTAAAAGTGACATTGACCTTGACCTTGACTTCACCCACCCTATATGCAATCCCAAGCAAGGTCTCGATATAAGGTATCTATGTATTAAGTTTCATTAAAATATCTCAATGCATGCTCAAGTTATTGAGCAGAACATATTTTTTCTATTTTTAGTTACAGTGACCTGACCCCACCCATTCCATATGCAATCCCAAGCAAGGACTCGATATAACGGATCTATGTATTCAGTTTAATTAAAATATCTTAATGCGTTCTCAAGTTATTGAGCGGAAACCGTTTTTCTATTTTTAGTAACAGTGACCTTGACCTTGTCCCCGTTCAGCTTATATGCAATCCCAAGCAAGGTCTTGATATAAGGTATCTACCGGAATGTATTAAGTTTCATTAAAATATTTCAATGCGTTCTCAAGTTCTTGAGCGGAACCCGTTTTTTTAATTTTCGTTACAGTGACCATGACCTTGAACCCATTCACTCCATATGCAATTCTAAGCGAGGTCTCGCAGTAACGTATCTATGTATGAAGTTTCATTACAATATCTCAGTTCGTTCTCGAGATAGAGAGCGGAAACAAAAAGTTGATGCCACCACTACGCGTTTGACCTTGAATTGTGACCCTGACCTAGGACGTAGGGCCCTGGCTCTTTCGCGATACACTACACCTCACCATGCGTGCTACTTCTGCCAAGTTATTGAAAACCCATCCATGCTGGACGAAGACATGCTCCGGACTAAGTGGTAAGGATTGACTTCTTATATTTGAACCTTGACCTTGAATTATGTCCTTGACCTTGGATATAGGGACCTGGTTCTTGAACACGACACTTCGCCTCAGCATGCTTGTCACCTCGGCCAAATTATTTGAAAATCCATCCATTATGGACAAATATACGCTTCGCACAATGTGTTTAGGAATGATTTCTTAAATTTTACCTTGACCTTGACCTTGGACCTAGGGACCTAGTTTTTTACCGCGACACCCCGTCTCACCATGCTTGTCACTTTGCCAGGTTATTTGAAAATCCATTCTTGCTGGACAAACATATGTTCTGGACAAAGTGTTTAGCATTGACTTCTTAAATTTGACATTTGACCTTAAATTGTGACCTTGACCTTGGACTTAGGGACCTGGTTCTTGCGTGCGACTTACCGACTCACCATGCTTGTCCCCTCTGCCAAGTTATTTGAAAATCCATCCATGCTGGACATAGATATGCTCCGGACAATGTGTAAAGTATTGATTTCTTAAATTTGCCTTTGACCTTGCACTTTGACCTTGACCTTGGACCTATGGACGTGGTTCTTGTGCGCGAAACTCCGTCTCACCGTGCTTGTCACATCTGCCAGGTTATTTAGAAATCCATCCAAGCTGGACTAAGATATGCTCCGGACAATGTGTTAAGGATTGATTTCTTAAATTTGATATTTGACCTTGAATTGTGACATTGACCGTCTACCTATAGACCTGGTTTTAGTGCGCGACACTCTGTCTCATCATGCTTGTCACTTCTGCTGGGTTATTTGGAAATTCATCCTTGCTGTACAAAGATGTACTCCGGACAACGTGTTTATGAGTGTTATCTTAAATTTGATCTTTTTTTGACCTTGAATTATGGACTGGACCTTTTACCTAGAGAACTGGTTCTTACCATGCTTGTCAGTTCTGCTATGTTATTTGGAAATCCATCAATGCTGGACAAAGATGTGCTCCGGACAATGTGTTTAGGACTTATTTCTTAAATTTGACTTTTGACTTTAAATTGTGACCCAGACCTTGGACCTAGGAACCTGGTTCTTGTGCGCGACACGTCGCCTTACTGTGCTTGTCACTTCTGCTTTTTTTGAAGATCCATCCATGCTGGACAAAGATATGCTCCGGACAAAGTTTTATGCATTGATTTTTTAAATTTGAACTTTGGCCTTGAATTGTGAACTTGACCTTGGACGGAGGGATCTGGTTCTTGTGCGCGACACTCCGTCTTACTATGCTTCTCACTTCTGCTAAGTTACTTGAAAATCCATCCATACTGGACAAAGAAATGCTCTGAACAAAGTGTTATGTACTGATTTCTTAAAATTGACCTTTGACCTTTAATTGTGACCTTGACCTTGAACCTATTTACCTGGTTATTGCAAGCGACACTACGTCTCAACATGCTTGTCAATTCTACTAAGTTATTCGAAAATCCATCCACGCTGGACAAAGTTATGCTCAAGACAACGTTTTTCCGCCGCCCAACCTCCCTGGGGGCGTTCCCAGAATACGTCCCGTTTTTTAAACGGGCGTATAAAATCTGAAAATGAAATCCTTCATTCCCACTGATGAAATGTCACCGGGAAATAGTTTCGTTTTGATTTCAATGAAATAATTATATCCCGTACAGAAAGGAAATCATAGAAGTAGTATAATACTTAAAGTAATTTAAATATATGGAAACTGATGGAACGATACTTATGGACTACGAAACTAAAACTGATAGGATGCGGCTGTTCAAGCGCAATTGTCCAACTCATTTGTGTATAGGCATTTATAAGCAAGACTAGCAACCGCAACTGAAGTTATCCTATTGATAGTATTATCTGTTTGATATAACATATTTATTCTAACCAATACAAAATGGATGTTCTTATGAAAACGTATTGTATACATTATGCCAAGAGAAAAAGGCTGCATATCAATCTTGTATTGAGATTCAAGGCAAATACATTTCACGAAAGGTTATTTATCAACTTGAAACGGAATATCCCTACTTATCTCCATATTCATTAAGATAGTTTGCACATATAACACTAAATATAAAAAGAAACTCTTATCATAAAACATGATTTCATGGCAACATACTGGTCCGGTGATGTCGGATAAATGTCCTTATAAATTCCCATATCTATTAGAAAAACTGTAACATACATGTATTTCTTTAAAAAGACAACCCTATTAAATTCCTAAACCAAAAAGTACAGTTAACTATAAAATACTTGGCCAAATAAAGAAGGCGAAATGTTCTTACCTAACCACAATACCCCAGCAGTGTCCAGTTGTGTGGCTCCAGCGTCTGAAGTCAACGTAATGATTGGCTCCTTGTCGACATGCAATTCGCCTTCTCTTTGCGAGCTGAAGAGACACAAACATGAACTAGCCATAATATGTAGATATAAGCTTTTCGTCTAATCTGGGCACTGTTGTGATGCAATCCTAAGTATGGTAGACACACAGGGCACATTTTCTTGTAACAGTTTTAGTTTAATCGCATATACTTTTTATTTATTGGATAGGATATGTCTACAAATTATGGATATCCACGGGGACCGCGTGCAACTTTGTCTAACGCTTCAGGTACTAGTAGTGTTGAAGTTCGTAAAATGCTTTGTTTAAATCCACGTGGAATACTTTGTATTCTGGTTCCGAATGTTCTGTCATTTATCCAACAAAAGAGCAACATATTACTGAAAATTCTACTGGGACGTGATACAACCTGTTATTTTGTTAATTCCATCTAAATAAAGTATCTAGTTTCCGTCGTTGTTATTTCGTTTTCTAATTAAGTAAATCCATTCAAATTCGCTTATTAAATAGTTATACAAACGGCACATTCCGTTAGTTTATTAATACATGTACATGTAGTAAATTAAAAAATTAATTTTCCTGAAATAAAACAAATACATTTAAATACCATAAGGGACTTTTTAAGTAAATAACATACCGTCGAACATACACTGTATGCCAGTTTCCGTCACTGACAAACACGGAGGACTTTGCTAGCAGCAAGTTCTCCTCGCACTGCCGCCCAAGATTATAACTAAGCTCAACGTAGCCACCTCTAATTGCCATGGCAGCATAGTCATTCTGCACGGTCTTGCCACGCCCACCTTGGAACAGCAGGAGTCCGCTGGATTTGTCAGTTCGGAAACGGAACTGGAACTTGTTGTCCTTCTGTGCCTCTTGTCTGCATATGGTAAAGAAAACAACGATAAAATTAAACGCTCTGTTTATACATGTATAAAATAGAATTCAAATCGTGCCTCTGTTTTGCTATGAGGTTAAAATTGTATTTACAAGTGTGTGTATTGTAATTAATCCTGGGCTATGTTTGTGGTTCGGCATGTCTTTAAACTCCTTTAAACCCCATTGCTTTGCATTTACCGTTCCAAGGCGGTGACCTCAGTTTTAATCATTTTTAAGTTTTGTGTTTTGTTATGTTTTGTATTTTGTTGTGCGTATTGTCCTGTTGTGTATATGCAATTAAAGGGCCAGCGGATATTAATGAAGGTTTATCTCCTGGTGATGTCGCTGGAAATTCATTATTCTTAGACTTAAAACATCACAAGTGTATCTCATTTACATCCGTATGGAACACTTTGTATTTAGCTCTGCGTCATCATCCATGTATCCACGGAAGTAGCAATGCATTACTAAAAAACAACGGTGGCATGTACTTACCCTTTTGATATTTCATTTAAATATTTCAGATGAGTGTTTCCGTCGAATCGGACGGGCATATTGGCTTCTAAGTTTTCAGCAACTGTGTAATATAAAATACATATTGAGCAATTAACTCTGACATAATATAAACAATGTATATAATTGCGTTAATTATATGTAAACAACCATAAAAAGCTTAACCGTGTGTTCATATGTTGTTCGTATATTTACGGAGTTGTCTTTATCAATTTGAAAGCAAAAGTGTGCATGGGAAATAAATTGAATTGATTTAATACATGTATGCATAATAACAATGCATTTGACCCTAATAAATAATTATGAAGTATTCACTTCAAAATATACTTGCGCAATTTAATGGTTCTCTGCTTATAGTAAGTATACTACGTCTTTGTCACCTTTCTCACACAGCTGTCCGATGTATCTTGTAGGACACTTGCATTCGGCAAGGTCGAGCTTGGGTACGCAGACCCCACCGTTCATGCAGGGATTGAGGTTGCAGGGAGGACCAGTATATAGAGTCACGTGATAGTGGTCCTGCGAGGAGCTGATGGGATCACTTACAAGCCTGTTGTTGATGTATATCTGAAATAAACGGAAGAGAAAATGGAACAAATGTATAAATATAATAATTAAATGTTGCATATATTTATACACCCAATGGCATTGCGTATTGCTTGACCTTTCCAATGAATGCGATGATCGCCGTTTTGATTCATTATCGTTTGTTTTGTCTGTTGTTTGACTCTTAGTGTATAGTGTGTGGCAATGGTTATTGGTCACTGGTCTAACATTAAGGACCATAAGTTGCTCTTCTACGACTGCTGCAACTGGTTGTTTGAAATATTTAACTATTTGCTTTTGCAGTTGTACACAAAGTGTACAGCATTTGATGTCCTTGACGGCGAAAACATTATACAAATATTTCCAAGTGGTTGACATTTACTTTGATTCAACAGCTTATTAATGTCATTGATATAATTTCAATTACCTAATATTGTTAGACGATGTAAACATTAAATATAAGATGCTGTATTTCACACAAAGCTTGGCACCAATATACTCAAATGCTTTGCTTCTACCTGGTTGTTTTGTAAAAACCAAATATCATACATTGTTAGTCCACAATGGCTTGACATTACACGTTTTGTTGTATTCAATTAGCAAACAATCCGTTTGTAAAACAAGTACCAGTATCTCAACACTATTACAGAATTTGAACGTATGCACTAACTCTCTGGATGACGCCTTTGAATCGTGAGGTCACACCGGAAGCTGCACTGATATCGTATTTGTCTTTGTAGCCACCGATGAGCATGTTTCCAGACAGCTGGAGTTCCGTCAGGGTACCCTGTGAGAGTTGCCATTACACCATGAACTGTTTGAATATCAACTAACCTGCATTCGCTACTTAGTACAGTAAGCACGTGAATGATTTAATTTATTAGTGTTCCTTCAATTCTCTATATACATGTATTACGCACACGTCTTCGCTAACTGGTTTTCGTTCGTAAGGTTACTTAATGTAGGTCAAAATCCAAAAAATATTGTCAGATGCTTGTTTTGATTTCAAACAAGTAATTATATTAATGTATGGCTGTTCAATAAGTGAAAAATAAATACTGTTAGTTAGTTGTAATCCAACATAAACATATCGATACAAAAGTCATCATATAACATTATACCAATGTTTATGTTCCGGCACATTTATTTTACACAGTACGGAAAAAGTTAATCCATTTACTCTAATTCAACCTCACGTTTTGTTTGTCCATAGGGTTGGCACATATATTGATATACTTACAGTGGATTCTCCGGTCGCTGCAGCTCCGTCGTCGATGATCAGCTCCGCCCGTTTCCCGAGACGTTTAACAGTCACGCGGTGCCATTCGTTGAGATGCAGTTCGCCACGGCTCCTGGATTATGTGCATGCTTTGTATTGTATTACTCATTCGCATGATTTTTCTGTTGATATCCAAACACTGCTCATCTACATCTGATTAAAATCCAACAACTGTGGACACGATGTCAAGGCTGTAAAAATCCTTGTTCATATTCTGTTTTTAACATTACTCTGATCAGTGTATACTAGATGTAAAATGTATGATGGAAACACATTGAATATGTACATAATTGAACATATACCTTATTATTAACGGGTCATCTCCCAAATATAACCGGAGCTCGACGGTAAGATTGACAATATTGATAGATATGGCATCCCCGCCTCCTCCCAAGTACTGGCTGGAATACAGCAACAGCCCTACAACCGAAGGACAACACACATTGTACATAATAATGGAATAAATGTGACTTACCGCCTTCTATTCAAAGATGACTCAACTTAATAATGTTTGTATTAATGTAAGGTTAATGGACTATAGAGTGACATTTGTTAAGGTAGTTTGTGATTAATCTATAATTTGTATATGCTATTAGAGACTTGCTATAATCGAGATATATAAAATACCAAATGCTAGGTTATAATAACTGAAAGGCCAAGTTTAAATAACTAAAGGGCTATGACTCCACAATTCCTGGGGCGATTTGGCTGATTACTAAACTTGGCCGGGATATTATTTTTGGATTAACATTGTCGGACTCAGAGAGCGGAAACAGCTAAAAAACGCCAACTTCAAATAATTCAAGGGCAATAATACCACAATTCCCTGAGGCGATTTGGCTAATTACCCTAACTTAACCTAGATATGATTATTACAAATATTTTGATGAAGTTTGGTGAAGATCGAATGACAACTGTTGGACTTATAGAGCGGAAAGTGATAAAAAGGCCAATTCTAGAACATTCAAACTCCACAATTCCTTTGGCGATTAAGCTCATGATCAAACTTGACACGGATATTGTGCCCACAAACATTTTCCTGAAGTTTGGTGAAGATCGGATGAAAACTGCCGAACTTAGAGCGCGGAAACAAAAGTGTTCTACCTATAGACCGACAGACAGACAGACAGACACGCAGTCCGACCGACAGACATACATTAGCAAACCAATATATCCCGCCATCTTTGAATAGGGGCATAATAAAAGCATTAAAATAAATATATTTAGAATATCCGTAGCCAGGTGTTGTTTTACGTCTTTACATGTCAATTATTTCGTAAAGGTTTCACATGTGATCATAACTGTATGTGCATTCATGTGGGTATAATTACCATTTAGATCTCTGGTGAGAATCCACAGTTCAATATTGGTCTCCTGGGAAAGGTTGTCCGTAATCGTCAGTTCCAGAAATGAATCGCCATGGAATTCGGGAATTTCCATATCAGGCACCTTTTCTGAAAGTGAAGTTGTGAAACATTTATTTATTTATTTATTTATTTATTTATTTATTTATTTATTTATTTATTTATTTATTTATTTATTTATTTATTTATTTATTTATTTATTTATTTATTTATTTATTTATTTATTTATTTATTTATTTATTTATTTATTTATTTATTTATTTATTTATTTATTTATTTATTTATTTATTTATTTATTTATTTATTTATTTATTTATTTATTTATTTATTTATTTATTTATTTATTTATTTATTTATTTATTTATTTATTTATTTATTTATTTATTTATTTATTTATTTATTTATTTATTTATTTATTTATTTATTTATTTATTTATTTATTTATTTATTTATTTATATAAATATTAAGTCCAGTAACTTCTACTACATTCTCACTTACCATATTCGCAGAATTGTCCTTCCCTTGTTGGAGGGCAGTGGCAGATAACCTCACCCTTGTCCGAAACCGAGCACGTGGAGCTCGGGTGACACTGGCTGTTCAGACAAGCGGTCAGGGAGGCTTCGCAGTTATCCCCTAAAAGAAATGCACCAAAATAGACGTTTAAACATATATAAACCATTTTTAAATCCATTGATATATTACTCGTATTGTTTAGTGTATATGAACTGGATTACATAAACGAGGACTTTACATAGTGGCCAAAGGTAATGTAATGTCTATGATAAAGTTGTATATATCGATCAATCTTTTAACAATACATTAAATATTACGTTTTAGTGGAATAAATCGAAAAGTGTAATATAAAATTTGTAGTATTGACTTATTTAACCTTTCATTCGATGCCTTAAATAAATAACTGGAATTACCAGTGAATCCCTTTGGACAAAGACACAGATGTATTTGAGGACTGGCCATTATACATGTACCGCCATTGCCACATGGAAGTGAATGGCAAGGATTATTATCACATGCATCTACAAGACAGAAAATATCGTGAAGATAAGTAGAATGAAACTGCATGTAAACAATACATCAATTAAATGACAATCAGCATTTTATAAGTGCATATCATGTTTAAGTACAATTATCAGGTTCTTTTTCGATGAGTCCAATACAAAAAAGAAAATATTTAACAGCGTCAAAATGTATGTTAATGCTAAATGGTTGGTGGTGACAGTATAAATAATATTTTGATGTAATTCTTTATCAAATGATCAATTCACAATTCAAAACATGAATGCTTTGGCAAAGACAAGTGTGAAAACAAACGAAGTACATGATGCCAGTTTGTTTTTACACAAAAACGTACGGTTTGCAATGTTCCCTTATATTTTTCATTGAATAAACTACAACCAAAACAATCATTACCAACATCAAGACCATCAAGTATATTGGTTGACGGGCTGGGGAAGTGCAAATTGTACATCCTTGCTTTGTCGACCTGCCCAGCAGTCAGGCTTTGGACACATCCAACGAATCCGAGGTTGACTCCAATCTTTTCCAGTATACTGAAATCAAGTAGGTACCGATACGATATCTAACTTATCCTCAAGTGTTCTATCCATGAATTCTATATTACAGTTTATGAAAAATCTGTAATGTATAGTATAGGTGTTGATTGATAATACTTACGTTACTTGCATTCAGTTTCAGAAGAAACCCTTGAAGAATAGTTGTGCGTGTTTTGTTTTGCGGTTTGTTTTGTGTTATGTAGGCATTTTTTAACTTCGTTAAATAATTTACCCTGAGTAACTCAATAGGGGTTTCTATACTTGAACGTTGGTTTCATTATAGTTTACATTTTAATGCATATAGTTTAATAAGTTTTCTTGCTTTCTTATCTTTAAACATTGTCCAAGTGCGGACAGTTCCGCAACGAGTTTAACTTTTTAATGCTGTCGACAAAGAACGTCTGTGGCGGTTGTCTATCATCACCAGAATGTAAAATGTAAATATAACTATAAACACACATTAAGTACGCAATACTTCTTCTTCTTCCAATAATGTACAGCATTCCACTCTGTGGCATCATCGTACCATCGTACGAACACTAAATTCTTTCTTATATTAGCGCATATGATTTACTTAATAGCTGTTGTGCGCAAATAAATAATTGTACACTTACAAGCTCATATTGTGTGGCAGGTACCCGAGGAAGAATGTCCCGGAAAGGTCCAAGTTATTGTCCTTAGTGATGGTAACCTGCACTATGGGCTCTTTGTTATCAACGATCAAAATTGCACTCTGTCCCATTTTCTTAGCAATCACCTGTTGGTTACATGTAGGTAGCATTATTTTTAAATATAAAACAGTGGTCGTAGTTTTTACTTGTTTAGTATTATTTTTTGGTATAAGTAAGGACCCTAAATGACATTGATCGAACTACTCGTGAATAATCGTAATAGCTTTTACTGGTGTCCTTATATGTAGTGAGGTAAAGTTCAAGATGTAGCCTCAGAGACAGAACGGCTCTTGCAAGTTATATTTTACAAGTGTGGTTCCTTTCATGCTTTTAAATGGAAACACATTAAACATTGTCATAAAACACTCTGTACCTGATGCATTGTATCTGTTGACAAAGGATGAGGATGTCGAATTTGTCTTGGACCAGTCCCAGTGTCGTATCTGAAAGAATATACAGAACACAAATCAACATAATTATCCTCATGTCATAAACATTGGAATCATAATAATCATATAATTTTAACATTGACATATATATGCATAGCAAACCTTATTCATTACTACTTTTCAGTTCTACAACCGCTAAACACACGAAACATGAACAGTGCAAAAAAAGTTGACATTTTTGTGCAGAAATATTACTTGACGTAGTGAGCTCATGAAACAGACTGTTGTGCATTTAGCATTAAATATACACAAATCGAAACTCCAGTTGCGAAAGCAGAAGATAACTCTTATTAGCGGGTCTTTTATTTATGGCAAGTGACAAATTGCCAAAAACAATACACAGGACATCACAAAAACACATAACAAACACAAAACACATATGAATAAAACTGGGGTCACCGCCTTGGAACAGTCGATGCAAAGCATTGGGGGTTCAAACCAGTTTATGTGCGCACGAACCT
The DNA here is from genome assembly GCA_027627225.1 of Congeria kusceri. Taxonomy (NCBI): domain Eukaryota; kingdom Metazoa; phylum Mollusca; class Bivalvia; order Myida; family Dreissenidae; genus Congeria; species Congeria kusceri. The sequence continues at coordinate 19,797,522 of CM051033.1, read as the reverse complement.
CACACGTGGCACAGAATTATTCACAAAACATATAAGTGTAAAACATAAACACTAATAATGTCAGCACTATAGCATTATAAAAAGAATGTTTAGTTACCAGGTAATAGTACACTATTTAAACCAAATATCATACAACATCTTCGTGGATTAATACTCAGTAAATTCATATTAAGTTAATATTTTTTACCTGAAATCTACAAGCCTGTCACTTATGGCGATCGATATAAATTGACCAGTTCCATCTTTATTCTGGGACGCAAATAGCAGTATTCCATCGCTGTTAAACGATCGGAAGTTGATATCCAGGTAGAAGTTCCCGGATATAAGACCGAGGACATCCAATGAGAGATAGGCCGAGCCGGAGAATGACGGAATGGTAAAAGAGACTCCTGTGTTATGTTAAAAAATGTACACATATAAGGTGAAACGAAACGTCAACATGTACACAATATTTTATCGATGTATATAATTATATCTCTACTACATGTACTACTAATACAAAAACAACAACTACTACTACTACTACTACTACTACTTCAACTACTACTACTACTACTACTACTACGACTACGACTACGACTACGACTACGACTACAACTACTACTGCTACTTCTACTACTTCTACTACTACTACTACTACTACTACTACTACTACTACTACTACTACTACTACTACTACTACTACTACTACTACTTCTACTACTACTACTTCTACTACTACTACTACTACTACTAATACTACATCTACTACTACTACTACTACTAATACTACATCTACTACTACTACTACTACTATTACTACTTCTACTTCTACTTCTTCTACTACTACTACTACTACTACTAATACTACATCTACTACTACTACTACTACTAATACTACATCTACTACTACTACTACTATTTCTACTACTACTTCTACTCCTACTACTACTACTAATACTACATCTACTTTTACTACTACTACTAATATTACATCTACTACTACTACTGCTACAACTACTGTAACTATTATTATTATTACTACTGCTTATACTACTAATACTACTTCTTCTACTACTACTACAGGTATTACTAATACTACTACTGCTACTACTACTACTACTACTACTACTACTTTTACTACTAATACTATGACTTCTACTTCTACTACTACTACTACTACTACTACTACTACTACTACTACTACTACTACTACTACTACTACTACTACTACTACCACTACTACTATTACTACTACTACTACTACTACTACTACTATTACTATTATCACTTCTACCACCACTACTAATACTACATCTACTACTACTACTGCTACTACTACTATAACTATTATTACTACTGCTTATACTACTAATACTACTTCTTCTACTACTACTACAGGTATTACTAATTCTACTACTACTACTACTGCTACTACTACTACTACTACTTTTACTACTAATACTACTACTTCTACTTCTACTACTACTACTACTACTACTACTACCACTACTACTATTACTACTACTACTACTACTACTACTACTACTACTACTACTATACTACTACTACTACTACTACTACTTCTACTACTACTACTACTACTACTACTACTACTACTACTACTACTACTACTACTACTACTACTACTACTACTACTACTACCACTACTACTATTACTACTACTACTACTACTACTACTACTATTACTATTATCACTTCTACCACCACTATAAGCACTAGACTGTTAGTGAATATATGGACATATAATTGGGAAATTCATAGATATAATTGTGCATCTTAAAAACAAATGCACTTACTCTCTCTGCAAATTACGCCTGCCCTGCCAAGAGCACATAGACAGCGGTAGCCCAACTCGGCATCCGGTCGACATATTCCGCCATGGCGACATGGATTTAACGAGCAAGTATCCAGTTCTTCCGGAATCACAGACTCTTCCTGTTTGACTCCTACAAGTAATCATCATGTAAACATTTATTACAGCATGGATCTTTGAACCAATGTCTAAACCGTTACATATTTAAAAGTCTGTGGGTTTTTATTGAGTTAGTCTATGTGTATAGGTCTACTTATGGTTCATACACAATCGGAAAATCCCGATATTAAAGCTGCTACTGCACAGATGATGAGAGATATATAAATGATGTTAAAAATCTTGTTTATAATGTAAAAGTAACGAACATTATCAAATACAATCGATTAAGCACCACTTTATAGTTTAGTAACAATACAGATAATAGTGGACTTTACGATTCGTTTGGCAAAGCTCTTCTTAACGTAGACTACCACTGTGATATTGAAGATGTGATGTTAATACTACATGTACAATACTATTAATGTAACTATTATATGATATGTTAACTGTTTTTTAATTCCGTTCATTGGAAGGTCTCTTTAAATTATTACATTAAATATGTTGGAAAAAGTCGTACAAACTAATGTTTAAGAAAACAAGTCCCGTGTTCTTTCGGGGGAATAAAACCAGGGCAGGCACTCAAACCGCGCCGCTAAACAGTCATTGTGGTTTGTTAACTACGGAACTCCGGATGTGAAATCGATTGGCTGTATAAACCACGTGGTAATTTTACAACAACAACCTGAGAGTTATAAATAGTGGAAAGCGTCTCGAGACGCTTTAAAATCGGGTTAAAACAATACGTTGTAATTAATAAACCATTGTGTGAAAAACTTGTGTTAATGTATCAACAATATTATTTCAGTCAGTTTTTTTCAAATAATAAAGTAATTTAAAATATTTGAAACAGTTTTTTTTTTTCATTTCAAATTTGTCATTTTTCTCATCTGTGACGTAGCAGCTTTAAAAATAAGAACAACTACATTGAACACGAACAAAATACATGCACATTTATATGAAACGCATGTATGAAAATCATTTTGATGTAACATTATTAAACTTTGAATATTTTACAATTCGATTATTGAATGTCAGAATTGCAAGTGCGTTTGCCCACTGAAGGCCATTGATAGAGGTATTTCCACGTTTATTTAAGTTATCCCAACGAAGTGTGACCGTAACACGCTATTAACTTTAAGTTATGTAGACAGTCTTGAGCTTAATACATTTGAAAAGGTATAATATATTTCTGTATAGAACATGTTTGGTAGGACTCTTACTTGAGCACACTGTGTTTTCATACGTTGGTATGTAGCCGTCATCACACTTGCACAAGTCGAGATGACAATGACTGTGAGCAATGTAACAAGAGCTATCCTCTAGACACCGATCGTCGATGCGGCCTGTGTTTAGAACCAAGCGTAAATCTGGTGCTATATTTTATTTCCTTTCTAAATAAGCTTCGCTTGAAGAATATAACAGATGGTCGATAAGAAATAGGTCAATGCGGCATGTATAAATAATAATGAGTATGCGTTAGTCGGTTGGTACATGCTCAATACTTATTATGCTGGAATAATAGTTTAGATTGTAAATTAATGTAGTATAAATTATCAATAAGAAATATACATATCTTAAGATGCTTATTTAATGGATACAAGTAAGATGAAACATTTACATTTAAAATAAAATATATTTATTTGATTTGCAGCACACTAAACTATACGTCTAATTGTTATAGAACTCTACAGTATGTGACATAGTGGAAACATCATTTGATGTCATTCGTTATGTAATTTGTGAAACAACGCATACGAACAGGTGGTGAACAATTGATATCTAAACAATGTAAATGGCTTAGCAAAGACGGATGTGCGAAGGCATACCTTCTCCCTTTGGGAAGTTGGGTAGTATCGGTCGTATTGTTGGGTTCGGTCTCTTCGGGGTCATGCTGGGCTTTTGTTGACTTGATGCGACATGTCTTGGGGTCTTTCTGGACAGTGTTGTATACGGAGTGTCCGTGGCCCGTGTCAGAGCGTCTGTTGCAAGGTGTATGAAATAATGTATCTATTGCTATTGCGTCAAGCAGCCCTGATGTGTTCGACATTTTCATCGTGAATCACATACATACAGTTTAAGAAACTAAATGAGGTTACGTGTGAAGAATAGAGGTATTGCTCTGCATCTGCCAATAGAAAATGCATCTAGAACATGTGAATGTAATATGTGTCATATTGTTTTCACTTTAAAACGTTTAAATTTAAATAGATGCCCAAACAAGTACGAAATGCACGTTTTTTCTCATAATTGACATTTAACCAGAGATATTACACGAAGAACGCATGTCATTTTTTGGAACATATTAAGGAGGTCATGCTAATAATGTTTTCTTAAACACAGTTTAATCACTAGCTTGAGGCAAAGTCATGATGTTTTTTATTTTAATAAACAGCATCATCTGGACAATTGGTATTTGGTGTTTTTCTCAAAGTTGTATAGCTTGCAGCCCGCATACGCAACAGATACATTGTGTGACGAAATATTTAGACGGTGAGATATATAAAAGCATCACTCAAGTGAAAGTAGCGTAAAACGAGTGAATCTCACAGTCGTATAGACTGATATACAGTGTATACTGTGTTTGTATACTAACCGTGATACACGTAACTTTCTGAAATGTATGTCAAGTATTCTAATGTTAATTAACCTAAAAGCGTTTTAAAACTTATTTCGGATTTTGATATACACGTTTAATAATGTTCCTTACAAGCATACGTACCAACACTTCTGTTTACTTCAAAGTTTTCGATTCACCTATGCATATACTAGTAGTTGTTGTTGTTATCAAATACTACGTTCGTTTGATCTATCACACAATTTGTTAAAGCCGTTTAATGACTGACAAAGTTCCTGATGAATGAAACATTAGTGATAGAAAAGTTATACAATGCAATATTATTTTGCTTCTGAACCTTACTAAAGACTAACTCTCAAATCATTGAGTGTCGATTAAGCCTATTGCTATTTGTGGACAAACGTACAAATAGCACATACCTCCATCGCAGCCCAGGTCCCCAGCGGGAAGTCCCGTATCCCTACAGCGTCCGCATTTGTGTCCGTCATACTTGTCTCTGCATTCACAGCGCCCGGTATTCTGGTTGCAGTCGGCTCGTGATGCGCCAATTCGGTGACAGTCGCAAGCTATGGATAGAGGAAACGCTTAACTCATGCATTGGCTTAACTTCATTGCGAAATTATAAACAAGTTCAAGCAATTGGAAAGCCTTGCTATTTTATAATATTTTCATATTGCATACGATGACATATTTTTAACGGATCGAGGTGATCAGATTGTCAGTGCATTTAACAATACAGACATTCTGGACTTCGTTGTTTGCTGGATAGTTATAAAGTCAATGGCCAACATTTCATACATGCATATACTGCATTGCATTGTATGTAAATGACAGTGTTTCTTTTAAACAATAGCGAACAATACGCTTTTGGGGAAAACAAAATAACAAAATTAACATAACTATACTGCCGGTTAACCTGCACATATGAAACGCATAGTTGTACATACGCATGCATCCATCGTTGTTATTCTCATGGATAAGCTGTAGGCCCCAATATCCGGGCAAGCAGCGGTCACAACGCGTACCACCAACCCCGGGTTTGCACGAGCACTGCTTCGATGTAGGGTGACACGTGGTTGCTAAGGAACCAATAGGGCTACATTGGCATTGGTCTGAAAATAACAGACATTAATATGCTTGAAAAATGCGCCAACTATTTGTATAACACATTGTGTTTCCAACTCGTTCATTTCCTTGCCTATGTATTATTCCCTTTCATTGTTTCACTGATTAATTGACATTTAGACAAACGATGGTAAGTCATAATAAAAATTAGGATTGTCATTGGAAAGTTATATGTTATACTATTGGCATTTAAAAAGAAATGAAAATAATGAAACAACAATATCAAATGCACGACAGAGCATGCAACAAGTGCGTGCAGGTTATCAAGAGCTACATGTAACTAGTCTATTGAACACAAGTGTGCATATATAAGAAAAACACAAGTCAAACGAAGAAAGAACAGTTAAATGAAAGACATGACAACGATGCAACACTGTCAAAGCAAATACAATTAAAATGCATTTTACCGTTGTGGCTCCGTTACAGTTGATAAACAGAGTCAGATGTTAATCACATATTGTATTAAAGTGCATGAGAATAAAACACTTATTAAACGAATTAAAATTGCAATCATAACACTTAAATTATTAGCAGGAATTAATGAATATTAAATTTAATGCAATATACGTATACCTCTCTTCAATGTCAAATACATGTACACTACAAATAAAATGAAAAAGAAATATCGATCAAATAAAACGCACTGAGCCTTCTTTCAACAATTGTTCACCCACGCGACAAATGAAAACACGAAACATTCAATTTAATGCAAGACTTAGATTTAATTGACAAAACAACGTTTGCACAAATTTTGGTCAGCTATTGTTGATACTGAACGGTCTGCGGTAAAACAAAAACTTTGAGAACGCGAAAGTTCGTATGGTATGTATTAAAATGATAATTTATAACCAACCCATGATGACTTCCACTTGGACTGCATTTGGTGTTTATCAAAGCTTTTGATTTAATTAATTTATTGGCTTTTACCGTAAACTGGTAATGAAAAACAAAGTTGTGTACTTTGCAAAGGTTCGTTATTCTTTCTCACGTGCAATCCAAACAGTGTCATATTTAGCAAAATGTATTCCTACACTCCCACTTGAAGTCCAACACTTTACCTGGACACCCGGCTTTGTTCTTGCCCGGTGCAAAGGTCACGTGATCATCACAGCAGCCAAACTCGCTCTCTGTGCAATCCACAAAGTAGAGGTCCTCGGTAGGACGCTCTAAAGAAGGCAAACCTTTCATGCAAAGACGGTATGGTTATCACATTGAAGGTACTTCGTTGTATAGCCATTAATAATGTGTTGGCATGAATCAATATTCGTTATATTTCAAAAACAATTATACACTGTTTTATTGTTCGAGTTAATTACAAACCGACATATACTCGTATACGTCTTAAAATATATATCGAAATCGCCTTGATGTTTTGGCAGATAATTGACACGTATTGAACATTAATGCATCTGTTTTATAACGGTGTTAAAGCAATGCATGTATACATTTTATTTGATCACACTTACTTCTTTACTTATAAATAACATAACAAATATAATTTTAATCACCAGTTACTATCCGAATATTGAAGACAAAAAGGTTTCTACTTTTGAAGGCACATTTAATATGAAGTTTCCGGAATTACAAAGGACATTACTTGCACATTCAATTTCACGGATGTACAATGTACTGTGTTGAGAATATGTATTTCTTTAAATATCTTTCATCTGTGATATTGTATAAGAACTGTAAATGCCATAATGTGCAGAAATCATTTGTTAAGACGCGGAATTGTTGTATGTTTGAAAACAAAGGTAATTCATGTCAACAAACAGTCGCAATACTTACCACAATATTGTGGTTAGTTTTTAACACTTAGGGTTTTGGTTGATAAAATCTTATATGCAAATAATGAATACATTTGAATCCAACTATCTTCGTCAGTACTGTAGGCTTAGCTTCTCAACTAAGTTAACCAGCAATAAAGTTTCAACACAATTATGTTAATAAGTTTTACATTAAACGTCAACTTATTCTGCTCAAATCTAATTTAACATATGTACTTTAGAACATATTTAACTATTGCAAACCAAATCAACAATCTGCATAACTATTACAAATTAAATTATTGCTAAATCACGCAATACCACTAAACGTTCAACAAACAAACAATAGGCACATATCTCAGAACAAGCACGCATACGAAAACGTAAAACGAACAACGAAAGACAGACGGACAAATGCAAAACATGGTTATATGTCATATACTTAAAGTAACATACAGGCAACATGGCACATTCTTTGACATACATGGCAGTCAGGTTTGGAGAATTGGAGTTGCGATATTATTATGAAATCTTTATTACACAAATGATACAACATTGCTGCTTGAATGATTATGATACTCTTACATCTGCAAGAAGAATAAACGAAGGTTCCTCATTCTTTTTAAATATAAATTTATGATAACTTTAAAGATTTTAATCAATTTTCGTTTACTACAGATGAATTCTTATAATAACCTCCAAACCTGTAACGGACACCCAAAATATATTAGAACTAAACGCGCCTTCGCTGCAGCATTTTCCAAAGTGTTGGTGACAGTAGCTGCCCGGGGGACAGTCCTGGCCCAGGGAACACTGGAATGGAAGCCCCGTGGCAGAGTCAAGCACAGGTGGGGCCCCGTCACACAGTAACTCATCCATATCTGTTCCAATATATCGGTATGCATGTTTTTGTCCAGCCCAAGCAAAAAAGATGCTTATTTCGAATTAAGATGCTATTAGGAGACGAGTCGACAATAATGCCTCAGTCACACATTCCCGATTTTTACTGCCGTTCTTGAGCCGACAGCGTCCCGAATCAAATGTATCAAAAGTCGGGACAATATTCTGAGATTCGGGGCTCGAAATTGAATTTTTGATCACAATATTGAATATGTCCCGACAGCGTTCAGACAGCGCTTCGACAGAGTCCCGACAGCGTCCCGATTCTCCCGAATGCGATCCGACAGTTTCCCGACAGTGTCTCGACAGGGTCTCGACAGCGTTCCGACATTCCCAAATGTTTGATTATTTGTATCGTTGCGCTATCGGGACGCTGTCGGGAGCCATAACCGCGATTATGTGACTGCCGCAATACTCCAGACTTGATATTTCTATATTATTTATAATGCATTATTAGTCCTGTTCCACAGGACATTGTCCCGATAACGTCCCGACACCGTCCCGAATTTGAACCGACACAGCCGAATCTATCCCAACAGATCCCGACTATACAAATTCGGCTGAGTCTCCCGAATGTTAAGGGAAAACCTTAACTGTCGGGAGTACTTGGTAGATCACACCGAACATGTCCCGATACTCCCGATTCTTACGACAGCGTTCCGACACCTCCAGACAGCGTCCCGACGGCGTCCCGACATTCCCGACTTTTTTATTATTTGTATCGTATCGCTTTCGGGACGCTATCGGGATCCATAATCGTGAGTGTGTGACTGAGGCTTAATGACATTAATGACAATAATGACATATATTACATAATAATGTAATATATTAATATAGTATTGTCGACGTAGCCCAGTCGGCATATTTTTATATCGTGTCTGGGTACTAAGCGCAATGCTGACGACAAGCGATAACTAAAACTTTATATCCAAGATATATTTATTAACAACACAAATAACGACCGTTCCGTAAAACGTATCAAAACAAAATGCCACCTGTACCGCATTCAGAGATTGGTCGTGCGTGACAGGTTAGTTGTTAGTATGCAAAAGGATTAGAATGAACGCATGAATGAATGACTGTATGGATGTGAGTGATAACTTATCAGTATCGGTAGAGTAAGACTGAGTGTTTGTAATAATATTTAAATATTTGAATAGTACATGTGAATATAAAAGTCTCCTGCTTTCACGAAGCACATATAAATGATGTAAGCACTATATTTTAAAACAACCGATTGATCTCCTATGACATGTTTCCCCTGCTGATATAAAAGGCTCCTGACTTTTTTTGCACCACCATTTAACACTATGCATAAATAAAGTTTTAAAATTCAACAAAATAAGCACATTTAAAGGATGTTATGTAAATAACAAAACGAAATGTACAATTACTACCCGCAAGGTAAGTAAGGACTACTAATTACATGATTATCGGTCCATGTAGAAGCGAACGTTAGTGTATGTTTAAAATCAGAAATATAATACAGTGTATTATAATAACTCCATTACTCCTATCTTACATGAAGTATTAACAGAATGCTTAGCAAAATTATGTTTCCATTACAAAATAAACAATTACAATAATTTCACAATAAACACAAACGCACTTAAACAAACATTCTAGTAAAATCACACTAAAATTACACATTTAAGTCACTTCTCACTATGTCAATTGTAACCAGAATATACACAATCAAGTTCTCCAATCGTCCGTTGTCATCCACTTAGGCGGTCTACGGCCTCTCTTGGGTCTGGATACCGTTGTCGGTTCCGTCCCTTGCTGGTTTCGTCTTGCAGGTATGATGTACGGACCCGTTGAACCCGAAGCCGCGTCACCATCGTCTGCACCATCCACATCCTCATCCGTCCCATCTCTTCTCTCACCTAATGTATTGGCAAGGTTACCGTTATCTTCAACTTCCTCGTCGACGCTTTTGACATCCGTCGTACTCATGAACGGGAGGAGTAAATTTCGATGAAGAGTCCTAGACTTCTTATACCGACTGCTCTCGCGTTTCACTTCGTACACAGGTATGTCATCAATGGGCTTCCGTACAACAACATACGGATGTGGCTCCCACCTGTCTGCCAACTTCTGTTTACCCCGGATGGATACATTCCTAACCAGTACACGGTCACCTGGTAGAAGGGCGGAGCTTCGTGCACGACAGTCATATATCGCCTTGTTGATTGACGAAGTTCTCGCAGCTTCTTCTCGTGCCTTTTTGTAAGCAAATTGGAGACGGTCTTGCAGCTTGAGAACGTAATCTGACTGGAATCCGGAGGATAAACTGTCTGTCGGTAGCCCAAGAAAAGCGTCAATGGCGAGACGTGGATGCCTACCAAACATCAGAAAATGCGGGGAGAACCCTGTACCCTCATGACGAGTGGCGTTGTATGCATGCACCAGGCTGGCAACATGGGACTTCCAGTCTTGCTTCTGACACTCCTCCAGCGACCCGAGCATGTTGAGTAAGGTTTGATTAAATCGCTCAACCATCCCATTACCCATTGGGTGGTAGGGAGTGGTCCTCGTTTTCTCTACACTAGCGAGGTTACACAGCTCCTTGATGAGTGCCGATTCAAAATTCCGTCCCTGATCACTATGAATCCTTGCAGGGAAACCATAATGCACTATAAAACTATCAAATAGTATACGGGCGGTAGTCTTCGCCGTTTGGTTTCGTGTTGGATAGGCTTGTGCATATCGGCTGAAATGATCCGTCGGCACCAACATGTTTTCGAAACCACCCTTCGAACGTTCGAGAGACAAATAGTCGATACATATAATGTCCATCGGTGCTGTTGACGTAATGGGTGTCATCTCGGCCACAGCTGCTCGTGATTTACGACGAATGCATCGTCCACAACTCCTAACTGAGTTTGCAACAAATGTGTTCATTCCGGGCCAGTAAAATCTCTCTGAGAACAGTGCGACGGTTCTATCTCGACCTTGGTGTCCAAGGTCATCATGAAGAGCCTTAAAGACATCGTGTCGAAGGCCTTCTGGCAATATGAGTTGCAAACGCTCCTCTGGGCCAACAGCTGTCTTTCTGTAGAGTACACCTTGCAACATCGTCAGATTGGACCATTCCGCTAGGTAAGCCATCAGTCGACGGTCCATCGGCTTAGCCGGTTTGGTTCCGCAGGAAATATGATAGGCTACCTTCGCAATTATCTCGTCTTGACTTTGGGCCTTGTTCCAATCTGTCGTCGATAGACCATGTGCTCTTATCAAATCGTTCGGAATATCCAGATGTTGGCTAGGAGGTACTACTTCAGGATTGCGCACAGTCTCTGATAAAGGAATTGTTTCAGCTGTCGCAGCGTAACTGACGGCGTCAATGACCTCCCTGGGAACACAACGACTTAAACCATCGGCATCCAAATGATTCGACCCCTTTCTGTAAGTGATGGTATAATCGTAGTTAGAGAGCGCTGCAACCCACCTGTGTCCCGTCGCGTCTAACTTGGCAGTCGTATTCACGTAAGTAAGCGGATTGTTATCAGTCACAATCCCGAATTTCCCGCCATATAAATAGTCATGAAACTTTTCAGTTACTGACCATTTCAAGGCAAGAAACTCGAGCTTGTGAACAGGATAACAACGCTCACTCCGTTTCAAACTACGACTCGCAAAAGCTATGGGCCTTTCCTTGCCATCCTGGCGTTGGTATAATACTGCACCGAGACCAAACGAGGAGGCGTCGGTATGCAAGATGAAAGGCTTGCTGTAATCGGCGTAGGCTAATACTGGAGGGTTGGTTAGCTGTGCTTTCAGCTCATCAAAGGCTTTCTGTTGTGGCTCTTCCCACCTAAATGGTATCTTGTGTATCGCTTTCAGTGACCCTTTTCCCTTCTTCCGTTTCGTTGGTTGTCCCACCAGCAGATCACTTAGCGGCCTCGCTGTCCCGGCAAATCCGCGAATAAAACGCCGATAATAACCGGCAAAACCTAGGAATTGCCTGACTTCCTTGGTGGACTTAGGTACCGGCCAATCCTTTACGGCATTTGTTTTCTTAGGATCAGCCTTGATCCCCTCTGCGGAAACCACGTGGCCTAAATAAGTGGTTTCTTTCTGAAAAAATTCACACTTCCTGGGGTTAATCTTCAGGTTGTATCCAGCTAGGCGCTGAAACACGGCATCTAGTCGATCTAAATGGCTGCAGATATCAGGGCTGAAAATAATGATATCATCCAAGTAGATAAGGCAGTCTTTCAAGTTGAGGTCCCCCATACAGCGCTCCATGAGTCGCTGGAACGTTGCCGGTGCATTACAGAGACCAAAGGGCATCCGATTGCACTCATAAAATCCGAGCCCCCAAACTTGAAAGGCTGTCTTCTCCTTGTCCTCCTCATCCAGCTCCACTTGCCAATAGCCCGACTTCAGGTCTAATTTTGAAAAGAACTTTGTTCCCGCCAACATGTGTAACGTGTCCTCAACTCGTGGGAGTGCGTAGGCATCCTTCTTTGTGCGGGAGTTAAGTTTCCTGAAGTCGATGCAAAAGCGTATTGTTCCATCCTTTTTCCTAACGATGACCACATTGGACGAAAATGGGCTGCTTGACTCACGAATAGCTCCAATCTCCAGCATGTCTTGAAGATGTTGTTTCACCTCTTGAAACAGTGCAGGGGGTATCCTCCTACAGTACTGTTTGAACGGCTCCTGGTTGGTGAGTTCTATTTTATGCTTAACTGCTGAAGTATTCCCCAGATCAAGTGCAGTTTTGGGAAAAATAGAATCCCACTTCTCAAAGAGTTTGAGAACCTTTTCTTTTTGTTCATGTGTTAATGACGTTGAATTCAACTGGATCCCATATCTTATCTTAATTTTATTCTCTGCTCTGTCATCTATATTTAGCTTTTCAGGTGCTGTTTGTTGGTGGACGAATGCAGATTCCGAGCAGGTAAGTACTTCTGTTTCAGGTTCACTTTCCTTTTCAGCAAGCTGCTTCTTCGCAATGGATTTAGGAAAGGTAAGTATTTCACTTGTATATCCGGGTTCTTTATTTTCAACATTCTGGTTGACCATCGTTGTAGATTCAGGGCAGGTCAGTATTACTGTTTCAGGGTCACCACCTTTCATAGCCTTGTTGTCACAAATAGATGCCGATCTTAAAACACTAACTTCTTGTAGCTGACAGATAGGTGATCTAGCTTTGATCTTCAAAACCTTTGCTGAAAGGTTACAGACACGCACTGGTATTCTAGCAGTTTTTCCTGGGTTAGATAATTTCACTACTCTTGGGCATACTGTTGGTTTGTCGGGACCTGCATATACTATGTCTTCTGTTACAGCTGATTCAACTTCTGCAGACTTTCTTACGAGGCCTGTAATTGTTCTAACTTCCATCGGCTGAAGGGCAAAACTCTTTGTTACCTTTACTATACCAACGTTTTGACAACTTGATACCTCAAGTACCACATTCCACTCTTTTGGTACATCATCGAATTCCTTACACTTACACCAAATTGAAAATTCTCTGACGATATTCATTCCCGCTATCGATGGTACCTTAGTATTGTACTGTGTGTCTTCAACTATCAACAGCGGAACCATCAACGGCAGCATATCCGTATTTGGCAGTCTCACGCTTGCTTCAATATATCCCAAGTAAGGAATCTTTCTACCATTGGCACCTGTTACATTCAGTTCAAATTCATCTAGACTCTTAAGTTCTGGTTTGTTTTCCATACCCCTATAAAATCCTTCGGCAAGTGTACTGATCATAGACCCCGTATCTATCAATGCCTTCACAGACACTCCTTCAATTTCAATAAAATCCTCGTTTGCGACACCAACTAATCGTTCATGCAATTGTATTGTCTCTGCTTTGGGGCTGTTTACTTCCGCGCTTTCGTCGTGCCCCCCGATGAAAGCGTCGGTCCGTTTAAATTCTTATCTGGGTCTTCTTTCACATTCTGGTTTTCATTTTGTTCTTTCTTTCTATCGCTTGTATTTGCATATCTGTTCTGTGGTCCACGTCTGTTTCCTCCTCTAAATCCCCCTCTAAATCCTTCTCTGTATCTTCCTCTGAAGGGTCGTCTAAAAGTATTGTTGGTACTATTGACTTGCTTACTCTGGTTTCGTAGTTCTTTCATCTCGATCTCCATCGTTTTTAGTCTTTGCAAAAGCTCATTCATTATGCTGTCGTCTCTCTGTTGGTTTGCAGCCACCTCGGGCTTTCTTTTTTTTTCCTTGACTTCTTCACTACATTCTTCCTCTTCTTCTGCCCTTGTCTTCTTTCGTAGACACTCAAACGTATCCGAACTTTCATACGATACACGGGTAGCCCTTCTCAACTTATCTGACCTCATGCCCCTCCAAAACCTTTCTTTTAATTTCTGGTCTCTTTTATTCTCATCAATTTCTCCCTGCTCAACTGCCTGTTGGAACAGAGTTTCCACTCGAACGCCCCATGTAGAACAAGGTTCATCCTCTTTTTGTTTGGCTGAATAGAAATCTTGAGCAACCCTGTCGGCCGTTTTTACATCACCGTAAATTTCAGTAAGTTTGTTTAGTATTTCTTTCGAGCTAGCCGAAGGTTTCAGCGTTAAAAGAACCTGTCTAGTTTCATCTTGTAAAGAGTTTCTAATTGCTTGTACCACTGCATAGTCAGGATATACTTCACTGTTCAGCACACAAATAACGTCCATTTTCCATTGCTCGAACTGTTTTCCCTTGAAATTAGGTATCTTCGGTGAACCTATTTTGAACGATGACCGCTCATTTACATTGTCCTTTCTCTGAATATCTTCATTGTCTATCGTATAACGTCTAATAGTTCTATCCCTCTCACTAGCTGCTCCCATGAGTAATCTCTCCTTTTCCTTCAGCAGTTCCAACCGCTTGCTTATCTTCCCTCCATGTGCTTTCCGCAACTCGATCTCTTTCTCTAACTTTTCATTCTCATTCCTTTTTGAACTCAGATCCTTTTCCTGCTGTTCTAGTGCTCTAATTTTTTCCAATAACTCTCTCTCGGCTTTTTCCTTTACATAGATTTCATAGTCTATTCTATTCTTACTCTCAAGCATTAATCTATATTTCCTCTCTTCCTCATTTTGTAGCCTATTTAACTTTAAGCTTTCTCGTTCATATATGCTTGACTGGCTTCTTATATCTTCTTGGTCTGTCTTAATTTTTCTCAGTTCAGTTCTATAGTCTATTGAAGAACCTTTAGGCATAAATGTATCCTGTTTTATGTAAATGTTATTGTTTCTGTATCTTCCTTTTGGTGTTCTGTCTTCTATTTCTTGTTTATCAAGTCCACAGTCAGCTTTTAACTCCTTGAACGTTTGCTCCAATTTCTCATAACGATCATCCAGAAATTCAAAGTTACTTTCAGATATCATTTTTCGTCCTGTTTGTGAAACATCATGCTCTTCCATGTCCTGTATACTCTGTTCATGAAAGTACTCGTCTATGGTGTTCAGATCTGTCATTTCACTTACTCTATCCATTTCATGATGAAAGTTACTATGCACATAATCGTCCATATCACCATATCTATTCTCAATCTCTCGGTGTTCCAGTTCATCACGCACAGCATTTCTGCGTATATATCGTCTTTCACGTTCACTGATTCCTTCGGCCATTGTTCGAATATAACACTCTTTCACCATATACCAAAGATAAGGTCAATGATACGATTGATGTTCAATAGACGATTGATGTTCAATTGAAGTCTCCACGTACCCTTTAATTTTAACACACCTCGAATGTAACTCTGTATATTCATCCAATCACTTCTTGTATATTCACTCAATCACTTCGCACTTTAAGCTTTGTAATTCACAGTGTTCACAGTAAACAAAATAAATCCAACAAAAACAAATTCATACACACAAATTCATATTCACACACTGTCAAAGTGTCTCAGCACTCAATTTCACTATAAGTGAAATGTCTTGTAAGTGTCCATCGTACGTACAATGCGGCGAGAAACGTATCCAGCTGCGTTGCTCCTCACAACGTAACGTATATATAACTCGACGTCTCGAGTTATCAAAGTCCGTATTCGTAGTAGTATGGGCCCACACACACAAAAATTGCACACACGTGACAATGTTTACGTAAACAAAATGTATGGATATAATATCCAATCAACGAAAAGCCGCAAATGCTAGTCCAATAGAATTCCGTGGCTGGAAGATTGACTAGGTCATATGCATAATACCCAGCGCTACACACGTCAGGCGAAACTTCTATTGGTTCACGTGATAAGTTGACCGGGTCACATGAATAATGCCGCACTCTACCCGTCAAATCGAAATCCTGCATTGGCTCACGTGATAAAGTTGTCGCACCGATGTGATGTGCACCGTTATTGACCGTGAATATCCTTGCACGATATCTGTGTACATGCGTCGTTGTAAACACAGATTATGTACACTCTGGACTGTCCAGGTAAACACGGATGTCCGTGTTATGTACACAGGTATTCAATGTTGCTACCGCTCGTCAAATGTACACTGTTGTCGGAGACATACAGCTACCAGCAATTCAAACACGTTGGGCGCCAATGTCGACGTAGCCCAGTCGGCATATTTTTATATCGTGTCTGGGTACTAAGCGCAATGCTGACGACAAGCGATAACTAAAACTTTATATCCAAGATATATTTATTAACAACACAAATAACGACCGTTCCGTAAAACGTATCAAAACAAAATGCCACCTGTACCGCATTCAGAGATTGGTCGTGCGTGACAGGTTAGTTGTTAGTATGCAAAAGGATTAGAATGAACGCATGAATGAATGACTGTATGGATGTGAGTGATAACTTATCAGTATCGGTAGAGTAAGACTGAGTGTTTGTAATAATATTTAAATATTTGAATAGTACATGTGAATATAAAAGTCTCCTGCTTTCACGAAGCACATATAAATGATGTAAGCACTATATTTTAAAACAACCGATTGATCTCCTATGACAGTATGTTTATGTCGCAATACACCTGTAAAAGTACATTATGTGCAACTTACGGACTAAGATATTACTTGAAGACTAGAGTTGAAAAATAATGAAAAATATTACATATCTCATACATACATATATTGTATATGAAACTTATTCCTTGACTTAATATTTATTAAAGTACAAGTATAGCTAAAATAATTTATTTTCTTCCAATTTAGTTTGATCATTCACAAGTTCATTAAAGCAAAAACACAACAATCGAAAACTGATGCACAGCGTAATCCGTATAACAAACATATTGGCTGTTATATAACTATTTCTCACAATGAAAAGCATATATGTGGCTACCATTTGACGTACCATCACAGCTATTCGGTGACTGTACAACAATTTCCACTTGTTGTCGACAAGCGCTCGCCTGTAACTCGCATTTGTTGCCATAGGTCACTCCATCTGAGCCACAAACTGGCGATCTGAAAAATCGAATAATGGCCACAATGGATTTGAACTGATAACCAAATGAAATTGTGCATGATCGTGACTATTATGTTGTCATCGCTGATGTGTAAAATAAAAATGTATAAAACCACAGATTGGTATAACAGTATGACTGTAGAACATTTACGACATGCTTAAGGCATATCTGGTTTTCGCATTGGTACAGCGTTTAATACATTTGAATTAACATGTCTTATCAAAACAATATTTCTCGTTATAAAATACATTCGTTTAGCTTACAGACAATAACTGATTAGAGACGTATCCGCTAAAAACATATGTGCTTATATACGCACCTGATGGCATCACAGCTGAAGACACACTGGCACTCGTATATGCCCTCCATGTCCAGCAAGCACATGCCGCCGAACTTGCACGTGGTCTCGGCGCAGTCCAGCATGGACCCAGAACCTTCTACTAAGTCATGATCAAATTAGACCAACGTTGTGTGTGCAAAGTGCACATCTGGGTTTATACATGTACATAGATGACGTATTCTCTTGATTCATTTTTCTCTATTGCTATTTAATTCTATTTGTAATTTTCCACATTAAAGGGACCTGTTCACAGACTGACGAATTGACACATTTTAAACTTTTTGTCACTAATTCCAAAAAAAAGAACATTGTATACAAGGGGGCAAAATAACACTACGGACCAAGAAATATACAGTAAAAACCATTTTGTTTATGAGTAGGAAACTGTTGACATCACGTGGAACACTTAGATAACGTAAATAAATTCAGAATGACATACGGAAGTTGGAATGGCCGAGTGGTTAAGGCGATAGACTTTTAATACGAAGGTCCCGGGTTCGAACCCCGCTGGGACCATTTTTTTTTTTCTAAATACTTTTCTTGTTATTATACTTGAGTATTTAGTTCCAATGCTTAAATTTGTCAAATTAATACATTTAATGGCACACTTCAAAAAATGCGATAAATTTTTAACAAGTCCCTTTAAGCATATATTTAAATTAAGCAAATCAGTTTGTATACACCTACACACATATTCATGTAAGCATATTATATACAATTGATATGTGTCATATTTTGTGTCTTTGTCAAGGGAACGCATATAACTGTATACACATATATTGCATTTCCTTTCCTAAGTGTGCATATTATTGTGTCTGCTTGAACTCTTAAAACACATAAATAAGTAAGTCAAACATTGTAGCTGTAAGGATAGAAGCCAAAATTATATATATACATGTACATGTTTTAGATATTTTTCGGCATACGTTGTAGAACTGAAATGTAAATTTAGTTTGTCTAGGTTCAATTAAGTCTCATTTCATTGCATTCGGTATCCTTACTTAACAACTATAACAATTCTATGATACTTGTTTCATGCTATACATTTATATCCTATACATTTCAGTAACGGATAACACATTGCTCAATTATAGTTTTTTTTATTATTGAATTTAAATAAATAAATATTCTCACATTGCAAAAACCAAATCCGAGTCATAAGACCTGACGGTATACGTTGCATGTGTTTCGAACGCAATGTATAAACGCAAAACAGTTTAATATTCTATGCACAACAGGTTTACATAGAACACACATAAAAACAGAAGGTGAAAGAAGTAATTCACGTAAAAATGTGAACTCACGATATATAAAAAACATATAAACAAAGTTACGAATTGCTCAATACAACTTCCCATGGATATGGTTTACAATGAACAAATAAGTAATAATAAATAATTAAGCTTGGATAGAAATGATAAGTTATGTGAAAGCAAGCTTGTTTAAAGCAAAACCTTCAATTAAATAAAAAAAAATCAAAGCATCAAATGCACAATAATAAACGATTTACATATTTAAATATGTTTCACAAACAACGTTTTAAACAGATGGTCTTTCTAAAGGGTTATAGATTAATGTGATTTACAACTTTCCAATAGCTTCGTCTCTTGAAATTAAGAAGAAATATTGTTTCATGTTTTAACATAATATAATATGTTATGCAAATTTAGTTATAAAGAAAAGTATATACATATGTGTTTATAATTTTTATGCCAAATACTCAATAATGTCACGCACATTTTTCAATACATGTATAATCGTTATATTTAAACGTTACTTTTATTTTTCAATCCAACGACCATATGCCAAAGTAAGCATTGCAATATTCACTCAAACTTGCCATTACCTCCGGATCCTGACTCCAACCCATCGTTGCACTCCCCAGATCTTCCGACCTCAAGACCAGTGTTCCTTCGGCAGGCTTCTTTTCTCATCTCACAGTCATTGCGGTAGGTATTTCCTGCGGACAAATACAGACGCGTAATCAACAAAACAGCATTTGATTAATTATTATGTAACAACGGTTTTCCGTTAGGGCCATCGCTGTTTTGCCCGTTTGACCTATGGAAATACTATCACAATAACTCAAGATACATACAAAACATAGTCACACAGTGATGGGCGACGACACGGTGCGATGCTGTGCTAACGGAACGAAACGTGCTTTGTTAATAACAGAACGCGCCGATTGTATGTAATTTGTTATCTGTAACATTTTCCCACAAACAACATTACACACACCAATAGCACCCACTTTTAAAGTGTTGACAGACTGCGTCACATAAAACATATTATCCAAACCATTCTTCTACTATTGAATAAAAAACAGGCTCAAGAAAAAACTTGTGCGTTTGCAAATATGTCGGGTACTAAAGTCAGTTATGTCATTCACAGTACATTTTAAATAAGGAATACCAAGTAAAACTGAAAAATTAAATCAGCGGTCTTAAAATAGAACAATTTCAATAATATTCTTTATTGTTGCGTTTTAAGTCTAAAAATGGATGGTGAATTCATGCCTAGGTCTTAAGCAATATTTGGTGAATGCGTCGCAGGGGTACTTACCATCAGTTGCACAGACTGGATCGTACTGGCTGGGACATATTTGGGGACAGATGCACTTGCCGTTCACACAATCTGAACCATACATACACTGTATTCCATTGCAGGCCTCTGAAAAATCGGAATGCAATTACAGGTATACAATGAAACGGTCAGATTGAATAAGATATTGTAAATTAAGGTTCACGCAGAAACCAATATCAAGACATCTAGTTTCGATGCGTATTGTACATTAAGACAGACGTTTAACAACTTACATAATAATAAATATCAATTGGCAAATCAAATCTTACTATCTAAGGGTAACTGCCAATATATTCACATAGAAATATAAGTTATAGTTTTATTGATGAGTACAAACCGTTTCGATACACATATTATTTCGTTATGGAGATCGTATGTATTTTCAGTTCCCTGTTCTAAAAACTAGAATGCGTCAAACAAATATTCACGTTCTTTAGCAGAGAACAATTAAACATAACGACTACATATTAACATAGAAAGTCCTCGGAATGTGCCTTATCTCACATAATTATATAAGTATTTAAAATCAATCCTGGGTCAATACGATGATCACCACCAGCATCTCGTTTGCTCATTGACCGAGGTACCACCTTTTCGAGACAATTACAAATCCGTTCATAACGTATAGTTTCTAATAAGCAAACAGACCGACCCACAAACCAACTTATATATTCAAAATATAACTTCTTCACGTTGGTAAAACATCATTAATTAAAAATACTTACGACAATCCCCAAAGGATGCTATGACAATTGACATTTGGTTCTTGCACGAGGAGACCCTTAGCTCACATTCGCTGTTGTACGTGACACCGTCCGTTCCGCAAACTTTGGCCACGCTCTAGAACACAAATACATATTGCAATTCATAGAGACCCGTAGCTCACACTCGCTGTTGTACGTGACACCGTCCGTTCCGCAATATTTTGCCACGCTCTAGAACACAAATACATATTGCATTTCCTAAAGCAATGTATACTTGCCAAAACCAGGTATCAACGGTGGTGCAATGCGTTTCATAACTATGCAAATATATATACTTGGCGCGTCGTGGGAAAACCGGACTTAATGCATGTGCGTAAAGTGTCATCCCGGATTAGCCTGTGCAGTCCGCACAGACTAATCCAGGACGAATCTTTACGCCTAAAGTGGATTTATGGTTAGAAGACACTTCATTGAAACAGAAAATACCATAAAAGCGGAAAGTGCCGTGCCGGATTAGCCTGTACGGACATGCATTAAGACCGGTTTTCCCACGACGCGCCTCATTACTAACTCTGGGCTGTGACATAAAAATAGCAATATGAATTGCCATTAATGTCGTTGACTTGGAGGCCCGCGACGATGCCAGGTATATATTTGCTGTTAAGAACAATTGTCCATGGTAAAAATCAAGGTGTCATTGATCCAATTCTGAAATAAAAGTTCACATGCACTGCATAGTAGAAACCACTAGATTACAGTTGAGTCGTGGGCAGGGGATGTTGCATTTATTATTGTGTTGGACATTGTTTGCATACGAATGTAATTCTGTGAAAACAATTGACGTTTTAAATGCGTACACTTGTTGCAAATGAACATAAAACTTGATAAAACATGCATACGACGGTGTATTCATAAATTAAAATCCAAGTACAAAGCAAGTTATTGGATCCAGTGTAAATAGTACATTTTTATTGAACGGACAGTGCGTTCCACATATACACAAATACGTGTACGAGCGTATCCATATATTTTAAACAACATTCATCTGTTTACCGGAGCACAGTCGGAAGGACAGACACATCGCGGCACACTGTCGCTCATTTCACATATCGAGTAGTGCTTACATACTGAGCGATCCTTATCACAACCCGACGCCACTGAAATAAAACAAGGCGTGTCGTAGTTAAACCGGGCTTAATGCATGTACGTAAAGTGTCGTCCCGGATTAGCCTGAGCAGTCCGCACAGGCTAATTCAGGACGGCACTTTTCGCCTACAGTGGATTTATGTTTAGAACAGACTTCCTTGAAACAGAAAATACCATAAAAGCGAAAAGTGTCGTCCCGGATCAGCCTGTGCGGACTGCACAGGCTGTTCTGGGACGACATTTTACGCACATGCATTAAGCCCGGTTTCCCACGACATGCCTCAAACACATTACTGTTTTAAAGTTAACTATATGCAATTTGGTTGGGTTATTGATATGCTAGGCTGTGCAACCAACTCTAAGAACAATGATTTATCAATTACCTTCATTTTTAGCTGCCAGATTTGATAGACTAAATCGACATGTTTATGTCAGTGTCAGAACTTTTATTAACAGCTGTCAGTTCATGTCAAAGAAAAAAACATAAGTTCTATGATAATTACCGAAATAGTATATAAACTATTATAGATGTGTTATGAACAATGTATCCAAACCGAAGTCGACAATTCATACAAAGCCTCAGCAGTATTGTAAGTTGTGCACTGCACTTTATTGTTGTAGAATATTATAGCTTTGATTACTTGTACCAATAAATATATAAATACCCTGTGTGCAATTGATTTACAAATTTAATGCATCATTTAATTCACGTCCAATGGACGAGTGTGAAAGGTCGCAATGAATACTAAATTGGGGCAGTTAGTCAAAATATGCAAGTATTGCGCGTGCGACGCCTTTTTGTATATCGATTTCTACTGCGAAGAGAAGCCCGAAAACCTACTGCAGAGTCCTCGATGTTCCACCTTGACGTCACGACGTTCTTTGCAGTTTTCCTGACGCCTGTAGCAGTCGTTTTCATATGAAATGCCGTCCGTACCACATACCTATAAAACCGGATTGTATTTTTTGTCTTAGTCAGTTAAATAAACGAAAATGTGTTGTTTCCTTTAAACACGTTTACTAAATGTTAACATTGTAAAGTGTAATATTTAATAATAAAATGTCACCTTGGAAATTTAAATGACACATGTTACTCTAAAGTAAAAAATTGCTATTTTTCCCAACAATAATTGGGTAATCAAATTTCGATTATAATGTTATTTAGAAACGTTCAACATGCATGATAAGACAATAGTCAATAATTTCAACTCCATGTAACAGAAAAGTTTTCGTTCTGTTTGTTTTATATGCCAGATTTGTGACATACCGGATCATATGGACGTGAGTTGCAGACGGGACATTCGCAAGTGGCCCGCCCGTCCTTGACAATACAGTCAGCGTCATTGTCGCACGTGAACCCGCGACAGGGACCTTGGTTTTCTGCAATGTTAGATCCATGCTTAATATACTTTGTGATTAACTGTTTGAACATTGTATTGGGAATCCAGCGTTGTCTTCTACGAAAAAAGTAAAGTTT
This sequence comes from Congeria kusceri, assembly GCA_027627225.1. NCBI lineage: Eukaryota > Metazoa > Mollusca > Bivalvia > Myida > Dreissenidae > Congeria > Congeria kusceri. The sequence goes on along the minus strand of CM051033.1, from coordinate 19,773,590 downwards.
ATTCATTAACATATTAGTTCAGCTGTATAGCAGCTTTTCCCCATTTTCTGTAAGAATGCTTAATGTAAAACTAACTACATCAATTGTTTTGTTGTGACGTTTGCATAGACAAAAGCCTGATCCATTACTTTCTGCAAGAACTGTTAAGCGTGAACATCACTTCTAAAACTGCAATGACTGTGGATGTCTGACAACGTGATCCTGGTTTTCTGCAAGAAATGTTGTTCATAAACGCAGTGTAGGCTTAAATCACAAATCCATTACTGTTCAACAAGTCTGATAAACTGTTACTTATTACTGGCCCAAACTTCATAGTACTGACCACTCTTAAATACTTAGCTTATAAGTAGACACCTGGCCAGCATTTTTAACTGGCCACGAACGCCAGTGTTCTTATTTTTGTATAGACTTTAAAAGAGTTTTACTGGTTTTGCCCGGGTCTGATATACATTTGCGGAAAGTGTTAAAACAGTATGCCAGACCTGCAGTTTCACGGATTGCAACTAGGGTAGACCTGGTCGTTGATTTTCTGTAAGAAATGTTAAGCGACGTGAACAATAGTACTGCAACTACAAAAAACCAGTGGAAATATATTTCCCCGATATCTGCACGACTTTCAATGATTGCAATGAGGTTGCATAGCGCTCCATGGTTCTCTGCGCGAGATGTTCTGTTTAACAATACTATTGTATTTGCATTAATTGCAACGGGATTACCGCGAGTTCCATTTGATAATCTGCAAGAGATATATACTATGTACAAAACTACTGTAAAACATAAATGTTTTGATGAAACATAGTATACTTGAAATCGAGACGGAACTAGCACAATAACATATTGAACATTAAATGACTGTAATCATAATGTTAATTATTACAAAAATACTAAACATCATTAGTTTCAACTGTTTTAAATGACAAAGTATTCCATAAATAATACAATAGTAAACACCACTAGAAGACAATGTACTCGGCAGACATTTGTCAACAATATAGCCCCCAGCGCTTCTAAAAGCGTTTCTCGACCAGTTCTATTTCTTTCAAGCGACTTGCTGCCAGAGTCCGGTCGTTGCATAGCGACTTACGTCCAGTGTCAAGCTGTTTGTGTTCATCATTATTAAGTATTCATCAATTTCAAAATCAAGATATTATTAAACGTGAAGCTATAGATACCATGTATGTATGCACTGTAAACAATACAATTTATGATGAAAGTATGTGGATACTGAGTTAAGCCCGTTATTTCGAAAACACGAATTTCCAATGAGGCCCTTTATTGAAAACAGGCGTAAGAAGCAACTAATCCTTACACGATTATCATATTGTAATATCCTCTACCTGACAATAAAAGATAACTATGTATTTTGCAGACGGACAATATTATGAATGATTGTATATTAATAATTCCCCTGAAGTCCTCGTTGACTTGGTATGCATTGTGTGCGTAATTATAATGATGTGCATGCGTAATTATTTTTTTTTTTTAAAGGTAAATTTTCTGTTACGTTAGGTGTCTAATAAAATAGGTAAATATGACAGTTATTGACTAATGAAATGATCCACTATAGCTAAATAAAGTTCAGTCATGACATGCATTATTCACTGATCAATATTATTTTCGAAATCAATATAGCTACTGTATTTGTACTTGCTTCCATTAACTCTGAAAAGGAAGACTATAAATCACACACTTCCTAAAACAGTCATAGAAATTCACCGTCAACTTGCCTGACCCTCGATTTGTTTGTTCCACAACAACAATATTGATTCCAAAGGGGATGTATGAAACAATAGTATTAGTTGAGGGCGATTCATGCCATAATTTATGACTTTATGTAAACCCTCCTGAAAGATAAACGAGTATTTATTTTGAATTTTTTGTTTTACCATCATCCAGCAACATTGCCTTTATATTGAAAAGGAATACGGTCATATCTGGGTGGACGAGCTGAAAAAAAAACTCTAAACTTTGTAAAATTCATTTTCTAAATGCATACATGTACAAACGAAAAAGTTTATTATCCGTTAATAACTCTCTCTGCAGAGCCAATTACAATGTCAGTGATTAGAAATAGTGACTGACAATTCGCACACTTAACCAAACTTTGCCAAATTACTTTCCAACAGATTTGTTAAGTATGCCAGTTATATTTTAAACTCATCTCCAGCTATTATCAAATGTTTAATTCCCACCAATATTTTACCTAAGTGCTTTACAAGCTTTAACGCATTCTCATCAGTGTAAACTAGGTTCACAGTCAAATTGGTAATATCTATGTGACACGAATGGACAAATCATCACATTGAATGTGCATATGACTGACATTTGTTAAAACGTGTACACGTTCACAACTACAAAACTAAAACGACTGCACAGCTAAAATGATCGTAGAGGCACTACTTCATGTACATATAATGTGTTAACACATTGGTAAATAACTACAATGTACCAGAGCAGTTTCCATTGTGCTTTACTGTGGTGTTGCGGTTGGAAGTGCAAGCGGCCCTCCGCAAATGGCACAATGACTCGTATGTGACGCCTTCGCTCCCGCACACGGACTGCGCCATAGAAGGACATACGGACGGACAGACGCACGACGCCTGACCAGTGCGATCAACTAGACAGTCATGGTGGGGACCGCAGGGCTTTGTTTGACACGGGTGCATGTCTTATTGGGAGAGGAAAGGAACAACGGGTCAAACACTATATGAAACAATTTTTAAATTTATAATAAACACGTTCTAAAGGATAAGTAACAAAGGAATATGGATGTTTGAGTCAAACATTACATGAAAGAAAATATTTAAACTTCTTATAAATACGTTCCCAACGAACCAAATATAAATCTAATATCCTGGTATTTTATTGGAACATGCGCGTTATTTTTCCTCTACGTCAATGTTAAGTTTGCACGGTAGCACTCATTGTAATACAAACTCTTCAGACAGATAAATGGTTGACATCATATTACTGTGTATGTAAGATGTTCAAACATGTATTTAAGACGTATGCATTTTGCTAACTTAATATAGCATTGTGTTACAGAGTAATGCCTACAAGGCAGATAAAAGATATAACTAGTCTTTATGGCACAAATCAATAGTCATGTATTTTTAATATAATGTATTTAATTATACTTTTTTACAACCAACATAAATAAGGAAAAGTTAACATGGAGCTTTCGTCCTAATACTAAAAACTTCTTTAGCAGACTAAAGTGATAAGCCTACTGGCGGTAAACGTCTTTTAAGTCTGCTGATAAAATCCAAATTATAAGGACAAAAGCTACAGGTTAGTTTTCCATGATTTATGTTGGCTGTTAAAAATAATACA
>CM051033.1:19637757-19767757 GCA_027627225.1 Congeria kusceri | reverse complement strand
AATAACAAGATACTTATACACGGTGAAAATTAAAATTGATTGGTAAAGTCAAGTTTTTTTTTTGTTTTATCAACGCAACTTTTAAATATATGTCCCAATACCTTGATATATCGTAAAATTTAACGGCATTGTATTTTGCAATCAATTCACTGAAACACAAGATTTAAAACGTTAGATAATAATGTTACCATAAAGATAATTCTAAGGGTGAGAACATATATTGTGTACTAACCTCTGCATTTGCCATCGTATATGACAAGTATGTCTCTGCCAGTGGTGCATGCTTGTTGTCGCAGTAGACAGTCATTGCTGTACGTCTTGCCGTCACTTCCGCACACGGGGGAAACCACTGCAGGACAGGAACTTTCACAGGAACAGAAAGGTTTGCGTTCTCTGTCCAGTTTACACACTTGATGACCCTCACATTTAACTCCGTCACACGGATCTGAAAGAAAAAGATATGGAACAAAATGCAAGTGGTTTTCTCCTGAGGTAGGCAAACGGAGAATGCTCACACTTTGGTTGTTAGACGCAGTAGAAGAAAAGTAAAGCAAAATAAAAATGGGCGATTGAAATAAGACTGCGGAAAGCTTCTACTAACAATCTATATTTGACATAATATGTCCTTATCAATAATTAACAAAAAGCGTCCACCGAATATGTTTGCAAAGGGAATACATGTACTTCAGTGTATTGCTTTTATTTGTTTTGTTGTAGTTTTCCATTGCACTGTTAAAACATAGCTAAATATATTTAAAATACATGTGTACATACACAGTATGTCAGTCTGGTCTATTGATCAGTACATAAAACACTTTGACCTAGATTCTCTAACCACTACCGTTTGTAATTTTATAATTGCATTTTAATTAATTTAATTAATGATCACATTAAACGAGATAAATTGGTTACGAGTTAAAACGTTTTCTTATGTTTATAAACCAAACAAAAATATAGGAATAAGTCCATTTGTTGGTACTATTTACCGGTTGTCCATGCAAGTCAATCATATATAAGAATAAAGTATGCACTAAACGTCGGCAAATATTGAAATATAAACTTAAAAAAAACCCAATCCAAATGGAATATTTGTATTAACTGTATTTTGCATTTCTATGAAATTCTATAAATAAATTATAAATGAAAACTTATACTTGACGTAAAGTGTCATTTGGACGAAAGGATAGACAGTACTTTTAAAGAACCGTAACATCCTTGCATATTTGTTTGATTTGTATGGTTAAGTGGAAATGTCATTGTGATGTACAAATTGACTTCATCAGCTTATAAAGTCAATTACTGGCATTTTTACTATCTTAATATTACTTTGTGTGCCGTGTCTGATGGGAAGCTTTTGGTTACATCATTTTACATTTGCAAGTGCATGTATACTTGATTGTTATGGACACATTGAAAATGTTTAAGAAAATGATCGCGAGTCTTCGCTCGCGTCCGTAACATTCTATATTGGCTTTAATGTCAAATGTTCATCCCATAACATCGGGGAACAATCTAACGAATGACACAAAATCGCTGTGGTTCCAATCGATATTCTAGCAAAGTCACAAACACACGCTCACAGAATCTCTCTCAGTACTCAAAATCTATATAAATGTGATTTAATAACTCGGTGTCTGGAAATCGAACAGCATTCCACTAATTTCTGAAGACTCTGCGTCTATGTGGTATCAATTATTCACGTTTTGTCTTATTTGGGATTTCATTAAATGCTCTCTTCTGTCTTGAATACACTCGTATATAAAATAAGTAAATGACTGTCAATGGAATTGATGTTTTCATGAATGGTTTTCATGAAAGGCTTGACTGAAGATTGATAGTTTGGTGTAATTGATTTTCTAATTTTTATAGTGTACGTACTTGCATTAGTTATATATTTAAACAATATGTAACTCCAGTTGCAACAGTAGGAGAGAAACTCTCATTCAGTCCTTTATGTTCATTCAGTCCTTTATTTCAGGCAAGCGCTCAGTTGCCACTATTGCACAGCACAAATCGAAAAGCATGTTACAGAAAGAAACCACAAATATGAATAAAATGCAAAGCAATGCAGGTTTAAACCGGTTTCTGCGCCCGATCCTCATACTTAACCAATAACTATCCAAAATACGTGTAAATGTAAAAAAAAGATTTATGTCGTAGAAACCTGAAACATGTTTATTCATAACCCATAAAATAAATACGAAAACACATCGACTGTTTGCCAGTTTAATATCAAGTAACTTGCAAACACGTATCAAAGTGCTTTCAAACAGTCAAACTTGTTTGCACTTACCACATTTGCCGTAACAGTCAAACTAGTTTGCACTTACCACATTTGCCGTAACAGTCAAACTAGTTTGCACTTACCACATTTGCCGTAATATTTAACCATGATCTTCGTAAGGCTATTGCACGAGGCTCGTTTCATTTCACAATGGTTCTTGTAATCATTGCCGTCACTGCCGCATATCGGTTTACTTCCGTAGCTGTCCCCGTAATCGTAGCATTCCTCCTCACACTGGCATCTTGCTGATAAGCCATCCTTGGAGATGACGCATATCGCACCATAATGACAGTCCTCATCCTCGCAGGGATTGTGCTTGCCAGGCGGGAATGCGTAGCAACTGTCACATACCGGAAGTAAGATATGGATTAATGTTACAATAAACAGTAACATGTGTTTCGTTTTTAGGCTAAATCTGTTTGTCAAGGTGGTTATAACAGTTTGCATCATCTCCACTTGAACGTTGTATATTGTTCGATATATTTCCTGAACTATGCAAACGTTTTGCGTGTGTCTACATCTGCCAGTCCTATCATGTATTCCATTATCTGAATTTGAATACATTGTATTTAGGCATAAATCAAATGTTCCCTTAATTAAATAGCACACACGTTTCTCCGATAGTCCTCTCAAACTAAGATAGCCAATGACTATTTTCCGGTTAAATTGTCACTCTGTAAGGTCCACATAAGGTCATACAGAAAAACATGATTTGTCATTGTAGTCTGATCTGAAGAATACACTCCGATATATAATATGTCTTCATGTCAAATTTAAAACATTTCGATTGCATTAAATGTTCCATTAAATTATTTACAGCATCATAGTTAAGGCAGGGTTATATGCTGTGCAAGTACACTGCAAGACGTTCACATCGCGAGCACATTTCCAGAAATAAGCCTTTCCTTTCCATCGAAGCTGGCGACTATCGATTATTTCAAAGTTTCCAGATACTTGGACGCGCTTTATCTCATCGACTGTAGTTAAACAATCAGCGAGCGGAGTGCCTAAAGTTCCTTAGGGACGGCATTCCAATGCTCTGTTGCTCCTGTGTAGCTTCACATGCAGCTGAGCTCTGTGCGTAGAACGGAAGGAAGTATTGTTAAATTTCAAACAGGGATCGATATTCCACAATCACGCTGCTGTCTAAGCCGAAGTACGGAAACAGGTGCAGTGACAAATAATTGATGCCAACACGTTGGGAAAAGTCTTTGATGATGAAATAAATGATGCATGAGAAACGTGTATCTTGGATTAACAAACAACCACAATCAAATAAGCAGTTGTTTTACGGTGGTCAATAGAGACAATAATAGTGTTGGTCTTGCGTAAGTTGACGAGCCTATGCTCTAGAAACATCATGCTCTCTATCACGATATTTGTCCGGTAAGCATTGTGGCTGCTACACTCGTAGCTCACCACGGCGAAACGATTCGATTTGATGAACATGCGCCTTTGAGTATGGTTATTATTCACTATACCTGATAAGTGAGTTTACTTCGGTAAAAAGATACCACAACCAAACAGTCTCATTTACAGTAATGCTAGAAATGTAATACATATAAAGTGATTACCGTAAATTCATAAAAAAAGACATGAAAATAACAAGAGCAATAATAATAATAATAACAGTTGTCATTATCTACATTAATTGACTGTAGATACTTGTCAATCAAGTATTCAGTTGACAAATTATGAGCTTTTATTTCAATGGTAAATACAATCACATTCAAATCAAATCGTAACGTTGTTTGGATCTGAAGACATCGCATAGCAGGTCACGTTAAAATGACATTCCGAACACATAAATATCAGCCCTGCTGCGCCCAATGAAATTGCTTTTTTGCAGAGCAAAGTTTCGCCACGGTTTTTGAAACGTGATGCATTTCCAGCTGATCCTCGGGAATGAATCATTTACAGTGAATGTTCACGTGGATAACAATGGATGATGTGGTTATTTTGGCGACTCAATATCCAAAATTCACGTTAATTTCGTGCATAGTTTTTGCGGTTTATATATAAAGTTGTTCCACAACATTGTGAAGGCAACAATTTGATTGGCTTCTGAAGAGGCCATCTGAACGTGACTCTTATGCGAAGTCATCAGACCCAGTCAGCGGATAATAAGGTAGCGTCAGACTGGAGATGATTTTAATGAAATTGATGGTAAATAATAGCACATGGCTGCATAATTAAATCGATTTACTTCAAACCCTTGGACAAACAAACTTGGACAAACAAACAGGCGGAGCGATAGATGCATGTCTACTGGTTAATTGTATAACATGCCACGAGAACCGATTAACATACAAAATGAATAACACCGTGTGTGGTTTAAAGTGTTTTTCATGTAGTGATTTCATTCACTACTGTAGCAGCAGAAAACATAACCTACGAATTAATACTTTAAAGGTAGGCATTATATCTCAATCAAACAATACCGTTCATTTCAACCTCCGCGCAGAGATTAAACCGTGTCCCAGCATAGCTGGATTTTATCCCTGCCGGCATGACTTTCCACTAGATCTATAAATAAGACCAGACTTTCCAAGTTACCATGGCCATATCACTTGGCGCGAAACAAAATCATGGACAAGCAAATGAAAATAACAACTTGTGCAACGTAAAATCCTTGCGTTGTTATGTTGTTTTCATTTTAACTCGTTATTTATATACCTAGACCAATAATGCAACATGTTTGTGCAATTATTATAAAATAATGACAAAATTAAAATATTGTAAAAAATAAATATTCAATCTCCTCATAATCTTCTCCCCTGAAATCTTTTAAATTTGTAAGTTTCTTATCTAGTGGTGGAAGCGGTTACTTTGAAGTGTATCAATGGGGAAGTAACCGCTGTGAGGAGCTTGCGTTTATTCCGAGACAATACCGTTTATTCCGATTATATTGGAAATATTGGAAAACATTAATAAACAGAAATGAAGTACGCGTATTTTATAACAAATTGTGTTGTATTGTGAATTTCATTGCGGTTTATTTAAGTTGTCATTCACATTCCCAATATTGGGGAACTACAAAACATCCACCCATTATTCGGAATTTAAAAGTGTTGCGAGTATTATGACGCAAATGGATGTCAACGTGTAATCATATCAGTGAAAAAAAGGTACATGCATATTAAGCAAATACATATTTGCAAAAACTATGTTATTAAAAATAGTAACATTTTGACGTCGATTACGGGCCGTTACGCGGCTCCGCTGAGCTGATATAATTATAATTGGCCGCGGCCGATTTTTCGATAATCGAAGAGAATCCGATCGCGCGACGTCAACGACCACGAATGGCGTATTTAGTCAAAATTAAACGGTTATATCCGAAAAAGCAAATACTGAATATTAACGAAAGTTTGCAGTTAAATTGATTAAATATATATACGATCTATAGCCTATGCATCTTTTAGTTTGAGAAAAAGAATCACTGAACAAAATTGAACAGATCGGAAACTTTTACTGTACCTCAATTTCAATCCATTGCTTCAAACAATAAAAATCCAACAATACTGTAAGCACTTCAATTCCATTGTCTTGTATCCATAAGCCTTAATTTTTAACAATCATGGTATTAATTTCATGTGAACCATTCTGACCAAAAACACGATTTACGAAATCGCAATGACTGGTCAGAACGTTTGATTTTATTCGATTCAAAGTATCAAAATATATTATTTATCCAACTGACACATTCATCATTCAGAATTCGTCCATGCATGATATATTAATTTAATAGTAATGTATTTTATTAAAAATAAAAGCAAACAAAACATAATCGTTGTCACAACAAAACTGCGAGTCCAGCGAAAACTGGTTTGTTTCGTCACTGTTTTTCTGTTTATAAATTACGTCATTCGGTAGAATTGCGTCACGTAAAGCGTAATTAGTTGAATGTTAAATAAAAGTACGGACAGTTTGTTTGGTGTTTTTGTTAACATTTTGTGTAATAAAGAAAGTAACATGATTCGTTTCTTGTGACAGGATAATATGTATTATAAACGATAATATACGATAGAGCTGGGCCGGGCGTCTATAATCGGCCCTAGCCGTATAACGGCCCGAGGGCCTTATATCGGCATCGGGCCGATTATAGATGCCCGGCCAAGCTCTGCCGTATATTATTGTCTAAATATTCATTAACATCGATATGAATAAATGGCTCAGGTGGTAAAAACATTGGGGTATTTTTGAACCAATGGTCGTGAGTTCGAGTCCTGCTGTTGAAACTTTTCTTTCAATTTTATAAAAATAGTATATTGTAAATGATTTTGTTTATGACTTTTGATGACTCTTAGACAGACGCAGCAAGTGAAAAGTATGCTGATGATTCTGAGACCGACACAGTGTGAATGGCGTGATTGTTTTGATATGGTCATTTATATTATTGTCATGCTATTGATAATTAAAAACAAAATAAACGAACAAACAACAAACAGAACACGGAATACAAAAGAGACATATACCAACTCATTAATTGCAATTAAAAATAAAATATTACAAAAACATGTTTTCAGACCAGATTCGAACCCGGTTCGCCGTCATTAAAATTTTCAGCGCATACCACGCGACCACTCTTCTTTTGCGTACTGTTGTCTGTTTATTGATATAAATACTATATTTGATATGAATGACAAATTAAACTTACTCTAAAAATAGCAACTGCATTGATACCCTTATCAAATGGACTGTGCTGATCTTTGGTGTCTCAAAGGTCGCTGTCGGACTATACATTCGCATGTATTGTATATTTTGCGCATTTTAATCGTACCCACTGACATGGCGATACTTGGGTGTATTCATAAATGCAACGATACCTTAAAAGGCCGGTTGGAAAATTGAACTAGTAAAAATATGGATGCATACGTTGTGATAAATCAAACATACATTAAAATGTCGAGACTGTTTTAGTTCCATGTAATTACATTAAATAATTTCATAGGCATGGGCTATGTATAAGTTTTACAGCATGTGTTCATGTGTACACATTATCTCTTACAGTATGCAATAACAACCATAAATTATAAGGCACAATCATACACGCGTCTCTTTTATGCCCCAATAACATCAGTGTTTTGCCTATAACAACGTATTCTTTCTTAGAATTATACACAACCGTAGTTAAAAAGAACACATTCTTACCTTAAAATATTGCATTGCTTTTTGTTGCATTTTCCAGATTTCGTTTATCGCAGACAATTATATATACAAGGCACATAACTCTCACTGTCGTGTTGTTATGCAACATATTGATTGCATCCCTTATATCGAACATCGGTTCCAATACTGGACGTTCTCATACCTTTACTTTCGCAAAATCATGCACGTGTAATTATAAATTAAATAACAATATATTAAGCAAAAAACACAATGCCCTTTCCATAAACATTTGAAATAATAGTATCGCTACCTTATGAAAAGTACTCGAAACAAGTGCATAGAAATACATCAACGCCTTTGCTTTTTGTGCGTTTTCTTCATTTATGTTTACTAAAACGAATTTCTACACATTGTGTTTTATTTCAGGCTACAAAATACACACGCTTGTTATGTTTGTTCAACAATATCGTTTATATGTCAGTTTTTAATACAGTATATTTATTTGTAAGTAAAGTTAATAAACTTAAACAATAAAAATATGATTTCGTTAACCTGGGCTATTAATGATAGATACATTGGAAGTAGACCTCCGTACTCCACAGTTTTACAAAACAGTATCTTTATAATGTTATGATAATTGTACCATAATTGTAATGTAATAGTCGTAATATAAGTAAATGTAGTTGTATATTTTGCAGACTATTTTGTTAATTGTAATAGTTTTAAATCCACGAAGGGTTTTAGTACAAATATTATATACATGCAATTATTTCAACTAATGTTTATAATGCCACGTTTTGTATGGAAAGTGTCTGTTTTAACCTGAATAACCGTATCTAAACGAAATTGTAATCACTGAAGGCACTCCTCTTACCATTGCATGGTCCATCATACTGCAGCTTTATTCGTCGTTGTGAGGTACAGCTGTGTAGTTCGAGATGACAGGAACTGACGTATGTCCGTCCGTCTGAGCCGCACACCGGGAACTCCAGACTGTCGACGCAGGTTTCCAGACATTTGCAGAATGGCGTTTGAGTTGTTTCATTGACGACACAGTTCGCGTGGAAGGCACAAAAATGACCGAGGCATGGAGCTGCAATAAAATAAGATATACATATATTATATTAATGTTGGTTTAATTGTAATAATATATGATTTACTACATATTTTATTGTAGACCATTCGGCAAATCTATACATTGAAACTCAATTGGTCAAATCGCTCAACACTAGAAAAACACATCGGCCAATAACTGAATGATACCATCACATCTCTCGTTAATTGGTTTAAACTATACATGCATAAGCTAGATACTTACATCTTCAAAAAATAACACCATGTTCCAAAGTGAAGAATTGTCTATGTATGCTTAATGTCATTAATTCGGTGTTGTTTTTGGTTATTAAATATTTAATAGCAAAACGATAAATTGTGATCATCGGTGTAATACATCTAAATGTATTTGCTTATGTATGATACAAGGGCAAATCGCAAGCGGTATGCAAAGTTGTATGAAAATTTGAAGAACGCTTATATTGTTAGATTATCGTTTTCTGTTTTGGGTTTCTAAACATAACAATGCCAAATATATAAGACTGGTTTTCGTTTTCAGTTTCAACAAACTAAACCAAAATATTGTATAGTATGCTTTCAGTAGTATTTAAATAGTCATATTATTATTTGTATATTATATTTACATGATTATAAAATACACGGTTGTTATAAATCTAATGATGTATCTTACAAAGTACAAACACGTTTACAAAATTGGATCATTAAGGCAGTATAATAACGTGGACGAAGACCTGTTTCGCTGAATGTGTTTTATCAGACATAATTCGCACGCAAGCCAACTTTTGTGGTTGCAAAACAAACACTTTGAACAGGAGTTTGTCATTTTCCGGGGTATATCTCGTTGCTTTATCTGAAATGTGTCACTTAGCTCAATGATTCAACCTTTGGACAGTGCCAACGCTAGTACCAGAACGACTAGAACGTCCAATAAACAAATAAGCGGGCACATATGGAAGGACATGTGTAGTAGCCGGGATTTGCCAAGCTGGAAGAGTACTTGCCAAAAGTTCTAGTAATTTGTAGTCTAAAAAATGTATCCAGGACACATACATGTATCCACAAAGCTCCGTCCTGAAAACTGAGGTACATTTCGTAACATTGGTAGTAAAGTGACCAAGTAACAACTTCGTGATCAGATACGTCAGAAGTGATGACGCATCTATCTGTTCTCAACTTGGTCAAGCTGTTACTTCTATATGTGTTCGTGTTTGTGTAATTTGTATGAATGTGAGAGACTAGTGGATAACATGGCATGTTTATGTTTGTTTTAAATTTTGTATCAAAATATCAAAAAGTATATGTGTTGCCTGGTCACTATGACGTATATTTCTCAAAACATAACATTCCTTTAGTCTGTGGCTCATTCATTGAAAGTGAATTTTGACTTGAATGATTTTAATCTGGTAAAGAACGACCAGATGCTTCTTATTTTACCATATTTCAAACATAAACAACTGATTTTTACAAGGAAATAGTATTTGAATAATTACTTAAATATGACTTCGGTTAAGTGCTTTGTAGATATGGCCTCATATATGTATACTCATATGCGTTAAATATCTCAAACGTTCATTAGCACTGCTCTATATCCGTAGTATTTATACAAAGCACAATTTAAGTGGCCAAAAAACATAATTCTGTTTCAAGATATATTCCACGAATTTAAATCCATGTTTTCTAAATAATTTGTATATGGCGAATACTAATTAATGCTAGGATGTATGTGTTCAGATGTATTTGAACCATTGATGTTTTAACTTAGAAATGAGTAACATGTCTAAGATCTAGCAGAGGTTACTTATTAAAACTATGTAAGTATTGCATTCATAATTTTATAACGACAATAAATTGTTAAAAGCTTCTAGCGAATATTACTTTTGGGAAAATATAACTGTAAATGTATACAGTCAAAGTACAGAATGCCTCGTCTTATGTAAAGGCTAACATCTATTTGCATGGTATATTGAGATCAACAACTGTCTTTCTCAAAGTGCGATTCGTAGATCAATCATTTGAAGCAATGATGCTTTATTCTCCACAATTTCCTGTTACATATTTTCTTGCAAAAATAAAAACATCAACTGAGTGAGATTGGATTTGCAAATCAATGAATAAAACTTAGTATTTAAATTAAACAATAAATGACGAATGGGAGTGTAAACTTAATTAAATGGCTTACATGACATTCCATTTTATTACTGGGCTTCAAAGACATTAACTGTTTAAATAGGTCATGCGCGATTAGGTTTAAACTGTTACAGTAGTAAATATAAGAAACAGAATCTTGCTAATTAGCTGAAGCGAAAATCCATATTTCCAATTTTAAAAAGGACATCAACAAATCCAAAGGATATTCAAGTATGGCATTACATCAATTACTAACTCTTTAATGGGAGTAACGACATAATTATATATGACGCATGAATATTAGTAACTGATGTTTCTTTTGGACTAAATGTACCTTATCAACATAATAATTGCTAAATAATCACATTTTGTTTACGGAACAATTTAGACATAGTTTGTTTCTGTATGTAAACGAGCGACTCCCATTCAGAAATTGCGCAATTAGTTTTTATTTCAAAATACACATTTTTTAGACACTGTATTGTGATTTGTTTGTTTTATGCACAATGCTATAATAAATATAGTGTATATACATTTCTGTATGGGATGTGACATTTAAAATATCCCGGCCACCGTTACAATTTCTTTGTTCAGATACGCTGTTGGTTAGTATTTTCATAATAATATAATACAGTGTATTCGTTAATATTTCACATAACCCAACTTATGCTCACATTGCACATGCAAATGTTACTCATGTTGTGAACACAATCATACTCTCCTGATAGGACGGTACATTATTCATTATTCTGTCTACGAAACCGTAATGTCCTTGCAGCGACCACTGGGTATCTTATCACATAGCATCATACGTATACGCTTAATTGGAAAACACAGAAGTTGCAAGAAAACACAATACTCATAACGGAAAAACGTTCTTTTTTTTTAAATATTTGCCAGTTCAATTAATTGGAAAATCAGCTGATAAAGGTGCGTGTTATTTGTTGCGATTACAATCTTAATGATAAACATACCCGTAAAGGACACAATTTAGAAGTCAAATTTACATGGTTAAACTTAATAAGACATTTAACACTATATTTTGCCAGCTAATTATGAAACAATACCATAATCCTAAGGTGATAAAATTCAGTAAGGTCTGTATTATAGTACAATTTAACACCACCACATCGATACAATTATGTATGGGATGCATTTTCATTGCATTGTGTTTACTGTTTGCATTCCTGTATGTCACTGCATAATTGTACAACTATGTGTATTTGTATTATTTGAATGATACCATAAATAACATACGCGTTCACCCCAACTGTATCAAGCGAATGCTTAAGTTTGATCGTTTAGTAAGGCCATTACCTAATTTGTTATTTAAATATGCACCAACTACCAACTGAAAAGTAGTTAAGATTATTAAATCAAAAGAGCAGATAGAGCAAATGAATAATTTAATAAGATCAGCAAGTAACTGCAGAAGCAGCAGAATATGTACCATGTGCCCGTAATGTACCATGTGCCTCGGTCCCATTGGGAATGGGTTTGGGTTAACCTAGTTTATGAAGATAACTTTGTTTCCTTAATGCAAGCTAGGGAACTGAAAATGAAGTTTATCGTATGGTTATTGCCACTAAGCACCGATAATGCTTCTTAATATGAGACGCGTCGTGAGGAAACCGGGCTTAATGAATGTGCATAAAGTGAAGTCCTGGATTAGCCTGTGCGGACTGCACGGCACTTTCCGCTTTTATGGCATTTTTTTCTGTTTCAATGAAGTCTCTTCAAAACATAAATTCACTTAAGGCGGAAAGTGCCGTCCTGGATTAGCCTGTGCGGATCGCACAGGCTAATCCGGGACAACACTTTACGCACATGCATTAAGCCTGGTTTTCCCACGACGCGCCTCAAATATGTAAATGGATTGTTCGTATTATTGGCTAAGGAAATACACCTTAAACGCCTGGACTGGCATTCACAAAGCTCCTAAGGGAAATCTGTACTTAAGTTGTACTTCAGTGAATATATCATATCAAATTTTCTACGTGAAATCAAATGATTTCTGTTTACAAAAGTTATAATATTAAATATCTAAGCAATTGTTTCTACTAGATTAAAACATTTACATTTGACACCTAGTGCTATCGGATTTTCATTTACATTTTCGATTATAATGAAATACTTTATTGCAGGAAAGAGGAAAGGCTAGATTAATGTCACTTGTTGTAAAAAAAATGAGTAAACTAATATTGTTCCGATAGCTCTTATAAATTGAAATTTTCCTTTCGAAGATTAACTTGCGAGTTACGTCGTGAATGACAAATGTACAGTCTCCTTGTTTTTGCTATGTTAATTTCCGATCTGTAAAGTGAGAACGAGCAATAGTAAGATTAATTTATAAAAGCAAAAATAAAACATGCACACAAACCAATAATCAAGTAAGTGAACACTTTTTAAAACAAGAGCACATTAAAAAAAATATATCAACTGTGTGTACAAATATATTGTTCAGAAAACGAGATATTTCGCAAATGTCATAAACTGTGATGTTTCTTCTTGGTGTCAAGAAATGAGGCAAAGGGAGGGAACGTCAAAATTCAAATCCAATGCAATTCCTTGATGTCATACTAACTAAGACCAATACATGTCATGCAACATTGCCTCTGAAACGGTAAATCTGAAGAGCGTACGAAACAGAGACAGACTAATAATTAAAACGTATACATTATTGACACAGATACGTTTTATGGTAACATTAATATCCATAAGATAACCAGATACATGTATTTTGCGTGCAGATTTCGAGACATTATAATAAAAAGTTCGCAATTGACATCAACATGTACACAGTGTGTATGCACTTCATGTACGGTCAGGACATTAAATGGAACATTTCACATTTAATTTAGTGCCTTCAACTATATAGTAACGATAACAAATTAAAGATCGTTATTATATTTGCGAAATGTTTAATATGTTTTTGAAAGTAATATGCCGGAATATTTGACCAATTCATAAAAGTCATCGTGATATTCAAAAAAAATAAAAAAATAAAAAAAATAACAAAAACAAACGAACTCGATTATCTATCTCGATGCACTATTAGGCACAAATTTAACTTTAGTTCTGGATAACCAGATACAATTTTCACGAAAACAGTCAAACAGTTTTTGCGAAAGACTAAAGGTTTCGTGAGATTGATGTTGAAATTTCATGAAAATCAAAAACAAAATCGTATGCAGAAGTGTGCCACTATACGTTTTCGATGCGATTCAGAAACATTTCTGAATTTCACTTACTTGTTATTGAGTCATGTACTAATTTAACGTTGTACGTCCACTGAATGTGTTATTTGACGTGTTTCTCTCTTTTATTCGAACAATATTGTTATCTCAAAAGAAACATTTGCACGTTAAGGAAAGTTGCTATTATGTTGATATTAATTTCTAACATATCTTCAATCAATCATTTGCTGAATTTGCAAACTTTCGTTGTTTTTAATATCTTATTCGTGTAACAAAACGAGTCGAAAACAACGTGTAATCAATCTAATGCTGGCAATCTGTGGAGGCAAACCATCCTGATCTGTGCTAAATGTGAGGTTTGGCATGCTTTAAACCGGTTTAAACCTTCACTGCTTTGCATTGACCGTTCCAAGGCGGTGATCCAAGTTATAATCATTTTTATGTTTTGTGTTGTGTTGTGCGTTCGTCCTGTATTGTAGAGGCAATTGGTCAAAACCTCAAATAAAGGACCAGCTGATGTTAATAAGGGTTTCTCTGCTGGTGATGTATCTGGAGTTTCATTATTCTTATATTATATATGTAAGAGAAATACAAGTATTTCATGAATGCAAACAGTTTAAAAATATTCCAATATTATATGTTATTAATTGTTAATAATTTATTTATGATTGTATGAAGATGCAAAAATGGTTACACTGTTATTTCTTTTTTATGTTCCCACTGCATGTTCTACTTTATATTATGTGTTGTACACAGTCACTACATTTTTTTGATTTGGACAGTAGTATTTGACAATAAATAACACTTAACTGAACATATGCATGGGATAATTTAATCACTCTTTAAATATTTATGTATTATTGTTTGGCGACAGACAATTGTGTACTTAAAAGTTTCAAAATGTATTATGTAAATAACTGGTGTAAGCTTTCTTGTAATCCATAACACATTTCGTGCTTAGTTATGTACTTAGTTTATTTTAAACATATTTTATTTCCATCGTATAAGTATAATTTTACATCAACCATGGTACAAATGAACAAATACAGCATACAAAGGAAAAAGGGTTGAACCAAAAGTTCTTACAACATTACTGGCGGTTCGTCCCTAAATATATAGAATTACACAAATACTCACATACGGTTGGTTGGTTTGGTAAACATACTGAATAATAAATTAAGGAAATAAAGTATTTTAAGAAGCTAAATTATGCAAACTTTGAGAATGCATAAAACAAATAGATCATGCTAATTAAAAACAAAGAAGAGGCTTAAAGAACTTCAAAGTAATATCCTGAACACATTTAAATATATCAAAAAAAATGTTTATGTTGTATTGTCTTCTCTGTAATAAAACCAGAATTTATAAACTGGTAATATAGTTCGAATGATCACAAATTGGATTCTGTGTGTTTGAAGCGTTTTGTCGTCTGTATATATTTATGGACCGCTGTAAATATAGTTATATTGTCATCTGAACGTAATTCAGGATTGCCATAAAGAAGCAGGTCGCAGTTAAGTATGGGAAATGAGTGTAACTCTTGGAATAATTGTAGTCGTTGGTTTCTAAAAAGAGGACAATTAAAAAAGTAATGATTGACATCTTCTGAAATATAGCCGCATTTTGGTGATGTTAACAGATGGTTTTGATATAAATGGAAATTCAAATGGCTACAATTATTTCTGAGTCGAGCGTGCATAATTGATTCAAACCTTTTCCCAACCAGGTAATAATCGGGAACTTTATTACATTTGAATAACAAGTTTTGTATAGAACTTTTGAATTTAGATAGAGAGTCAATGTTACGTAAATCTACATGCAGATTATTCCATAGATCAATAGCAGAGGGAATAAAAGACTGTGAGTAAAGTTGAGTTCTCCTTCTTACAGTTATATAATCTGAGGAATTCCTTAAGTTGTACGAGGACACTTGATTTACAGTATTAGGTAAGAGTTTTCTGAGAAAATCAGGACAATCGTTGTGATGCATTTTGTATATCGTGACAAGTTTGATATTAACGCCTTCGATCTACTAAACTTAACCAGTTAATTTCTGTAAACAATTTTCTTAATGAAACCGATCTAGTTAGGCCAGAGACTATTCTTGCAGCTTCATTTTGAATTTTATCTAACGTTTGCTTTTCATATAAGCTGCAACCATCCCAAACCACGCAAGAGTACTCTAATATTGGTCTTAGATAGGAAATATATAAATGATTAATGGTTTTTCTGGATACTGCGAATTTAAGTCTTCTGATATTATCTAAGATTTTTGAAGCAGTAGTCGTAATATTTTTGATGTGAGCGTGCAACTTACCATCGTTGCTAAAAGTAATTCCAAGGTGTTTATGTGTCTGTACAAATTTGATGGGGGTGTTTTCAAATAGCAAACATGGATTATTAATATTGGGTTGTAATGAAAATAAAATGGCCTCAGTTTTATTTGGGTTAAAATCCACTAACCAGGTTTTGGACCATTGACTAATTAAAGAGAGGTCATGGTTCAGAATGCCTTCTAAGTCACTGAACGTGGATGTTGTACATGCTAGAGACGTGTCATCAGCAAATAGTCTTGTAATGCTTAACAGAAACTATGTCGTTCACGTATGTGAGAAAAAACAATGGTCCTAAAACAGAGCCTTGTGGTACATCAGCTTTTATTATTAGTTCATCGGATAAAGCTGACCCTACGAAAACCCTTTGTGTTCGATTCGATAAGTAATGTTTTATCCAGGCTAACAAATTGCCACAAAAACCAAACTGGTGTAACTTGAATATGAGACCACGGTGCCACGCCCTATCAAAAGCTTTTGAAACATCGCAAAACACAATACAAGTGAATTGTTTGTCATCGATAGAACGAGATATTTGATCAAAGATGTCGATTAGTTGGGCAACAGTTGAATGTCCTTTTAAAAATCCTGACTGTTTTGAATAAATCAATTTATTTGATACGAGGTGATTATAAAGGTGCTTATACACAACTCTTTCCATTAGTTTGCCAACGCAACTTAACAGGGAAATTGGTCTATAATTTGAAGTGAGATTAGCATCGCCCTTTTTAAAAAGAGGCATTACAGTAGCTGATTTGCAGACTGAGGGAAACTGACATTCGCTGAGCGACTTATTGAATAATAAACACAAAGGTTTAGAAATAGTATCACATGTGCGCTTAAGTACTAGGTGACTAATTAAATCAGAACCTACTGCTTTTTTGGATACAAGTGTTTTTATAATATCTTTAATTTCCGATTCTTCAATAGAAATATGGTCAAGTTTTGTATTTGAAAGTTCACGAAAAACAGGCAGATTGACAGATGTGTCATCTAGACTAGAAATTGAAGTAAAATAATTGTTTAGACAGTTGGCTTTATCACAATCAGTCATATGAAACTCCTCAATCCCATTGTTATCGACAGATTTTAGCGGTGGGATAGTTTCAGAGTAAGTTTTAGACTTCATAAATTGTTTAAGTAATCTCCAATACTGCTTAGGATTAGTAGTGTTAAACTCGTTTATGTTCAGTTCTAGGTTCGCATAAAAGTTTAGTTTCAAAGTCTACGAATGCATAACCTCTCGTTAGTAATGAATAATTCATAAGATGTCCACGGAAACAATGTTCTCAAGGAAATATTAGTCTATGTCAACATGTTGATTCAAGAAGCATTTGTCATGACTTTTATTTAACCCAGTTCGGTAAAGCGATCACCTAGACAAGAGTGTTAATTTATAAGAAAATGGAGTTTCATTGACAACAAGTAGGTTTAAAGTTGTAGTGGAAACTATTTTACCTGTATTTAAATTACCTTATGTTACAAGTGCTGGTTAAGATATTAGTGTTTGGCAACTATTTACACCGAACATTAAGATGTTGTACTTATTTAAACTATTTACAACGAGGTTATTATTACCTGAAATCAGGAATATAACAGAAAAGATAGTGTGGTAATCCGTTTCAACGTATTTCTCATCACAACGTGATCAACCTTATTTAAAAGATTGATGACACAATTCTCTAGTAATATCATTCTTTAACCAAGGTGGCCAAGCAATTCCCAAAGAAGCAAAGGTATTCAGTAAGGTTAATATAGTTTGTCATGGTCCGCTCATATCAAATCATTGAACAAAATAGAGAAAATTATTGATTAAATAACCAATCAAAATCTCACCGTTAATGTCATATAATTAATATCATATTTCCACTTCTTAAATTTGCGGTTGCAATAGAATATCAGGCTAATCAATATTAATTACACTTAAATACACATTTATCGAGAATGCAAATATAAATACAACCGAATGCTTAAAAAACCACGAAAGTATATCAATTGAAAAACTATACACACTTAAACTTATTTTAACTACTCCAAAAAACTACATGCACACTAATGTTAGCAATCGTCGGTATTGAACTTATTCACTAGCAGTATAGGAAGTTAATAAGATTATGACAACGGTGTTACTGTAGGGCAGATGTAATTTAAACATTTGATGTAATTTAAGCATATATGCTTTTGATGTAATTTATGCTTTTGTGGTTAACTTATATCGAAGTTAACACAAAATATAAATATTATAAACCACGATTTAATATTTTTATCTTTTTACGAAAGATTCGTCATAAGTTTGATGAATGCTATTTTTAATATTTGTTGCCATTACAAATATTTTTAAACAACGCTGAAAAAATATTGTTTTATATTGTAGCATTCTTATCATTTATAATACTACTGAATACAACTGAAATCCAACTAATCTAAGGACGGTGTTGTATCAAATTGGATGAATGCTCAATAGAAATGGCACGTTCTTGTACATGTTATGTTACGTGTTAGATGCTTTCTTTTTAGGAAAAAATAAACAAAAATATTCTGTACGTGGAAACACTATCCCGCACATGAATTCCCAAATGTTCAGTCCAGAACCAAGTGTCGATGCATAATAATTTCACAAATGCTAGGTATTAATTATTGACATAAAATTGACGTTAATATAATAGTATTGCATAGACCACATACATTTTGCGATCTGAATAATTGAACAATATTTGTTTTCCATTAAGATTGTATAAACTCCATCAGTGTTGCACTGTTCATTTCGTAACAAGATATTGCATATACACACATAAAACATTTGATCCTTTGGTTATCACGAACGTAACATTTCGGAAATGAAAACAGGTTTTTCAAACATAACACAAGGCATATGAAGAGAACATGAATGTTCATTTATAATTCCAACCGAGTTTATATTAATATCTTCCCAAACCCCAACATACGTGTGAACCTATGAAATGCCAGCGGGTGGTGTAATTTGCATAACATACAAGGTAGCTCGAAAGAGCAATTCTGTTATCTTCAATTCAAGAAAATCGTGTGCACTTATTTAAAAAGTAGAAAACGACCTGACACTATCAAGTTCATTACTATTTAATCACAGGAAATAATCCGGGAAAAAGGATTGATTTGATTCGGTTAGGCAATTACTTGATCAAGGACGAAATAACATTTCTACCTCTCATTAAATAAAAATGTGCACATGAAATGGCAATCAACATGATATACTCACGTAACATGATCACTCTCTGCGTTTGGTCTGACATGTGTCAGTTAGCAAATGTGTGTTTAAGTAAACTGAACTAACCACTGCTTGATATTAATGCGGTTGTAAAGAATATGTTATTGTTCATCTATGTTGTTGTTACATGTGACTAACACAACTGTGTCGCTATGAATTGGAATATATATAAATGCCAATCTGATATATCTTGTTTAAGATGATATCTCTTGTTTTATTTGACATGGTTGTACCCTTACAGCACCAGTATCTAAATGTGACTATACCTGATTCGTCATGTATCATAGAAGTATTCCAAAGCAATTTCTGAAGGTTGTTACCTATAAACACTACCATGATCTCTAGTGACAAGGCAGAACAATTCGTGGATAAATCACCATATTCCACTGAGTCTGACTAGTATTTCAGTTTAAGAAACAGCTAGACTGCATGATAAAGGTAACGGTAACATGTTCTATATGGCTGATTAAAAATATAAAATGGCAGTCTTACTATATTCGAGGAAGATGTAAATTGTAATAAATATGGAATTTATCCATATTGTATGCTATCCAAACACGGTCTGATTAAGTTAGATATGGTGTAACTTAACTTAACGCATTATTAGCTTTTTCTATGCATTTTTGTTTGTTAAATATTCGCTAATAAGACACATTATTTTTATTGAAGTGTACACGTATATTTATTAACACGGAAACGTGTTCTGAGCATGAACTTCGCTATTAGTTGCAAATGCAATTACCTGTTTAAAATGTCTATTTATTTCTCGCGTCATTTTTATAAATCCGTTTTTCGTTAATGCAGAAATGCATGTATATTCAGGATAAAAATGTAATGAAACGTCATAAAACCTAAGTTTATGACATCATTTAACTATGTTCGTGTAAATAAATGTAAGTTAAATCTAGCTGTGGGGGGTGGGTGGGGGGGTGGGGGAAAATACCGGTAAGATGAAAAGATGGGCAAGTTACTGCTGAAGCTAAAGACCAAACGTACGTAGTGTTTTTTGCCACAGTCCCATAATATATGAGATCGGATAAACCTAGTTTATGACGATAACTTTGTCTTAAAAATCGATGCAAAAAAGGGAATTTAATATAGTACACGTACTTTCCATGCAAATTAAAAGACATTCCTATAAATATTGGCAAATGTTTATGATAATATACATTTAATGGCAATATTGTTTTATTGGTTAACTATTTTTATCGCAGAAGAAACATTTCCACTTTAGAGGAAATAAATGTAGTTTATATGATGTTGCTGTTGATTTCTAAAGCATCATTAATTACTTGCTGATTGTGGAATGTTTCGTCTTTTTTTTATTTCCAGTAAGTGTAGATTTAATAAAAAGACAAACACAATGTCCAATCAATTTTACGCTCGTAAAGCTTTGGAGGCAAACGCTACTGAAATATTAATTATACAAGCGAAAAACACCTCACGGATTTAAAAAAAAAGTTGCAAATTTTTCCCAAATGATCTGGAAAATTTTTGTTATTTTTGGTAAAGCTACGTAATTCGTGTTGGCTTATATTTATCTGAAATGATAGGATTATATGAAAGTACGTTCATAATCTAGCTAGATATACTCTTGTGAAAACATTAAAAACGATAAAGCATTCCTTTAATGGTCAGTATAACATTGGAAAAGGATATATGGTAAACATTTGTTTTATCTTGTTCCGCACGCATCCGTTATTACAATTTCAACATATTTCATAAATTATTAACAAATTTATTTGAATAAAACAAACTTATATGACTTGATATTACCATGTGTTTAATTTTCCATCCTGACAGACATTAAAACGCATTCATTTTCATTCAGTAATAATTTATTATCGCAATCTATATATTACTGCAGTATTATATTCTAGTAATAATCACTAAATTCATAGTACAACTGTTGTAAGCATTGTTGTAATCAATACCACATCTCGTGTTTACAAATAAAGCGTGCAGTGGGAAAACACTTAATGCATGTGCGTAAAGTGTCGTCCCGGATTAGCCTGTGCAGTTCGCACATGCTAATCCTCGGCGACACTTTCCGCTTTTATGGTATTTTCTGTTTCAAGGAAGTCTCTTCTAAACGTAAATCCACTGAAGGCGAAAAGTGCCGTCCCGGTTAGCCTTTGAGGACTGCACAGGCTAATCTGGGACGACACTTTACGCACATACATTAAGCCCGGTTTTCCCAAGAGACTCCTCAAACATACTTAGATTAAGTGTCTACGAATGTATCACCACTCATAAGTAATGAATAATTCATAAGTCTGTCGACGGAAATGTTTATCTTAGGGAACTGTTACGACGCATCACTGTTGGTTTCAAGAAGCAGATGTCTTAGCATTTGACATGACTTTTAGGTCAGCTTAATATAGATCGCGATGGTCAGCTCATATCAAATCATTAAACGAAATGGAGAGAATCGGTGATTTAGTAACCAATCATAACCTCACAGTTAATGTCAAATGATTTATATAATACTTCTACTTCTTAGATTTGCGGTGGAAAGAGATTGTCAGGCTAATTAAAGTCGAATATAAATTCAGACCATCAAAACAACACATATAAATATAATCAAACATATAATACACCAGAAAGGACTTCATATTAAAAACTGTACATACTCTAATACATGTTTAAAAATTTCATAAAATTATACTAATGTTAACATAAGTCGGCATTTATCCCATTCACTGGCATTTTGTTTATTGTTCTTGGATTTCTCAGGACAAAAGCGTTACAGCAGAGCTGTTTTAGTTTTAATTTAAATATAGAGGTTTGTTATGTTTAACTTATATCGGGATTTACACAATAAAATGATTAGAATATACATCGATGTGTATCTAATTTACCAACGTGTGGCCTAAACTTTTATAACAATAATGATTTAATATTTATTGCCATTCCATGTTAACAATAACATTAAAAACGCTGAAGGAAATAAAATAGTGTATTAAATTATAACATTCCTATCATTGTGAATAAAACTGGGGCCGTATTCATAAAACATCTTCAGTTTATCTTTAATATATTGTCACTTAAGTTAAACATTCCAAAATGGTATACATTCAAAGCCACCAATACATTTGTGAATCTCTTTACAGTTAAACAAACAATTACAATTGTTGATAAGATAGCTGATTATTAATTAATGCTAATCCTAATCTACTACGCGCATAAAATACAAAGTTAAGTAAAAGTATGAATTGAAGGTTAAGGATAAAATATTACTTTAGATGTTTCTGGAAAACGGCCCCTGGACTCAAATATATATTCGGACGGTGCAGCAGTTAATTTTAGGAAGCAACGCACAGCAGAAAGGCGCTCGGTTGTATATTACATTTTAGAATCATTATTCCATTTGGAAAAAAACATCATTAGGCACTTGGCAACACTATATCGCATATGCATTCCCAAACGCTATCAAGTGTGCTGTATAGTTAGTGTTGTTTAAATTCAATACCACCAGTAGTATTACATGGTAGTGCCTATAGCGTTCAGTAAAGAATCATATGGTGACGCATATTTGTTTCCTGAAACCTAGAAATAACACCTTGACACTATTATCATAGCTATGCGTAGACCGCTCACATTTTGCGAATTGATTAATTATTGACCGATAGGCATTTACCCATTAGAAACGAGGATCGTATAAGCTCTATCACTGTTGCACTTGTCCGTTCATAATACAAAATTAATATCCCACGGAACACATATGAGACAACTGTGTTTTTGTTAAGGGTAAGTTTCACGTATTTCTAATTTCGGAAATGACAATCGGTGAATCAAATATAACACATTATATTAGAAAAACGTGTGCACACATAAATGCATGGCCGAGCATCCTTGCGAACATATACTATATGAACAAGCGGTGTAATTAACGTTCCATACAAGGTAGAGAGCAATCAAAATATTGTTAATATAAGGAAGCCATGTAATTTGGTTAACTAGAAACTGACATGAAGTATCAAGTTTATTGCAATTTAACCAAAGGCAATAATCCGGAGAAATAGGATGATGGGTTGTGACCGTGTTATTACTAGATCATCATTACGAGCATATAAAGTCCATGAGGCATTTATGAAATTGAGAAATTGAGATAGTAGTCACCGTGTACTTTCTTCAATTGGCTATCTTTATCTGTTTGGTCATATCATTAGAAATCATGTGATGACATAGTCTAAAATAGATCCTAGAAATCTGAACAAAAGCTCTATAGATTTTTACATTTTGTCCAAAACGTTTTATATACTTTTTTAAACTATTATACGGGTTATTTACCGTATTGGAATATTATTTCAATTGGTGTTGTTACTTGCTGCACATTTACAGACACAGAGTTAGACATAACATATATTAGACCCTTTACTATTTTTTATATGCGTTTATTAGGGATTTGTTCCCATTCATTGCGTTTCAAAACGCGTACCACGCGTGATAAACATGCTCTATCTTGTTAGATTTTGTAATTGCTGATCACGTGATAAGAATTACATTAATTCCGCGGAATACTTTTGACTAAATCTATGATATTAATGCATGTAATATACTCTACAATATAAACGAGAACTGTCGGAGGACAGCGCGCTCGTCTTATATTGTGCTTGTCAGAGTTACTGGCATTGTTTTTCTAAAACAAACTGTATGAATAGTAGAGGCTAGTTTAACAAAGTTCCCGAGTTACTCAGTGGAAATAATGTATCTAATTTTAAAAACAGTGACCTTGACCCCACCCACCCCATATGCAATATCATTCGAGGTCTCGCTATACGGTATCTATAAATTTAGTCATTATAATTTCAATAATATTAACATTTGAATTTGTCATCGAGTAATTGAGCACATTAGTTTTTTTCCTCGTTTTTCGTACCCGTGACCTTGATTTTGATACCACTCTCCCCACCCCAAATGCAATCCCAAATTAAGCATTACTGTAGGGTATCTATGTATGAAAATTCCTTCCCGAGTTAGAGAATGGAAATTAAAAGTTGAAGCCGGCACCCCAACCGCAGGAATGTATTTCTAAGTATTAAAAGATCCATAATTTTGACAAATTACAAACGAGAGTTATCAAAATTGGCCTATAGGCTCATTTTAATATAAAGTATAAAAGTTTTAAGTTTGAATGAAATCCCTCAAGCCATTACTGAGAAACTAGCATACCGAAAACTTGAACCTATCCAAATAGCATATATGTAAAATGTCGAAGTGTAAAAAGGCCTATTATTTTGAAAATTTTCAAACAAGATTTACCAAACTTGGCCTATGGGTTAATTTTAGTATGAGAAATAAATATTTTAAGCTTGAATGAAATCCATCAAGCCATTCCTTAGAAACCAGCTTATCAAAAAACTTTAACCTAGACCGGACGCCGACGCTCGGGCGAGTAGAATAGCTTCCCTTTTCTTCGATAACTCGAGCTAAAATGAATGTGTATATATATATATATATGATGTATTCCTTATAAATTATCGAATGCCAACATTTTCGGTATAACTGATATATGCACATTATAATATGGTACCATTAACGATTTGAGGATAATGTTTGTTTCAGTTCAACTCTTGATAATACTTCTAGCACTTAACCTCGTGGTATGTTATCCAAGAGCAGTCATTTGATGTTTCTCTTAATTGTTTTTTTTTTGTCGTTTTGCACTTTTGTCTAACACATTAATTATTAAGAGAAAACAGTACAAAGCCAAGTATTAAGCCAAAATCCCGAACGTGCAATTATGCTTCAGTGTATGGTCACATGATGATATTGAAAAATTATCACCTTTGGAAGTACTTTAATATTCGTTTGTTTTTAAGTTAGTGGAAACTTACTTTTTATAAAAATATTACTAAGATTATAATGGACTACATTTGTTTGTAAAGATCATTCGTGTGTCACGTGTCTATATGTATACTCTCTTAACATTAGAACCATCTATTTCTCAGTTTTACGAATTTAAGTTCAATATTCGCAGCTTTAAAATGAATGATTTACAATTCGTTATTGGAGAGTAAATGGAAAATCATAATTGAGTGAGACTAATGGTTGACCAAGCAATGCAAGGCTTTTGTTTTCAGACCATACCAAGCACATGTGTTAGAAGCTTTGAAAGCCTTTCCATCTAAATGTTGCAAATGTCGGAGAAACATTGCAGCTGACGCTCCGATCTTTTGCAATCATATATTTACGTACGAAATGGCCTACATTACATACCATTTCTTAAATAATACCGTGTTATTTAATGAAAAAACGTAATAATGATATGCGATTGTTATGTATTGCAATCATATTCAAACAATAAAACAATTGTCACATGTAAACCCACGTTGATAACAACTAACAAACGCTGACTTCCTCAGAAAAAGGTCAATATTCATTTTTTTTTTGATCTATCAAAACAAGAATTATAAACGAACCCCTACTGCAGTATCACACATTGAGTTTGCATGTCTATATAATTACAGTGCCATGCACAAATACAATTGCTTTGTCAATTAAACAAGATGTATAACATAAATTAAAAACAAAACGTCATCGCAAATATATCAAACATCAGTTTCATCAGGAGAATTGAGATATACATGAACGATCAATACAGTGTACTAAATGTGTTTGTTGGACTTAATACTTATAATGTTGTTATACAAATGTGGAAGCTTCAATGGAATGTATACGTAATCGTACAATTTCGTGCATATCATTGTCGAATATTTTGAACAATGTAAAATAGCAGCTCACGTTTAGAAATATTTATTTTAGAGACTAGTGATCCAATTACTGCCTTCATTATAAATATAGATTATGTGGCAATAATAGTGAGATTAACTGCATTTTAGTTTTAGCATAGACTTTTAAGACAAAAAGTTATCATCGCAAACTAGGTTAAACCGATCTTGTACGTTCTGCGACTGTGACCAGGATCACCATGGACTTGGTTCTTAGTTTGCTGCTTCTGGCGTAACGTGCTGATCTTGATGTATTCATTTGCTTTATCCGCTAGATTATACATATTGTTTAAACACCACAATGTTTTGCATTGGGGATGACCCTAGTTTTATTCATAGTGTTGTTTTGTGTTTGTTAAGGGTGTCTGTATTGTGCTGTATTAAATAAAGGACCTTGTGCTGCCAATAATCTCCAGCTGATGCAGCTGGATTTTAACTTTGTTTATAAAGAACAATAACCCTGACTAATACAAATGTCACAATAAAAATGTGTCAGCTTCAATGAACTGTTACTACGAGACTTTCATTCCAATACGTTATCGTACATATTCGTGCATATGACTGCACAATAGTTTGAACTATTTAGAGTAGCAGCTGATATTTTAGGTATATATTCCCTTAAAAATAATAATAAATATTTATGTGCTGCAGTGGCAATAATAGTGAGATTATTTGAATTTCAAATTCTTTCATTTGCATCGACTCACAAAACAAAGTTATCAACACAAACTAGGTTACCCCGATCTTGTCAGATCTATGGACAGTTTGATCTTATTTTCCTGCGTATGGCGTAACGTGCTGATCTTAATGTATTACTTTGCTCTTTCCGCTAGATTTAATAGTGTTTAATAATTCGGTCTTTGGATACATTTAAACAAAACAAGAGGGCCACAAGGCCCTAGGTTGCTCACCTAAGGGGCTAAGGAACTAAATTGTTTTGAGCTATGTTCATGAAGATTCGTCTAACAATTTGGCCTCTAGAGTGTTCACAAGCTTTTTTTCAAATTTGACCCGGTGACCTAGTTTATTACCCCATGTCGCCTGGTTTCTAACTTATCCCAGATATCATTGGGACGAATGTTCTATGCAAGTTTCGTGATGATTGGCCTATAAATGTTGCCTCTAGAGTGTTCACAAACGTTTTCTTCAATTTGGCCTGGTGACCTAGTTTTTTAAACCACATGACCCAGTTTTGAACTCATCCGAGATAACATTGAAACACATGTTCTGAGCACGTTTCAATAAGATTGGGCAACAATGTGACTTCTAGTGTTCACACGCTTTTTCTTCAATTTGACCTCGTGACCTAGTGTTTTACCCCAAGTGACCCAGTTTTAAATCCATCTGTGACATCATTTGGACAAATGTTCTGAGTTGCATGATGATTGGGCTATAAATGTGGCCTCTACAGTGTTTACAAGGTTTTCCTTAAATATGTCCTAGTGACCTAGTTTTTCACCCCATATGACCCAGTTTCGAACGTTTCGGAGATATCATTGGGACAAATATTCTGAGTTCCATGATGATTGGGCTATAAATGTGGTCTCCAGAGTGTTCACAAACTTTTTATTCAATTTGGCCTGGGACCTAGTTTTTAATCCCACATGACAGTTTCAAACTCGTACGAGATATCATTGGGACAAATGTTTTCAGCAAGTTTCATGATGATTGGGCTACAAATGTGGACTCTAGAGTGTTCACAAGCTTTTTCTTCAATTTGGCCTAGTGACCTAGTGTTTGACCTTACGTGACCCAGTTTCAAACTCGTTTGAGATATTATTGAAACAAATGTTCTGAGTGAGTTTGAACAAGATTGGGTAAAAAATATGACATATAGGGTGTTCACAAGCTTTGCATTCAATATGATCAAAGTTTCGAACGCGTCCGAGATATTATTAAAACAAATGTTCTGGGCAAGTTTCATGAAGATTAGGCAATACATGTGGCCTCTATAGTGTTCACAAGCTTTTTAAAGTTTTCAATATAGCCATATAAGGAAAACTGCCCTGCCCCCTGGCGACCATGTTTTTCAACGTAGCGGAGCAGTTTTAGAACTCGCCCGAGATATCATAAGAACAAATATTTTTAGCAAGTTTCATGCTGATTGGGCAAAAGATGTGACTTTTGGAGCGTTCACAAGCTTTTTCTATAGCCATATAAGGGAAACTGCCCTGCCCCCTGGCGGCCATGTTTTTCAATGGAACAGAACTAATTTCCAAATTGGGCTTAGATATCATAAGAAAACATGTTCTGGGCAAGTCACATGTTGATTGGACAAAAAATGTGACTTCTAGAGTGTTCACAAGCTTTTTCTATAGCCATATATGGAAAACTGCCCCGCCCCCTGGTGGCCATGTTTTTCAACGGAGAGGAATCATTTGAACAAATATTCTGAGCAAGTTTCATGTTGATTGGGCAAAAACATGTGACTTTTAGAGTGTTCACAACCTTTGTCTTCAATTTGACCTAGTGACCTAGTTTTTGACCCCAAATGACCCAGTTTCAACAATGTCCAATATATCATTGGGAAAAATGTTCTGGGCAAGTTTCATGAAGATTAAACAATAAATGTGGTCTCTAGAGTGCTCACAAGGTAAATATTGACGACGAACGACGGACGACTGACGACAGACGATGGACGACGGACAAAAAATAATCACAAAACAAGCAATCCAGTTTCCTTATTTAACGAACCAAGTAATGCATGTCAATGATCAGTACACGATTATTTACAACAAAGTGTCTAACAGTATTTAAATAATATAAAGAAATAAGTATTAAAGCATGGTATACATAACACAAATTTAACAGTAAACTAAAAGGATGTCTTGGCACATTAAACAGTGTCATTTTGGGGCTAAACTGCGCCGACCGAACACCTATTAACACCAGAAGGTTACGGCATTGTCGTTTAAATATATTATACATGTTTCCTTAGTCACAAAATAGATTTATAACGACGGACCATACAGAATTCGTGCTAAGATGATTTTATCTGTCAGCATCGTTATATGTTCTTGCAATTGGATTGCCGTGCATGCTTAATGACACTGTAACCATGCATAGTATTCGTAACCTGAGACAATCCATAAAGGAGATGTTTAGTACAACGGGGAGCATTCCTGATAATATCTAGTACATTAGGATCATTTTGTGTTCGCGTCCCCTTCGCTTATTTTTTTTAAGTTAACGGAAAACGTAACTAACATCGCATTTATTTTCAGGTTTCTACCAATGACAGCCAGAAACATGACAGTCAGAAACATGACAGCCAGAAACATGACAGTCATAAACATGACAGCCAGAAACATGACAGCCATAAACATGACAGCCAGAAACATGACAGCCAGCAACTCAGGAAGAAAGATCATTATCTAATGATAAAATGTACAAGAAATAAAATCAGTATTTTGAGCTTCAGTTGCATTATTGCTATTTAAATTAAACAATATCCATTTCTCAGTAGTATGAATATGTGTTTATTGTGGAAGAAACAGTAGGTTGCAAATATAGGGCTTCTAGAAGAACATAGCAATGGTGCGATACTTTACTGCCACCTCGTATGAATTATTGATGACTTCATTCCCTAGTTATATCAAATTAAAACCGATGTGACCAAGGCAGACAGCAGAGCGGGCGAGGTTAGTGATTGAGGTTTATATAGTTTCTTATGGTCACTTTATACCGATTTATTTTATACTGAATCAATGAAACGATGAGTACATTGTCAACCAGGCAACCAATAACATAATTACTCTTAATGCAGCACGAAATATATCAATCTTTAAACTACTCATCTATCCTGTTAGAAGAGAATACCATGATATTACCGTTTATTATATTAAAATAGAAATTAATATAAATTCAGTACATTGGTATAACATTCTTTATTTAGCAGAAGACATCATGAAGCAGCCTTCAACAATAAAAGTGCACTTTCTTAACAACTTCATGAAACTGATATGTTTACCTACATTCGGTATGGACTGCAGTCAACAAGGAGTGTGTTTAATGAATGTTTTATAAAAAAAGAAGGCATTTCTTAACGTGTGTAAGTTGTATTTATATTTCAAACTGGTGGTTCTTCTCGTCTAATCCCATGGGGATTTAGACAATAACATAAATCCAATAAATCACTTAACACGAAATGAAGCAATTACACTAGTCGTCATCAGTGTTTGAACCATTTAAAGAAATACATTGTGTTAAATTATAGCATAACAACGTCTTATTCTATGATTTGAAATCCAACCCAAATGTATTTTTGTCGGATACAGTTAATAAGCTATGTTAGAACAACATTTGTGTACTTCTAAACTACATGCCGTACGACTTTTCAAAGCACTATCCAATGTGCACATATAGAGTTGTTGAAGTTTATACAAGAAATAGTATTAACTGATGCTGCTAAAAGAGAGTGAGTAATCAAGGCTTGGAAATATCTTGGTGATAGACACAGTGACATTTACATTATTGTAATAGGTAGACATACAACATGTATCGGCCAATACGAAATCCATTAGCGATTCCCATTGCCCATTAGCCACGCGTATTTTATTAAAATTCACAAAGTTCTAAGTTTCTTATCCATACAAAATAAAACACTATTAAGAGCATACAGCACTTCGGAGAATGTTTTGTTGAACAGGAGATGTCACGCACGTAAATTGCGGCAATGGAAACGGGAGGTCCAAATTACATTAAAAGCATGTATGTTCACACAAATTCTCAACCAATTTTATATAACCGAAACATTAACGTACTATAATCCTATGAATCGCGAGTCGACGTTGTGATTATCGTGCCATATAAAGATGGATAGATAGAGTCAAAAGATAGGCTTAATTCAAGAATGTCATTTCGAACTGTACGAGTAAAATCACTTTAATAGCGAATTAACCGCTGGCAATTTATCTGAAAAAATGGTTGATGTGATTCGGTCGTGCTATTACTATATTAAAGACGACACAAATGTCAACGACACATCGTCACCGTAGTGCAAGAACTCGATAAGTGCGTTTTATTTTCCACTGCTGATAATGAGTTATTACTCTAAGGTGACGACATGTGGAAATGAAAAAGTAGTCAACAGTGAATTCGCAACTTTGCAATAACTGTATGTAGT
This sequence comes from Congeria kusceri, assembly GCA_027627225.1. Lineage (NCBI taxonomy): Eukaryota > Metazoa > Mollusca > Bivalvia > Myida > Dreissenidae > Congeria > Congeria kusceri. Next base: position 19,736,527 of record CM051033.1, on the reverse strand, counting down.
TGATATAAATTTAGTAATCTGTTTTGCAAATAATTTATTGTTTAAATTTATACACTGAAATAAAATGTGCACGTCTTTCTATAACTATTGCATGTGTGTTGTATTGTAAAGGAATTTATCGAAAACCAGTAAATCTACAACTGTTATATTATATATTTTTCATATGGTACTTTTACATGCTGTAAACAATCTGTAAATGTGACTATAGTATACATTTTCAGTTGGGAACACATAACAAGTTATGGTTCTTGGCAACACAATCTCGCCTATGAATTCCCAACCGTTATAAACGCGCTGCATTGTTCAAGATGCTAACATTATGTTTCGACAAGAGTATCAAATGGTGGCGCTTAGAAAGAAAATTCAACAAACAACTGGCAAGTCATCAAGACGTGAAAATAAATTACTTAATGATGGATGCAATGGTATTGCAATGTGTAGAAACCCAACCCGACGTTTATTTAAAGCTACTCCTTTATCAATTAAGCGCGTTTAATATTTGATAAGCGCCATAACGAGTGTACTATTTTTATCCGTGCATAATGAAATATTAATATGTGCATACAACTCATCTGGGACGTTTGTCGTTGGTTAAAGTACAACAGTAAAGACGTGCGTGCGGCAGAGAAAACTTTACGCACCATATAAGAACAAAACCTTACATGAAGACATGAACTCGTATGTAGCCGGTTAAATTTCACAATAAAATTATGAATTTATGAATATGAAGTAAATGTCTAGTACATTCTGTTGGATAGCAAGAGCAAAAAATATCACGTTCATTGAAATTTGAGCACAATCGTTAATCAAGAGAAAATGAATTGATGTGAGTTGGTCATGATATTACTAGATTAATGATAAAATACAATTTCCACTACGCATTTAATGAAATAAGAAACATGACATCGTGGTTAACGGTGGGCTACCTACACTATTGTAACATTAAGCTACAATTGCATATGGAAAAAGTCACTTAGACATTCGTTGGAAGTATTAAACTTACATAATGTAGCAAAGCTACAAAGCTACAAAGCTACGGAACGTATGTAATCATATCGGAACTGGAGACCAGACCGTGACAGTTCGTGACAGTGTAATGCTAGGTTCCTACTATCGTGCGAACGCCACTATTTGCTACTCTTAGCTGATCGTGGTATTTCTTTGAGATTTCAGGCTTGGAAACGATGTGATGCGAGTCCATAGGTTTCGATAAAATGTTTTGCGCTCTGTTGCGATCTGGTCACGATTTGTTAATGACAGGTGTCACGATCTGTCGCGGTCTGATCTCCAGTTTAGATACGATTACATACGTTGAGTTGGCATTGTTTCGATCGAGTCCACGATTGGGTCTCAATCTGACACGATCAACACGATCGGGTTCCCCGAATTAGGACGTTCTCGTACGTACAGATACGTTTCGATACGCTTATCATGAATGCGCTACGTTACGACAGGGTACGATTGTGTTCGCGATGTATTTCACGATCATGATCGATGGAGATTACGATTTGAGCTACGACTGGACCCGAACGATATAAATACAGCCCAACTGACTATTGACTTCATTGTTTCTTGAGATCGCAAAAATAGTAACAGAGCGTGGTGTTTTTTATTGTCTACGATCGATCCCGATCACCACGATTTGGATGCACGATTAGATACGATTTGTCGCGCTTTGATACGATGCAATAAGATCTGATACGATGATCCCGATGGACAATTGATCGCCGTAGCGAATTTTTGAACCGTTTTATAATTGTTTACGAGTGCCACAACTGACCTCTCGATCTGATAAGATATGATAGGATCACCATGATTGGTCCACGATTAAGACCACGATTTCAATCGTGACGTGAATCGTGATAGTGGAAACATAGCATTATTGAGAAATCGTGACCAGATCGCAATCCAGTTTAAAACATCTTATCACAACGAATGGACTCGCATCACATCTTACCCAAGCCATAAATCTCAGAGAAAGACCACGATCAGCTACGTTCGTAGCGGATCGCATGACAGTGGGAACCTTGCATTAAATGGAGCAGAGAAAGCTAAGGAACACATTAAGATCAGCACGTAACGTCACGAAAAAAATCCCTAGTATATATAGTGATTCTGGCCTAGATCCCAGAGCGTACAATATCGGGTTTAACAAGATCGCGACGGTAAATTTGTTTCGTAAGTCGATGAAAACGAGGGTATTGGGAATACAGTAAATCTTACTATTATTGCCACTAAAGCGCTCATAATATTTATATCGCTCGTAATATTTTCTAAATAAAATATACCTAACAAATCAACTGCTGTTCTAAATAATTCATAATATACTGCAGTGATACAAATTTGCACTAATCTTTGCGATTACGTATTCAAATCAATGTGTTATACTATCATTCCCCTGCCATTCTATAAATAGGGAATGTAAAGAAACAGATTGCCACAATACATACCTAAATAATTGACCATGTGGAAATATTTGAATCATATGTTTAAAAGTCAAAATGAATGAGTGAATGGCAGAATAATATGGTGTAAGCAAATAGTGTACTAATTGTTTCCACAACAAATCGAATAATTCGTAAGCTAGACATACAACTCAGACTCGCCATATTAATCTGACAGAATGCATGCAAACATAACCACTAACGCAAATGTACTTTAAACATCAACTACTATAATACCAATCCACTTACGATCGTATCTTTGTATCGCTAAATCGCAATATCGAGCGTGTTTCTCATAGGACCAAACCTCGTGACTATTAACGTGTCATTCATAATATTACTGTCAAATTAGTATTGACATGGAACGTTTCAATTTATTAGATCTATCAAAACATTACTTTGCTCATAGGTTCCACAGATATGCTAGGCATCCGGTCTCTCTTTTTGACTGTACTAACGGAATTACTGGATATTCGTAAGTGCACTGGAATTGAGCGACTGGAACATTCAATTAAAACTCTAGTTCTCTTTAATAAATTGTGTTATCTAGACATGGCATCTTGGTATGATATGTCGTTCTTTGTTAAAATGGCGTTAAATGTCGTGCATACATAGCTAGTGTATATATCTATCATTTAATAACATTATAGTATTAAAACATCTAAACTGTTTAGAAAATCGACACATACACCCATTAAAATGTATTCACAAAGAGTGGATAAACGGTTTGATTTCTAGACATATGAGTTATTTGTTTGTTTGTTTGGATTTTTCGCCGTATTCAACAGTATTTCAGTCATATAATGGCGGTCAGATAACCTACTCACACTTTTCCTGGGTAAGCTGGTTTACCAGTACTAAGTGCACATACTTATGCCAGTAACTGACTACTGTCCTACTTAAATCAGAGGTAGGGGGAGAATGGCCGTAGAAATAATTTCATGACCAATCCCCACACAAGTTATGTGGCCGGGCTGGAAATCGAACTCGCGATCCTCGGATTTGTAGTCCAGCGCTCTACCAACTGAGCTAGCCGGCCCGCCTAGACATACGATACTTTTCCTTTATAACACTAGTGCATTTTACTAGTAACATCGTTTATATTTGAAAACAAAATCATGTCTATCTCACGAAACAACAGTGACACACACTGCGTTTCTATTCAATGTTTTTTTTTATAATTCAAATATAGCATCAATCGCGTTATGTGTTAATGAGTTTAGTTTCTGATCTGCGTAACAAAAAGACAAACACGAAATCAAATCAGTTGCACTTGGAAGTTATTGGAACAAAATCCAATTGTTTGCTACATATCTAAGATTAAAACTACTTTAGAAAAAAAATACACTTCTCGAAAAGTATTCAACCATTTCAAATTAATGCTTAGCGTGTGTTCAATGCACATCAGTATTATGAACATGCCTTAATCAACAGTTTAACATAAATTTCTTGATCATCTTTTGAAATAAACACTTTGTGGTATATAATTTATTTATGTAACTTTAAATTATCATTTAAGAATGTGTATTTAAAATAGTTTAAGAAAATTGATTGTGTAAATTAAATTATAACTATTTTATGCACAAAGTATGTCCCATTATATGTATCTATTGAAACGCTATTCCAACTTGAGTATTAATACTTGCGTGTTGTACTCCATGATACTCGCATTGCACGCTTGCAGTACTTTGCTTTGTGCAATATAATTATTATATAACCGAAGTATGTCTCTTTGCTGTCATGTATATATTCTTAACTCTGTGCATGTCGTGCTTTGCATCTTGTTATATAAACAGTCATGACATTTTCTGCGATATAGAACTTAGTAGTAGACAATACCGGGGCACTACATCCCCTCTCCTCGACATTGAATGATGTTGTTTGACGAAAGACACTAAATGTATGAACTACAGAGTTATTTAATTATTATGTTAATAACCGATGTTAGCTTAATATTTTATTTCTGGGATTTAATTTATTTTATATTTTATATTCAAATAATCAATAATATGTCTAGTGCTTACAGCGATAATGTGGAATAAAAGTCTACAGATATATTACCTCTAATATGTTATTATTCGTAGCTCTGTCTACAGACACCGTGTAAAATCAAGATCACGCTGCTTCATGTACTCTTCGAGCAGCAGATGCCTACTTTGTATTTGGTATATGTTATTTAACCAAATTAGGTAAAGCTGCCTGTAAATCATTCAGATAAGTTAGTTGATGTTTTTGTCTCACACGTGTTGTTTGTTGAGAAGCACAACGATTTTTGATTGGCGGAGGCGTTTGAACAAAAATTGCGACATTATATTACACGATTTGATCATATTAAAAATAATTTAACTTATGACTAATACTATTCAGGTTGAGGAAACACAAGATTTGCGGTAATGCAATAATTCACGTGCTGGTTAAACGATGATTGTGTTATAACTATTTTAGTTAATTCAATTAAAGTAATAAATTGTAATATATTAAACTGAATTTGTAACTTAACAAGGTGTGTGTACGTACTTTAACTGTCGTTATCGTGGCCTGGTCCGTACATGATTAGCATATTTGCCTGATGTGTTTAGTTATGTATTTATTTTGCGTGTATATCACACTATGCTGTACATTTTTTATCGTTGCATGTGAACACTTGATGCATTCAGCAATAATGCGATATGACATACGATATGATATAAACATGAGATATATTATGCTATAATTATGTTGCACTATTATATTTCGTTATATTTATGAAAGAATATTGATAAACTACATATCATATAATAAATTATACATTCTCAAAACACTAACTAATCAGCAGATTTAGAGTTGTTGATGTTTATACAACACATAGTATCAACTGGGACTGCTAAGAGGGTACATTGTTCAGCTTTGAATTAACTGTAGTGAGTCATCAAGACTTGGAAATATCTTGCAGTAACAGTGACATTCATATTCTTATGCGACGACGGTCAAAATTGCGCGGCGAATACGTAATCCATAACCGATTCACATCAGTCACGCTTATTTTATTACCACTATCAATGTCCTACTTTTCCTATCGATACAAAATAACATATTAAGGGCATACAGCACATTGGATAATGTTTCGGTTTAACAGAAGAAGAGGTAACGCACTTAAAATGAACCAATAACAGAGTGAGCTCAAAGTTACATTAACAAACATGTTTACCCAAAATCTCAAGCGATTATTAATGTTCTGTTACCGAAACATAAACAAATTATAAACAGAAATCGCGAGCCGACTTTGTGATTCGTGCCATATAAAGTTGGATGGATAGAGTCAAAAGCTAGGCTTAATTCAAGAATGTAATTTCGTTTACTAAAAAACAAACTGTTATATCACTTGAATAGCGAATTAACCTCAGGCAATTTATTTGGGAAATGAGTTGATGTGATTCGCTTCGTGCAATTACTAGATTAAAGACGACAGACACAGACAATGTCCACGGCACATGTAATACTATTGGGAAACTGAAATAGTATTACATCTTTGCATTGACTTTCCCTTACTAATACAAATGTGTCGCATAGTAAAATAATATATGCACAACCGTGTAATCTAAATTTGTTATATTCGGAATCCCTATGGTTCATTTGGGTATTTTACATGCTGTTAACATTCTGTAAATATGATTACAGCTTACATTTTCAGTTAGGAACACACAAACAAAATGCGGTTCTTAGCAACACCATCGCGTCTATGATTTCCAACCGTTATAAAATAAGCTGCATTGTTAGAGATCTTAACATTCTGTATAAACAAGAGTATCAAACGGTGGCGAATATTCAACCAACAACTGGCAAGTCATCAAGACCAAAAATAAATTACTTAATGATGGATGCAATGGTATTGCAATGTGTAGAAACCCGACATTTATTCAGCGCTACTCCTTTATCCATTAAGGACGTTTAATATTTTATAAGCGCCATAACGATTGTACTATTTTTATCCGTACATAATAAAGTATTAATATGTGCATACAACACATATGGGACTTTTGAAGTTGAACAATGTTGGCTCTCTAACCTTGTGTATGTACTTGTAGAAATAGAAACCAGAGATAAGGAAATACATTACACAACGATACCAATGTACCCACTGGGAGCGTTTAATTCTTTCTCAGCGCCATAACGATAATATATTTCTCATCCGTACATAAGAACATATATTAATAAGTGCATTTAACACAACTGGGACTTTTTCGTTGAACAATGTTAGGATTACAACACTGAACACGTACTGGCGGCTATGAAAAGTGTACACATTACATTTGAAAAGAACATTACATGTAGACATGCAGCCGTATGAAGCCGAATATTATATTCCACAATAAAACTATAAATGGGGAGTAGGCTATGTAAACTTCTGGTATTTTATCTTGGATGGAAAAAAAAAAGAGTTACCTTCACTACAAGAACATCATGCAATATGGTAAACCAAAAAAGCAAACTGAAATATCACGTTTATTGCAGTTTAATCACAATAAACCGGAGAAATGGGTTAATGTGATTCGGTCGTTCTATAACTAGGTTCATGTTGAAAGCAAATTTTTACTTAATGAAATAGGAATAATGCAAATGTGGTCAACAGCGGGTAATAACCTTAACTGAAAGGTTAATGATTAGTTGCTGCTCGCTATTATGCGATACTCACCCCAAGATGTCCATAATAGCCTGAAGGCGAGTTTATTCGACATATTATAATGTTGATATCAACTGGTGCAATACGATCGATCGGATTAATAAGTCCGCTTCACACATGTTAGTCTTAGTATACCTTAACAGAGTGGTCAAATAAAACTGTATTCGATCTACTTCAATTTCAATTTCAAATGTATACTCGAGTGTAGCATTAAGCTACTATTGCAAATGGAAATGTCACTTAGACATTAGTTGATATATTAAACTAGCATGATGTTGCAAAGCTAGGTGTAAAATTCTTTGGACCTCCCAAAGGTACAATTATATTTGCCACATCTATTGATGTTAATACTGCCTTAATGGATTTTGAATTAGCCTGTTTTACTTGTCAGTGTATTAGAATTGTTACTACAGTAGAAAGCCATTCTCTCCCGTCGGATTTCAACAGTATTTTTGAACAGTTTGTTATGTATCGGCTTTTCTGGAAATAAATATAATATCCGTTCGAATGTTTTTAACTGTTATCCATCAACCGCAATATTAAGCAGGGTCGGCGTTGACAGAAAAAGCTAAATAATGCTAAATTACAAACGCATGGAATACATACAAAATTTCAATCATATTTGCTAAAAAAAAGGCATTACATTGTATTATGGCTTAGTTTAAATACGCATTCAACTAATTTCATAATGGGCATGACAACAGTCGTTACAGACGATTATAAATTTTAACTATTTCCATTGATGATTATTGATAAACGACATATAATTTCCAGCATATGTCTGTGTTAGAATTGCTCTTCTCAGAATATCAGAAATTGTTAATTTGGAAATATTTGAATAATTGTAGGTCCCTGAAATGGCCGTTCATTTATCGAGCTTTGAAAGAGTGCCGCTTTTAGTGAATTTATGTTTAACCGTAATATACATTTTCGACAGCCAGACACCGCAACACTTTGGCCAAAAAATAACTGATTTTAAACAAACCTCAATTCCGTATGCAAAACCTCAAAATGTCACCTAATTAGTGTCAAGTATCACCGATGAAATAACATCACTTACGGAATGCCGTAGTGTTTTCTTTAGAAAGGAGACGATATTGCTTCCTTTGTTTGTAGTGTTGAGTTATTTCACAACAATTAATAAAAGAAAAACCCACTGTGGTTGAAACTAGAAAAACATTGATTTTCTCATAGAATGTCTTTTAATTAACAGTTATCTTTGAATATGTCAATACATGCAGTACTATAAAAACACGAACCCCTCGTGCTACAACGCAAATTAGGATTTGTTTTCTTTTACAGTGGAACGATTGTTCTCTCATTTTTCTGACTGTGAATTCCTTTGTCGATAGTTGCATGGACAAATCGAACTGCAACGAAATACTCGTACATTATTTTAACATGCACATGTGACAAGCAGACTTTTGAAGCGATTTCAGACGGGAATATAAAAATTTAATTATTAAACCTAAAAAGTTTTAAAAGTTTAACATTAAACCATGTAATTCTATAAGTACAATTGCGTAAATATCCGATATTATTTCTACGCAAAATGTTCGTGCTAATGTTATCGTTCACGACAAGATGTACAAGGTTCTTGCACAAGATTGACAGAAATGCATTCCTCGAAGAGCGCATGGTGAGAGTGATACTGTTAACACGGTTATCCATCAAACAGTTACACTTGAAGTTATCTTCATGTTAAATATACATGTATACGTAAATGTTGAATTCATTTAAATATGCAATTGCATTGATTTACAACTTAGACATTATTTTACATTTATATAGCACGCATATACCTCTATTTATCAACAATATTCAGTTTACAATAAACAATTCATGTTTCAAAAGTTAAATGAAACCTGCAGAAAACCAACACAAAGAAACGAAATCCTGTTTGATCCTTAGAGGACGGCAAATTAAGAATTTGTTACTTGATCACCATCTTGACCGGAGTGAGGTCTCTTATTCTAGATTTGCATGTCTCCTAGATGATCGATTGTCTCATGTTAAGATTAGTATGCACACATTTACATTGTCATTAGTGCATATATGGCGATTTTTAGAAAAATCTAATGGGATATTTATTTATTTATTTTAAGTTGATGTCAAAGTGAAATTTATGTTTATGTAATATTCATAAATAACTAATTGTTTTGAAAGGTAGTCGTTCTGTTTATTAATATGCTTATCATAATTTTCAAAGGTAAGAAGTAAAACGGAACGAATAGGCACGATGCCATAACACTTTATAAATGATAAGCAACCTAAATATGGGGCACCATTGCTACAAAACTACATTTATAAACTAAGGTTCAGTATATAATATTAATAATATCGAATATATAAATATAAGAAATTGATAATATTGATGTCGGGTTACCCGGTTGGAAGAAGACCGAATAAAATCATACGAACACGACGACAAAATGTTACGTCCGAAGATAAAAGTATGAATGTGCATATTCTACTTTTGATGATAACAACTAAAATTGTGAACATGTCTCTACAAATAATAAAAATGCTTTAATCCTCTGATGATAATACATGTATGAAGAAAAGTCAGTAGTGCGTTAATACCAAACAGTTTTGTCTTTTGAAGCACTCTAATAGTTCTTATTCATACAGTAGTATGATCGGTCGTATTATTTGCTAATGGAAATGAACAATAAGTTGCCATTGTAAAATGTTCACATTAACTTTACTGCAGCGATATTCATTGCATATTTTAAAAGAAATGTTATAATTTTGTTCTGCCAACTTTATAAGAATGTTTCATTGTAGCTTTCGAATTGTTCCTAATGACAATATTCAACATTATTATTTGTAAAACATGTACATTGGAATAATTAATAGTGATATCGTGCCATTGTAGATAAAATTGTTACAATGACTAATGCTTTCTTAATTTCAGAACGCTTGCGACGGTCATGACTGTATTAGTATTACAGTCGAAACGAAAGGTATGATAAATTAGATTGACAAAGCTAAGTAATGTTCTTTCGATAGCTTTTATAAAATATAAAGTCCCTTGCCAAGATGAACTTGTATGCCACATTGTGAATGAAAGATAAATAGTCTCGTGTTTTGGTTTTCGATTTGTGTAGTAAGAACAAAAATTACATTCATTATTGTAGACGTTTATCAAGGGACTTTAAAGGTGTATGAAAAACATTTGAAATTAAAGTGTAATCAAACTTGTTTTGATTGATTGATTTTTCAGAATTATAATGTAATTTAATTATTTAATAAGATCATGTAAAGCTATTGTAAACACACCACTATACTATGTTTAACAACAATATGTGGCGTTATGAGGCCAAATATTATTTTATTTCATAATGCACATATAAAGTATCAACCGATTATTAGTGCTTTATGACCAAAACATCAACGAATTATGAACATAGGAGCATGATGCGTGATGGAACAAATCAATAGTTAGGCTTAATTCAAGTATCAATTTTATTTGGTTAACTAGAAAACGAACTGTAATATTACTATAGGCCTTTCCCAAAACTAGGTGATCTCCCTTGGAAACTACCTCCCGTTATTGCGAATTCACACCCGCCATATTTAACACCTGACTTCCGGCGACGTTGTCCCTAGCTTGATAAATTTTTAAAACCATATGTTTTTTAATAAATATTATAAAAAAGACTCATAGAGGATATATCTTACAAAAATTAATTAATAGAACTAAATGTAGTATCGTTTTAAACTCACAAACTAAGGCCACATGTCCGTATGACAGGTATCCGGGAAAAAAAAAAAAATCTTGTCTCGTCTTAAACGGTTGTTTTCCATACATAAATACCACCACATGTTCTCTCGATGGATACTTAGTTATCGGACTGAATAGGGGGTCATAAAAATACCAAAGCCACAAACCGCTGGGATCTTATCAAATTGCCCTTAGAACAATACCGCTAATCCGTGCAATTCCGTAATGCATTGATGATAAAGATCTACATCCAGAGACAACTAGCATGTCACACTTCATCTCCATTGTTTGCGTCTCAAATCTCACATTTTAAAATGTTGTTGTCTCCGTTGTTGTTCTTTGCCTATCACCTTTGAAATTTCGCCACCTTATTGAAAAGAACAGAACATAATTAAAAGCATTAAACACTTTTTCGAATTAATAAATTGGTTTAAATTGAAGAGTGAAATAAAATAAGCACATCATTTAATTTTCAATATTGAAGAATTGAAAGGTGGTGAACATTTAAGAGCTCATCGTGTTTTGTTTGTCTAAAACATACGGGAATTACCGTAGCTGCTGCGATAATTAAATGTTGTTTGTTTACCACAATTCCGACAGAAATGGAGAAATAATCTCAGTTAGAGTTATATACATGAAGGAAAACTAAATACTTGATCAAAACGACTCAACACGTATAACATATTTATTCAAACGTATATTACAATCTTCTGTTGGCTTAGTTAATTACTTACTCTGAATTGTTGAAATTTGTTTCAAAATGTATATATCTATGTCTGTTTTATTATAGATACTCACCCTATTATGTACATAATTATTACGACATATCTATTTCCTGGTGACATATAGACACATTGGGTCGGGTGTTATTTGTTTGGTTGATTATATGAAGTTATCATGAACATTGTTTAAACACATGACACAAAAATAAACAAATTGCTTACCTAATCTCTTTAATACAACATCAGTTATAACATTTAATGAGGAGTGACATCATCGTTAGTTGTTGTAATATTGTGTTAACAGTAATTAAAAAGATAATTGTTTTGTTGCATTATATTTCAAGATTAAAGCGGACTAGCGGAGCCTGTTCAAGCACCGTATAATATTTAGCACACAACAAGAATATCTGCAACGAAAAAAGATTTAAAGTTAAACACAAATGTGTATGGAATACAAATAAGAAGTTGCTGCCAAAAACATCGGATGATACCTTATTTTCGTAATTTTAGTCGCCAGAAAAATGTTAGCTTAGAGTTACTTAGCAAAATCATTTTATTAAAAACAGCGTTTTATTTACTTTATATAATAATGCAAATATAATACATGATGAAGGCATAGGTTGTTTAGATACTGAAATCGCTATTTGTGTGTTTTGTTGCAAAATAACCGTTAAACGTACTGTTTAGCAATGTCTTTACGTATCTTGTTTGAAATCAGTTTCTTATTTAGCGATTTGGTGTTTATATTAGCTGAAATAACATAGGCATGTCTTACTGTTATTATTACAAATGTAATACAATATATAAAATACATTAGTGTTGCTTTTACTATTACCTTTGCGTAATTATCCGATATTATTTCTACGCAAATTGTCGTGCTAATGTTATCGTCCACGACCAGATGTACAAGGTTCTTGTCAGCTGCGGTAATGGTAATGTAAGATTAAAAGAAATGCATTTCTCGAAGAGCGTATGATGAGAGTGATTCTGTCTATGAAACAGTACAAATTAAAGTATAAAGTTGATTTTAGTATTATGATGAATATATGTGTAAATAGTGAGTTTATTTAATTAGCACTTGCATTGATTTACAACATACATGTGAATAATATTTGTACAGCACGCAATAGTGAAGCTAATCACAAAGTTACACATTTCAATCAACAATCGTCTTTACATAATAACACTATAAATGTTTTAAAATTTAAACGACAAAAAGCTAAACAGTATGCCAAAGAAAAGAAATCCTACTTAATGTTAGAGGACGGAAAATTAAGAATTGTGACTTGATCACTATTGGGACAAAAATGAGCTCTCTTATTCTGAATGTGCACGTCTCTTGTATGATTGATTGTTTCGTGTTACGATTAATATGCATACAGTTATATTATCATTTATGCATGAAGCACATGCGGTGAATAATTGAGCAATGTCATTCAGTATTTATTTAAATTAGACCTTAATGCGAAATGCATTTGATGTATTATTCATAAATAACTGCATGAACTTGATACTGTTCTTTGTGGTTGTTTTAAATATTGCTTTACATCTTTTTCAAAGTCAAAAAAGGATAAAACTATAAAGGGTTAATATGAATTTTCAAAAAAAACTTTATAAAAATGAGAAAAAAGAATGTGCACCAGTATTACTGTTGTAAACAAAATATCAGTGACTGACATCATAACCTTCACAATATTGATGTCGGGCAACCCGATCGCAAGAAAACATAACAATCGTAACGAATAAAATCATAAAAACATGAAGACTGTATGCTTTGTCAAAAAGCCCATAATATTAATCTGCATATTCAAATTGGTAGCGATTTCGTCTGCAAATATGTCTCAATATTTTAACAAAAATGCGCTTATTATTTGATGACAATAGTCTGGACGGTAAGAACATTTTAAAAACAACACTATATTTAGTGCTGTTGCCAAGACGCCACTCATTTGCTTTGAGATTTGTATTAATGTGTCGTTTTTACTTTATCTATCTCTTTACATTATTTAAATACTATTTGGCACTGTGTAGTATGTGCTTTAAATAAGCATTTATAGTATTTAACATTGGTATGTGATACAAAGTTTGGTCGTTATTAGTAAAGTAAATACACTGAATAACGTGTTATTCTAATGTATGCCAATACTAAATTATTAAACAATATTAAATCGAGCAGAGAAAGCTAATGAACATATTAAGATCAGCACTTTCGCCACGAACAAATTCCAAGTGTCCATAGTGAATCTTGCCAAGGTCCCAGAGCGGGTTAACCTAGTTCGCGTCGATGAAAATGAGGGTATTAAATATACGGTCAATCTAACTATTATTGCCACTAAGCGCTGATAATATCCTCGTGTCACCAGATGTAAGAAACAAAATGTCTTTGTTTGAAAATGCAAGCAAAACTTTTGAAAAACTAAATAACTTTGTTTAAAATAAACCACTTACCTTAAATAACAAAGTGAAGTTGTTTATTTATGTGTTTGCTGTATGCATTAAAAATACTCCAATGTCAGTGCACTGCGTACAAAGTCAATGACCCGTGACGTCACCTTTTTTCGCCGGTTACACTCAACTGTTCAATGTGGGTTGTTCAATAAAGTATAAGGAAGTAAACAACTGTAAGTTAACTAGTAAATAACAGATAAAACATTATGTTTATGTTTTATATGTACACTTAGTGAAATATTTATTCTGCTTTGCTTGCACAACTTGGGCAAAGGAATTGATCTCCACTTCTAAGCACTTTAACTTGGGTGCACAATTTAAGGTGAACCCATCTGTCACAAACATCACATTGTACCCATTTCACAAATGTAAGATTTATGCAGTACTTTAACTCTGTGGGTGTGAACAATTTACAAACACAGCATTTTTCAGATTCTGGAACAGCATCCCCAGAAGTCTCCGAGTCAGTGTCGGTGTCATGCAAGACATTTGACTTGTTCTTTGTAGAAGTACCAGGTTTAGGGTTTGTACATGTTGATGATTTTGATGATTTATTATTTTTTTCTGTTGAGAAAGATTTTACAGACTTTGCTGGTTGATTTTTACTCAAGTGTTCTTTTATTTTATTGTACACAATATCTTCAGTAATAGGTTTACCAGCTACACCCTTGCTGAGTGTTTTTCTCACTTTTGCAGCACGGACATTGTTCACAAATGGCGCTTATCTTTTGCCAAGAAATTCAACTGAGGTTTCAACAGATGTTTCAAAGGATTGTTCAACCAACTTGTTTGGGTCAATGTTTGTGAAAGCTAGTGAGGGTGCAATGGCAATGTCACTCACTACAGTGTCATTAAATGGATATATTCCACAACGCCGGAATGCAGATTGAATGTTAACTGGTGTTAGTGTGGCAGTGTAAACTTTACACGCAATACTACAAACATCATTTTTTGTCACAACATTACCACCAGAAGCTCTTGTGTGGTAATGACATGCTGCATTCCATGCATTTTCAAACGGCCCAAAACAGAACACATCCATGGGTTGGAGTAGGTGGCTGCAATGCGGCGGGAGAACAAAGAGAAAAATATGGTTTGCTTTTGCCCACTCACTTAAACCGATTGAAACATGACTGTTATGTCAATCATATAAAATGAGAACTGGGTTGTTAGCGTCACGTGTTGGTAACACTGGTTCTACTTGGTATTTGATGTAATTTGAAAATATGTCAGTATTGGACCAGCCAGACTCAGACACTGTCCCTGATGTTCCTGGAGTTGATCCTTCTAAAAGGGTAGCTGGCATTCTGGCGCCAGGAAATATAAAATATGGTGGAATTTGTTGCCCTAAAGCGTTTCCTCCACCAATGAGTGTTACTGTTTGAGACCTACCAGCTGTTACAGCCTGCGCTTTGTATAATGTACCAGTTACAATTTGAGGGGGTTTGTGATTTATGCTAAGGCCCTTTTCATCAATGTTGTAAATTTTACCAGGCTTGTCTGTCAAATGATAGTTGGTTAAGATTGTGTGCAGTTCTATAAAGTAACTGTCAATGGTTGTTCTAGTAGCACTTTTGGCTCTTGCTATTTCTACTGACTGTGGCTTTTTTACTTTTAAATCGGGCCATCTACCTAAAAATCCATACAGCCACTTCAAACTAAATTTGTCTCCTTGTTGTTCAAGTCCCAAATGAATGGCATACTCTGTGGCCAAGTTAATTGTCTCTTGCCGAGAATATCCAAAACCTATTTCAAACATAGTTTTAATATGGCTACATGGGCAAACTTTCTATTCAATAGTAAAGCATGGTGAAGGGCCAGATTTGACAGTGTCAATATCAATTTTGCCACGAACTCTGTATTTTAGAGTGTTAATGGGAAAGCCAAACTTTTTGGCAACCCTCTCTACCGGAAGCCCCTGTTCAATACACATTTCGTAAGCGTCCGATAAATCATCATGTGAATAACTGCCTCTTGCCAAAGTAGGAGCCTGAAAATAGACTTCTAAAACGTTAGAAATGATAAGGAGACACATGGTACATTTTTAAAATCGGCGTTCTCTCAAACTGACATAAATCTAACAGACAGCGGGAATGTGACGTGACACTGTGTCTGCTGCACATTATACATGTAAAACAATGAACAATGTCATAAAATTTACTAATAATTAAAATAGTTAGAAAAACAGTAGAAAAAAATGGCTTATGATTTTTACGCATTTTTTGCAGTTCAATTTTCATCAGTGTATTTCTTACCTTTCGAATTTCCATTTCAAAACAAACGCACCGTACAACATCGTTTACTACATTGTTTACTCTCGGCGCCGGTCATCTGTGAAATCTTGCGAGACAATACATAGGTTACATTGCACCAAATGTTATCGGCGAAAATAGGAGAACGGCGAAAATAGGTGACGTGACGATATTTATTTTCAAGAGAGTATTTTTGATTGCTCGTACTATTTTCTAAAGGAAACATTCCTAAAAATGCAGCTGCTGCTTTAAATAGTTCATAATATACTGCACTGATTTATGTATGCACCAAGCTGTACGATTAGGTATTCAAATGACCGTTTTATACTAGCATTCAACTTTCATTCAATAAATAGCGAAAGCACACCGACAGGTTTGTATCAATGTGTATACAACGATTCCACTGTTACAGTAGCTTTTATTTGTATTATGATATAATTAAATTGGAATAATTCGTTAAACGTGAGTATACAAATTGCCGCAATACTCGTACATGTCTAAATACTTGGCCATGTGGAAATACATTAATCGTATAGTTTAAAAGTCACAATGAATTAGTGAATGAGTGAATAAGAGTGTGTAAGCCAAGCGAATAATTCTTATACTACGAAGTAAACGCAGACTCGCCATATTAATCTGACATGATGCAGGCAAACATAACCTTTGCGCACAAATGCACATGTACTTTTAAAATCTACTACTATGATGATACCAATCCACTTCCGATCGTATCTTTGTATCGCTAAATCGCAACATCGAGCGTGTTTTCATTGGACTAAACCACGTGACTATTAACGTGTCATTCACAATATTACAGGCAAATTAGTATTGACATGGAACGTTTCAATTTATTACATCTATCAAAACAAAATTAATTTGCTCATGGATTCCGCAGATATGCTAGGCATCCGGTCTTTCTTTTTGACTGTAATAATGGAATTAGTGGATATTCGTAAGTGCACTGGAATTGAGCGACTGAAAAATTGAATTAAAACTCCAGTTCTATTTAATAAATTGTGTTATCTAGACACGGCATCTTTGTATACCTTGTCGTAATTTGTTAAAATGACGTCGAATGTCGTACATATATAGCTGGTGCATATTATTTAATATGATTTAATCATATGATAGTATTGAAAACATCTAAACTGTTTAGAAAATCGACACATACACTCATTAAAATGTATTCATATTAGTGTGGATCAACGTGTTTGATTTCAAGACATATGAGAATTTTCCTATATAACACTAGTGCATTGTACTAGTAACATGTACTGCTTCCACTGAAATCTTAATCTGGCATTTTATTCGTTTATTTTCGAAAACAAAATAATGTTTATCTCACGAAACAATAGTGACACGCAATGCGTTTCTATTCAATGTTTTTATAATTCAAATATAGCATCAATCACGTTATGTGTTAATGTGTTTCGTTTCTGATCGGCGTAACAACAAGACAAACTTGAAATCAAATCAGTTGCACTTGGAAATTATTGGAACAAAATCCAATATTTGGCTACATTTCTAAGATGGAAACTACTTTAGGAAAAATACAAACACTTCTCGAAACATATTCAACATTATTGCAGATTAAAGTTACATAAACAAATTATATACCAAATAAGTGTTTATGTCAAAATAGGATCAAGACATGTATGTTAAACTGTTGATTAAGGCATGTTGTTAGTACAAATTCAATGCACATCAGTACTAACAACATGCCTTAATCAACAGTTTAACATACATGTCTTGATCCTATTTTGACATAAACACTTATTTGGTATATAATGTGTTTATGTAACTTACACTTATCATTTAAGAATAAGTATTTAAAATATTTCAATAACATTCGTTGTGTAAATTAAATTATAACTATTTTATGCACAAAGAATGTCCCATTATATTTATCTATTGAAACGATATTCCAACTTGATTATTTATACTTGCGTGTTGTATTCCTCGATACTCGCATTGCACGCTTGCAGTACGTTGCTTTGTGCAATATAATTATTATATAACATAAGTATGTCTCTTTTGTGCCACTTATATATTTGTAATTCGTATTATATAATGTAGCAACACCTAATATATCAATCCCGCTGCATGTCATGCTTTGCATCTTGTTATATACACAGTCATGACATTTTCTGCGATATAGAACTTCGTAGTTGACAATACCGGGCAGTACATCCCCTCTCCTCGACATT
Source organism: Congeria kusceri (assembly GCA_027627225.1). Classification (NCBI taxonomy): domain Eukaryota; kingdom Metazoa; phylum Mollusca; class Bivalvia; order Myida; family Dreissenidae; genus Congeria; species Congeria kusceri. Next base: position 19,718,067 of record CM051033.1, on the reverse strand, counting down.
GAATGATATTGTTTGACGAAAGACACTAAATGTATAAACTACTGAGTAATTAAATCATTATGTAAATAACCGATGTTAGCTTACTATTTTGTTTCTGGGATTTAATTTATTTTATATTCTAATAAGCAATAATATATCTCGTGCTTACAACAATAATGTGGAATCAAAGTCTACAGATGTATCACCTCTTATATGTAATTATTCGTAGCTCTCTCTACAGAAACCGTGTAAAACCAAGATCACGCTGTTTAGATACATTTAAGTACGTGTAGTCTTCGAGCAGCAGATGCCTACTTTGTATTTGGTATAATATGTTATTTAACCAAATTAGGTAAAAGCTGCCTGTAAATCATTCAGATAAGTAAGTTGATGTTTTTGTCTCACACGTGTTGTTTGCTGAGGAACATAACGATTTTTGATGGGCGGAGGCGTTTGAACAAAAATTATGATATTGTATTACACGATTTGGTCATATTTAACTTATGACTAATACTAGTCACGTTTAGGAAACACTTGATTCTCGGTCATGAAATAATTCACATGCTGGTTAAACTTAATTTGTAACTTAACAAGGCCTGTGTGACTACTCTCACTGTCATTATCGTGCCCTGGTCCATACTTGATTTGCATATTTGCCTGACATGTTTAGTTTTTAAGTATTTATTTCGCGTGTATATCACACTCTACTGTGAGTTTTGTATCGTGGCATGTGAACACCTATTGCATTCAGCAATAATACGATATGATATACGATAGGATATAAACATGAGATACATTATGCTATAATTATGCTGTACAGTTACATTTCGTTATTTTTAAGAATATTGATAAACATTATCGTGTCACATGTCTGATTATTCATTCAGTAAAAAGTATAACGCTTGACACATACAACTACATATACATGTTATACCTGATTTTGATAATATTTAGATGAGAAGCAAAGTATTACATAATCTATTCGATGAGGATAATATATGTCCGCAAACGTATGTAACACAATTAATCAAAACTTAACATGATCGCATCCATTTGTATGTTAATTTACTACTAGAAACGGAGAAATTTTAGTTTAATACTATTTTATTGCTTTTCATGTACAAGTGACAAACAAATACAAATAAAGCATGGTGTTGACATATTAAATAATAAATATTGACATGTTTCCAAAAAGCAAAGGGGTTAGGTCACAAGTTTTTGCAACATTAGATGACGACCCTTCCCGAAATTTCCGGACTGGTTTTGTATAACCTAAGAATATGTATGCATAGGCACAAAATTACTGTACAATGAGATACGTTAGTATGTGTATGAAGATCATGCTGGCATAAGACAAGACGTGTAACAAAAAATATTTAGCATTATAAAGAGTATAATACACCATTTAATTATTGCAATTAAAACAAAACAAGAACAAAGGGAAGAACAAACGAATATAAATAAATGCTCCATAGCCTCCAGCTCAACATTGTTTACATTCAGTATAGTTTGCAGCGAAAATATATAATTCTATCAATAAAAAACTATAGTGTATGTTGTGTATAATTATAATTAATTAGCAAATCTATTCGAGTTTTTTATATATCGTTGAACTTTCAGAAATAAGACCTTATTTGGATTGTCAGACAATTATGGAATACCAAATAATAGTTTATTTGCACTAAGGGGTTGAAATGGACAAGTGTTAGTAAACAGCACAAGTCGTTGCTCTGTGTAGAGCGGACATTCATTCAAGAAATGGTCGGTATCTTCGATGGGACTATTACATGCACATTTTGGATTTTCACGTAAGTGATTAGTGTGTAAATCGGCATTTAAGTCACTGCATTGGTTTCTTAACCGTGCGTGTTGAATTTGTTGTTTTCATTCACCAATAAGAAACAATGAAGGAGCATTAAACATTTATTTGATTGTGTTTTAATAGCCAGATTAAGTAGATATAGAGCGAGTATCAAAATCTAGATGATTCCAAAGTTTAACCAACGAAAGAATGGTAGAATTGGAATAGATCGCCAGTCTGCGGGTAATCGGCACTATTACGTAGCAAATAAGGACTGTTGTCTGATGATGCTGGAAAAAAGAGTGTTTAAATAAGGCGTAGAAATTAAGAGATATTGTGATTTAAATGTGCATTAAATAAAATCCGTCTTTGAACTTTACAGTTGCATCATTGCTGTTTAAAATTGACACTGTCTTACATGTTGTGCTTCGCAACAACAATTATTGATCAGTGCGATTATGAGTTTATTATAACATAAACATTAGGTTACAAACTATACAGCTTCGTGAAACAAAAAAAAAACAATAATGTTTGGTAATAACTTTCAGCCACCTTGTGTGAATTATTAATGACATAATTCCATAGAAATATCAAACTAAAACCAATGTGACCAAGGAAGTCTCCAAAGCGGTCGATGTTAGAGATTGTGCTTAATATAGTGTTGGATGGTCACTTTATACCGTCTCATCTGATACGGAATCAATGAGACGATGAGTACATTGACAACCAGGCAACCAATCATAGAATTACTCTTGATGCCGCATGAATTATATTATCCTTAAACTACTTATATATACGGTTAGAAGAGAATACCATGATATTACTCTTACATTAAAATATATGTTAATATAAATTCATTACATTGGTATACAATTCTAAATATAACTGAAGACATCATGTCAAGCAGCCTTTCAAAATAAAAGTGCGCTTTATTAAAATCTTTATTAAACTAAAATGTTTACATATAATATTTTATGGACTGCAGTCAACAAGCAGAATGTTTAATGTAATTTTTTAATTTAAGAAATTTTTCAACGTGTTTCTGTTGTAGTTATACTTAAAACTGGCGATCCTTCTTGTTTAGTTTTTATTGCGATTTATACAATAACATAAATTTAATAAATCACTGTACAGGAGATTTTTGCAATTACTCTAGTCCTCATTACTGTTTGAACCCATTTAAACAAAATATACTGTGTTCAGTTAAAGCATTACCACGTATAATAATATTATTTGAAATAAAACCAAAATCCACTATTTTGTCGGATACAGTTAATAAGCTTAAAAATAAGAACAATATTTTTGTACTTGGCCAAACTACATGTCATATAATAAAATATACATTCTCAAAACACTAACTAATGAGCAGATTTAGAGTTGTTGAAGTATATACAACACATAGTATCAACTGGGGCTGCTAAGAGAGTACATTGTTCAGCTTTGAATCAACTGTAGTGAGTAATCAAGACTTGGAAATATCTTGAAGACACAGTGACATTCATATTATTTTTATGCGTAGACGGTCAAAATTGCGCGGCGAATACCTAATCCATAACCGATTTACAAAGTGCATCATTCACGCTTATTTTATTACCACTATCAATGTCCTAATTTTCCTATCCATACACAATAACATATTAAGGGCATAGGCTTAATTCAAGAATGTCATTTCCTTTACTATAAAAACAAACTGCTACATCACTTTAATAGCGAATTAACCTCAGGCAATTTATCTGGGAAATGAGTTTATGTGATTCGTTTCGTGCAATTACTAGATTAAAGACGACAGACACATACAATGTCCACGGCACATGTCATATATTTTGAACATAAATTGTATTGCATCTTTGCATCAACTTTCCATTACTAATACAAATGTGTCGCATAGTAAAATAATATAATAAAAACCATGAAATCTAAATATGTTATATTCCATATGGTTCAGTTGGTTCTTTTACATGCTGTTAACATTCTGTAATTGTGACCACAGCTTACATTATCAGTTAGGAACACATAATAAAATGTGGTTCTTGGCAACACCATCGCGCCTATGAATTCCCAACCGTAATAAAAATACGCTGCATTGTTAGAGATGTTAATATTCTGTATAAATAAGAGTATAAAACGGTGGCGAATATTCAACAAACAGCTGGCAAGTCATCAAGACCAAACATAAATTACTTAATGATGGATGCAATGGTATTGCAATGTGTAGAAACCCGACATTTATTCAGCGTTACTCCTTTATCTATTAAGAATATTAATTAATATTTTTATATGCGCCATAACGATGGTACTATTTTTATCCGTGCATAATAAGGTATTAATATGTGCATACAGCACATATGGGACTTTTGTCGTTGAACAATGTTGGCTCTCGAACGGTGTGTATGTACTTGTAGAAATAAAAACCGGAGACAAGGAAATACATAACTCAACGATACCAATTTACCCCCTGGGAGAGTTTAATTCTTTCTTAGCGCCATTACGATTGCATTGTTCTCATCCGTACATAAGTACATATTAATAAGTGCATTTAACACAGCTGGGACTTTTTCGTTGAACAATGTAAGGGTTCCAACACTGAACACGTACTGAGAGCAATGCAAACTGTACACATTAAATTTGAAAAGAACAGTACATGCAGACATGTATCTGTATGTAGCCGATTATTATATTCCACAATAAAACTATGAATATATACATGAGTAGTTGGCTTTGTAAACATCTGGTATATTATATTGGAAGGAAATATCAAAAAGTTACGTTCAACAAGAACATCATGCAATATGGTTAACTAAATAGCGAACTCAAATATCACGTTTATTGCAATTTAACCACAGGCAATACTCCGGAGAAATGGGTTTATGTGATTATGTCGTTCTATAACTATATTATTGTTGATGGCACATTGCAACTTACTGAAATAGGAAAAGTGGAATTCTGGTCAACAGCGGGTTACAATCTTTACTGAAAGGTTAATGATTAGTTGCTGCTCGCCATTATGCGATACTCACCCGAAGATGTCCATAACAGCCTGACGGCGATTTTATTCGACATATAATGTTGATATCAACTGATGCAATACGATTGATCGGATCAATAAGTCCGCTTCACGCATGTTAGTCTTAGAATACCTAAATAAAGTGGTAGTCTCATATAAAACTGTATTCGATCTACTTCAATTTCAAATGTATACTCTAGTGTAACATTAAGTTACTATTGCAAATGGAAATGTCACTTAGACTTTAGTTGGTATATTAAACTAGCATGATGTTGCAAAGCTAGGTTGAAAAATCTTGGACCTCCCGAACGTACAATTATGTTGCCACATTTATTTATGTTACTACTAACGTAATGGAATTTGAATAAGCCTGTTTTACTTGTCAGTGTATTAGAATTGTTACTACTGCAGAAAGACATTCTCTCCCGTCGGGTTTCAACAGTATTTTTGATTTTTTTTTATATATCGGCTTTTATGGAAATAAATATAATATCCCTTCGAATGTTTTTTTACTGTTATCTATCAACCACAATATTAAGCAGCGCGTGCGTTCACAAAAACCCTAAATAATGCTAAATTACAAACGCAAGTAAAACATACAAAATTTCAATCATATTTGCTAAACAAAAGGCAATACATTGTGTTATGGCTGAGTTTAAATATGCATTCAACTGATTTCATAATGGGCGTGACAGCAGTCTTTAAAGACAATTATACATTTTAACTATTTCCATTGATGATCATTGATAAACGACATATAATTTCCAGCATATGTCTGTGTTAGAAGTGCTCTTCTTGGAATATTAGAAATTGTTAATTTGGAAATCTTTGAATAAATGTAGGTCCCTGAAATGGCCGTTCATTTATCGAGCTTTGAAAGAGTGCCGCTTTTAATGAATTTATGTTTAACCGTAATATACATATTCGACAGCCAGACACCGCAACACTTTGGCCAAAAAATAACTGATTTAAAACAAACCTCAATTCCGTATGCAAAACTTGAAAAACTCACCTAATTAGTGTGAAGTATCACCGATTAAATAACATCACTTACGGTATGCCGTAGTGTTTTCTTTAGAAAAGTGGCGATATTGTTTTCATTTTGTAGTGTAGAGTTATTTCACAACAATGAATAATAGTCGTTTGAAAACCCACTGTGGTTGACGCTAAACAAACATTGATTTTTTTATAGAATGAATTTTAATCAACAGTTATCTTTCAATATGTCAATACATGTAGTACTATAAAAACACGAACCCCTCGTGCTACAACGCAAATTAGGATTTGTTTTCTTTTACGATGATACGACTGCGCACTCATTTTTATGACTGTGAATTCCTTTGTCGATAGTTACATGGACAAATCGAACTGCTACGAAATACTCGTACATCATTTTAACATGCACATGTGACAAGCAGACTTTTGAAGTATCTTTTACATTAAAAGCGATTTCAGACGGGAATATAAAAATATAATTATTAAACCTTAAAAAGTTTAATTATTAAACCATGTAATTTTATAATTACCATTGCGTAAATATCCGATATTATTTATACGCAAATGTTCGTGCTAATGTTATCGTTCACGACATGTACAAGGTTCTTGTCAGCTTCGGTAGCAGTAGCGAAACTAGTAACGTAAGATTGACAGAAATGCATTCCTCGAAGAGCGCATGGTGAGAGTGATACTGTTAACACGGTTATCCATCAAACAGTTACACTTGAAGTTGTCTTCATGTTAAATATACATGTATACGTAAATGTTGAGTTCATTTAAATATGCAATAGCATTGATTTACAAATAAGACATTATTTTACATTATATAGCACGCAAATACCTCTATTTATCAACAATATTCTAGTTTACAATAAACAATTCATGTTTTAAAAGTTAAATGAAACCTGCAGAAAACCAACACAAAGAAACGAAATCCTGTTTTTCCTTAGACGACGGGAAATTAAGAATCGGTTACTTGATCACTATCGAGACCATAATGAGGTCTCTTATTCTAGATTTGCAAGTCTCCTAGATGATCGACTGTCTCATGTTAAGATTAGTATGCACACATTTTCATTGTCATTAGTGCATCTATGGCGAATTTTAGAACAATCTGATGGGATATTTATTTTAAATTAATATCAAAGTGAAATTCATAAATAACTAATTGTACTGAAAGGTAGTCGTACTGTTTATTAATATGCTTATCATAATTTTCAAAGGTAAGAAGTAAATCGGTTCGAATAGGCACGTTGCCATAACACTTTATACAATAATAAGCAACCTTAGTGAGATTACGGGGCACCATTGCTACAAAACTACATTTATAAACTAAGGTTCAGTATATAATATTAATAATATCGAATATACGAATATAAGAAATTGATAATATTGATGTCGGGTTACCCGGTTGGAAGAAAACCAAATAAAAGCATACGAACACGACGACAAAATGTTACGTCAGAAGATCAAAGTATGAATGTGCATATTCTACTTTTGATGATAACAACTAAAATTGTGAACGTGTCTCAACAAATAATAAAAATGCTTTAATCCTCTGATGATAATACATGTATGAAGAAAAGTCAGTAGTGCGTTAATACCAAACAGTTTTGCTAATGGAAATGAACAATAAGTTGCCATTGTAAAATGTTCACATTAACTTTACTGCAGCGATATTCATTGCATATTTTAAAAGAAATGTTATAATTTTGTTCTGCCAACAGTATAAGGACGTTTCATTGTAGCTTTCGTATTGTTCCTAATGACAATATTCCACAACATTATTTATAAAGCATGTACATTGGAATAATTAATAGTGATATCGTGCCATTGTAGATAAAATTGTCACAATGCCTAATTCTATCTTAATTTCAGAACGCTTGCGACGGTCATGACTATATTAGTATTACAGTCAAAACGAAAGGTATGATAAATTACATTGACAGAACTAATTAATGTTCTTTCGATAGCTCTAATTAATTGTTACGTTCCTAGCCAAGATGAACTTGGTTGCTACAGTGTGAATGAAAGACAAATATTCTCGTGTTTTGGTGTCTTAATTTCCGATGTGTTTTAGTCGTTTATCAAGGGACTTTAAAGGTACATGAGAAACATTCGAAATTAAAGTGTAATCAAACTTGTTATGGTTGATTGATTTTTCAGAATTATAATGTAACTTCATCATTTAATAAGATCATGTAAAGCTATTGTAAACAAACCACTGTATTATGTTCAACAACACTATGTGGCGTTATGAGGCTACATATTATGTTATTTCATAATGTACATATAAAGTGTCAACCGATTTTTAGTGCTAAATGACCAAAACATCAACGAATTATGAACATAGGAGCATGAAGCGTGATGGAACAAATCAAAAGCTAGGTTTAATTCAAGAATCAATTGTATTTGGTTAACTAGAAAACGAACTGTACTATTACTATAACAGCGATTTAACTGCGGGCAATAACCCGGAGAAATGAGTTGATGTGATTTGGCCATGCTATTACTAGATTAAAGACGGCAGAAAATGTCTACGGCAAAAGGAAAAAAGAAACAGAGGATTTGCATTTTAGAAATGTCTTTACTTATCTTGTTTGAAATCAGTTTCTTATTTAGCGAATTGGTGTTTATATTAGCTGAAATAACATATGCATGTCTTACTGTTATTATTACAAATGTAATTCAATGTATAAAAAACATTAGTGTTGCTTTTACTATTACTATTGCGTAAATTTCCGATATTATTTCTACGCAAATTGTCGTGCAAATGTTATCGTTCACGACAAGGTTCTTGTCAGCTGCGGTAGCAGTAGCGAAACTGGTAATATAAGATTGAAAGAACTGCATTTCTCGAAGAGCGCATGATGAGAGTTATTCTGTTAACATGGTTGTCTATCAAACAGTACAAATTGAAATATAAAATTGTTTGAAGCTCGACTTTTCGAAGAAAAGGCAAGCTATTCTACTCGCCCCGGCGTCGACGTAGGCGTCGGCGTCCGAGCTAGGTTAAAGTCATTTGATAAGCTACTTCCTCAGGAACGGCTTAATGGATTTCATTCAAACTTAAAACATTTGTTTTCCACATTTAATGAACCTATAGGCCAAGTTTGGTAACTCTAGTTTGAAATTTGTCAAAATTATGGGCCTTTTTACACTTAGAAATTTTACATATCAGTATATGGACAGGTTAAAGTTTTTCGATAAGCTTGTTTTGCAGGAATGGCTTAAGGGATTTCAATCAAACTTATAACACACTTATTCCCTATATTAAAATGAATTCATAGGCCAATTTTGATAACTATAGTTTGAAATTTGTCACATTTATGGGAATGGAGGACGAAACCTGCCAAAAATTCATCATGCTTGATTACATCCCAACTTCCAAATTGCAAATTGCATCTTTTCTGGTTATAACTTTAAACCCTATTCATTGTAAAAAAAAAAAAACATAATTCTTGGTTCTAGATGATTCTTTTTTATTGTAGCTACTCTTTCTTTTTTTCCAAATTGCCTTACAGTACATTGAAACTATTTAAAAGCTTACTACAAACTGTTATCTTGTACATCGCTTGCTTACTCTTGTCTGTAAAAGTCAGCATCGCATCTGTATAGACATAAGTTCCATCTTTTCAAAGCCTAGTTTTATATGAATCATTGGATATTTATTATTAAAAACATTCACATTTTAGAACAAAAATACTTATATTTTAATATTTATACAAATAATTCAAAGAGACTATTGGGAAGTGAGATAGAATTTGAAATGTACGTTGACAATTTTCAGCTAGGACCGTTCTACCAAAAATATTTTATTGGTGGCGCCATTCGTGGGGCAGAGGTAAATAAACGGTTCTTGCCCTTCGACGTAAATTTGCGAGTGTGTAGAAATACCGAAATCCCGGGGTTACCGAAATCCGCAGGGGCCTATATCTGAGCTAATAACCTTATGTTGAAATAACGGTATTATAGTGTCTAAATGAAATGATTATGTGATTGTTTTTCAAGCCAAGCATGTATGACTTTCGCATCATCTTTATTTATGGGAAAATCGGTAATTAATGTGCTGAGCTTTGCATAATTATTACTAATTAGCCTTATATGGTGTACACATGTTCCCTTATATTACGTATTTTAAACGCTTATGTATGAATAGAAGTGTTACTTAATAATTACTTATCATATTGTTTGAACATTAGTTATGTTTACCATCATCGCGAAGTAGAATATTGTGATATGTAAGGAATTTCGGTAAATTTCTGTAATATCCATTTCATATTATTTGAAACAAAAATACAAGGGGTTTCGGTAACTGGACGCTGAAATTGGGAGAAAGCAATTACAGATAACTTCACTCGAAATTTCTGCAGTACTGTTAAATATGAATTATTAACAGTTAAAGTAATCACAGCTATGCATACATATTCATTTAAATAAAGATTTGCGCCCTGAAGTATGTGTGTCAGTAGCAACTGCAGTCATTAGTACTGGTTACGACTGATCGAAATCGCGTGAATGTTGAAAGACTTACATAATTTTACAGAAAACTCCGCTCCGCTTGAAATTACAGACGTTCCTTTAATTAATTAATGCACAACATCTTATTGACCGTGCGAAAGGTATGAACACATATGAATTATTACATAAACATTTTCATCTTAAATTGATTTTATCCTGGTATTGTTTGTTTGGAATAGTAGCAGGATAAACATAAAATACGCGGTATGTAACAGGATTAGAAACTTTATCCGGTTCGGCCCGAAAACAAAAATAGGACTTGCTATTTTCATTTTCTAAGCTTCACCGGATAAACTTTCTCCATCCCGGCATGAACCATGTATTCTCTATTTATGCTTTTTGAAATGCATTAATATTACCTTTTACCAAAACAAAAAAGGGGTTTCCGTAACCGCAAACTGAAAACAAAGGAGAGAACTGCCACAGTTCCGAAGGTTATTACTGCAATCCCTTTATATGATCAATGTTACCGTTAAATAAATGAAAGTTATGCATAAATTAAACTTTAAAGTGACTTTTATTACTGCAATTGATAGTAAATACTACTTAAATTGTACCAACATAAACACGGATTTGGGGGGATTTTGGTAACTACGAGTATTTCGGTAATTCTACATACCGATTTAATACATTTTTGTTACGGAAATCGCGCCATCTATGAAATATGTTTGGCAGGACGGTCCAGCATACAATTTTACAAATGAATGAAAAATTTTAATTCTATCTATATTTCCGTTTTAAATCGTAAATGAGTTGTATAAATTCATCAAATATACATATTTTTCTTCTACAATCGTAAAGTCTTGATGACATCTGATCAATATTTTATATGATATGAGGCATTTAAAAGAACCAATCGACGGAGCATCAAAATGACAACATTAACAGGCAAGTTACAAGGAAGATATAATTTCAACAAAATATTATAGATATTGCAATCGTAAAGTCTTGATGACATCTGATCAATATTTTATATGATATGAGGCATTTAAAAGAACCAATCGACGGAGCATCAAAATGACAACATTAACAGGCAAGTTACAAGGAAGATATAATTTCAACAAAATATTATAGATATTGCAACGCATGACAATGCTAGAAAGAAGACACTACGACATGGAACTAAAAGTGTGTACCGTGTAGACAGTTGAAAGATACCACAAAGGAAGTTTGTAATGTGCAATTTGGAAGTTGGGATGTAATCAAGCATGATGTATTTTGGGGGCAGGATATGTCCTCCATATATGGGCCTTTTAAAACTTAGAAATTGTACATATAAACTATATGGACAGGTTAAAGTTATTCGGAGAGCCATTTTCTCAACTTTTCGTTTCTGCTCTCTAACTCGAGAACCGATTAAGCTATTTTAAATGAAAATTCAAACATAGATACCTTACAGCGTCTAGGTCTAGGTCACTGTGACTAAAAATAGAAAAACGGTTTCGGCTCAATATTGAGATATTTTAATAAAACTCTATATATAGATACCTTACATCAAGACCTCACGTAGGATTGCATATCGGGTGTGTGGGGTCAAGGTCAAGGTCACTGTAACTAAAAATATAAAAACGGTTTCTGCTCAATAACTTGAGAATGTATTGAGATATTTAATAAAACTTAATACATATATACCTTATAACAAGGCCTCAATTGTGATTGCATATGGAGTGGTGGGGTCAAGGTCAAGACCACTGTTACTAAAAATAGAAAAACGGTTTCCGCTCAATAACTTGAGAACACATTGAGATATTTTAATGAAACTTAATACATAGATACCTTATATTGAGACCTCGCTTGGAATTGCATATGGGGTGGCAGGGGTCAAGGTCACTATTTCTAAAAATAGAAAAACGGTTTCCGCTCAAAAACTTCAGAAAGCATTGAGATATTTTAATGAAACGTAATACATACATATCTTATTTCGAGACCACGCTTGGGATTGCATATGGGGTGGGTGGGATCAAGGTCCAGGTCACTGTTACTTTATATAAAAAACGGTTTCCGCTCAATAACTTGAGAACTTTAATGATACTTTAATGAAACTTTATACATACATACCGTTTATCGAAACCTCTCTTGGGATTGCGTATAGGGTCGGTCAATGTTAATAAAATAGAAAAATGGTTTCAGCTCAATAACTTGAGAACGCATTGAGATATTTTAATAAAACTTTATACATAGATACCGTATATCAAGACCTCGCTTGGGATTGCATATGGGGTGGGTGTGGTCAAGGTCACTGTTACTGAAAATAGAAAAACGTTTTCCGCTCAATAACTTGATAATTCATTGAGATATTTTAATCAAACTTAATAGATACCTTATATCGATACCTCGCTTGGGATTGCATATAGGGTGGGTGGGGTCATGTTTGAGGTCACTGTTACTAGAAATAAAAAAATGGTTTTCGCTCAATAGCTTAAGAACACATTGAGATATTTTAATAAAACTTCATACATTGATATCTTATATCTAGACCTCGCTTGGGATTGCATATGGGGTGGGTTGGGTCAAGATCACCGTTACTAAAAACGGACAAACAGTTTATGCTCAATGACATAGGAAGACATTGTGATTTTTAATGAAACTTAATAAATAGATACAGTGGGGTTTGTGGGGTCATGGTCAAGTTCACCATTACTAAAAATAAAATTGTATTGATGTGCTGACTTTAATGCATTTCGTTCTAAAAATTTGATTTTCGTGGAATTTCCATATTTCTTGTTTTAGATAAAAAGTGCCAATAACTCTGACAAGCACAAAAAGTCGAGCACGCTGTCCTCCGACAGCTCTTATTAGTATTATGATGAATATATGTGTAAATATTGTGTTTATTTAATATGCACTTGCATTGATTTACTACATGCATGTAGATACTATTTGTACAGCACGCAATATTGTGGCTAATCACAAACTTACATATTTCAATCAACAATGGCTTTTATATAATAACACTTTACATATTTTAACATTTAAACGAAGAAAAGGGTAAACAGTATGCCAAAGAAAAGAAATCCTGCTTGATGTTAGAGGACGGCAAAGTAAGAATAGTGACTTTATCACTATTGGGAAAAAATTATTGGGCAAAATACTTGATCACTTTTGGGAAAAAAATGATCTCTCTTATTCTGAATATGCATGTCTCTTGTATGATTGATTGTTTCGTGTTACGAATAATATGCATACCGTTATATTGTCATTTATGCATGAAGCACGTGCGGTGAATAATTGAGCAATTAAATTCAATATTTATTTTAATTAGACCTTAATGCGAAATGCGTTTTATGTAATATTCATAGATAACTGCATGAACTTTATACTGTACTTTGTGGTTGTATAAAATAATGCTTTACATCTTTTCCAAAGTCAAACAAATAATAGAAATCTAAAAGGTTTATATGAACTTTTCCAAAACACTTTATAAAAATGAGAAAAAAATACTATGCACACTGTGCACCGGTATTACTGTTGTAAACAAAATATCAATGACTGACATCATTACCATCACAATATTGATGTCGGGCACCCGATCGCAAGAAAACATAACAATCATAACGAATTAAATCATCAAAATACGAAAACTGTATGCTTTGTCAGAAAGCCTATAATATGAATCCGCAAATACGTCTCCATATTTTAACAACAGTGGCCTAATTATTTGATGATAACAGTCTGGACGGTAAGTACATTTTAATACCAAAAACGACCAAACGATAAGCACCAAAACCATCAATTGACACCACAACATATGCCCCGCGACCACATTATTAAAGAAGGTAAATATAGCCTCAACTTTAACCGAATGTACCGGTTTTCATGTAGCAGACCATGGAAATTATAACATCAATGATGTTTATATGTCAAAACTTGTACCAAACTCTTAGAAATGTGTAAACATGTCAAAGTGTTTCCATGTCAAAATTGAAGCAAGCAACGTTTCGAAAGTTCTACAACATACGATGTAAATTTCCATATGTTTTTGTAACTAAAGTAAAACATATACATATTTGTGTCGAATAGCATTCTCTTATTTTTCGTTTAATGTCGCTCACATGTAGCCAATACGACAAGATACAGAGTCGTACTCACCGCTGACATCCATTTCTATGTATTGACACCACAACGGAAGCGTTATGGTCGCAGTGATTCCCCGGCGTGAATATGTGTTACTTGGCAACACCATCTCGCCCAACCGTTATCAACGCGCTGCATTGTTAAAGATGTTAACATTCTATATCAACAACAATATCAAATTGTGGCGCTTATAGAGGATATTCAACATACAACTAGCATGTCATCACGACCATGAAATAAACATTAACAAGGTGATACACGTTAAACTAAACATTACAATTTTATTGTTGAGATTATAATCTAAACATATAAAGTAATGCATTATGAGCTAAAATCTTCTATACATTTTCATAAACTATATGGCATTTGAACAGTTTGAAGTTCAGTTTGGTATTACATTTTCAACACTACGAAACTAGCCGAAGTTCCTCATGTTTTATGAATGTTGTGCAGCTCGCGAAAGTTAACGGTGAATAGTCGAATTTAATCCGCATCGCAACGAAATTCGACAGTACATAAAGCTAGTGTTTGTAAACTGGTTTACTTGGAGGATCAGTGTTTTTGCAAAAAACAGTATCCAGCGAACCAACTGTTTTCACATATTATGCAGCTTTAAAGAGACTTGTTCACAGATTTTCGCATTTTTTTAAGTATGCCATTAAATGTCTTAACTTGACAGATTTCAGCATCGGAATCTCAAAGCTCAAGTATAATAACAAGAAAAGTATTTAGAAAAAAAAAATAAAATAAAAAGAGTGATCCCTCCGGGGTTCGAACCCGGGACCTCCGGATAAAAAGGCTGTCGCCTTAATCACTCGACCATTCCGACTTCTATATTTCATTTTGCATTATTTACTTCATGTAAGTGCTCCACGTGATGTCAACAGTTTCAACGAAAACAACAGAAAAACTCCAAATTACTCCATCGTTTAGTGTTACAAACGCTTTATAATTTTATCAATTTCAACTGATGATTATTCATAAACGAAACGGTTTTTACAGTATTTTTCTAGGTCCGTAGTGTCATTTTGCTCCATTGTATACACTGTTCTTTTATTTTTGGAATCGGTGACAAAAAGTTGAAAAATTGTCCATTCGTCAATCTGTGAACAGGTAATTTAATGATGGATTTTTTAAAATGGTATTGCAATGTAGACAGCCGACATAATATTCAACGCTACTCCTTTATCCATTAAGAGCGTTTAATATTTGATTAGCGCCATCACGATTCTTCCATTTCTATCGTTCATTATAAAATATTTATATGTGCATTTAACACATCTGGGATTTTGTTTCGTTGAACAATGTTGGGTTTCCAGCAGTGAACATCTACTTGTGGCCACGAAAACCATTTGACAATGAAATAAATAACGCACTGATGAATGCAGTGGCAACTGTTTCGTAATGTGTCAACCGTCAATATGTCTTGAACATGTTCATTATTCAACGATACCCCTTTCCCATTTCCCCTTTTTTAGAACGTTTAATTTATTAATAGCGCCAGCACAAGTCTACATTGATTATGTTCACAATACAATATTAATACGTGCATTCGACTCATCTTTGACTATTATGTTGAACAATTTTGTGTCTCTAACAGTGAACACGTACTTGAGGCAGTAAAAGCCGGAGCTACTTACATTACACATTAGAAAAGAGCGTTACGTGTAGACATATACTAGGAAGGTCGGTGTTTAAATTACGCAATAAAAATATGAATATACATGTATGAATTGGGAGTCTGTGTTATTCTTTAGAAGATTTTTATGTTGGATGGAAAGCGAAAAAGGCTTTTAAGAACATAATGCAATTTGTTTAACTAGAAAACGCACTGAGGTATCACGTTTATTACAAGTTTACCACATATAATAATCCAGAGAAATGGGTTGATGTAATTCAGTCGCGGTATAACTATATTAATAAAGAAAGAATATTTCACTTACGCATTTGAAATATAAAAATGCGATAGTAGTCAACAAGACGGTAAAATCTTTACCGTGGCTCGACACTAACTCTGGCTGACATATAAGTTAACATATTTAATATATGATCGTTAATAATAAAACAACTGATGTCGAACGATTGACCGAATAAACGTTTTCGTTTCATTAAAGCAACAAGTTTCATGTTTTATAATAGGATATATTCGATCGAATTGATATTTATTGATATTGATAAATATGATTGTGAGATACTGTAACACGACTGTTACAAATGAAACCACAAATGTTTTACCACTCCATAACATAACAAACGAATTTCAAAAATTCATTCAACTCCCAAAGGGACACTTATGTTTGATACCTCTATGATAATATTGACGTAATGGTTTTAAATTAACCCAATGTTACTTGACAATATATTGATACTGCTGAAGATAGTCATAATCTCCCACCGGATTGCCAGAATATTCCAACGTGTTTAGGATGAAATAGAATCACTTTTGTACAATTGTGTTGTTTGATGTAGAAAGATACCGATACCGTTTCTTTTATGTTTCGTAAATGTTTTTTACATGCTTGAACATACATAATTATCTAGTTAAAATACATTGTTTGTGGGGTTAACAAATAGAGTTGAAACGATATTTTCCATCCTTCGATAACTCAATTGTAAATGACCCGATTCGTTACTAAACCAACCAATTTCGATTCGATTCTCTTTCATGTATTTGTATATGATGTTTCATAAAACTGTCAATCAAACTGATGATGTTTTTGTAGATTAATCATGTGAATTGATCTTGACATCGTGGTAGCTGTTATATTAAACTAGTTGTGAAACAGTATCACCAGTTTTAACCACTTTTCTTATGCATTTTGATATATAGGTCACATACGTTGACATTTACCAATACAGCGGTATTAATGCGAGTAATTACAAATGAAATATTTTCTATTTTGCAAGTTATGAATATTGGACCCTTAAAAGCAAACATGCCAAAACGAAATATGAATCAAATCAAAACGTTCAACTCAATGATGTTTGACATCGAATCAAGCCATGGCTTAATAGTTACAGCTCTACTAGCAATCATTGATTTCATCATATATTAAACGTATAATCAATTGTTTTCTTTTGATCATTCAGCACATGAAGTATAGCAAGAACATAAACCCCTACCCGCTACATCGCAAATTCGCAAATTAAGAACTTGTATTTACTAGCTCCCAAATGCGCACTCGATTTCTGCCTGCAATCCTTTGTCATGATCGATAGGTAATGCTCAAATCGAATTGCAAAGCGATACATCAATTAAACGTGCAACCTTGACAAAGAGACTTTTCAAGTTTTTTCTCATTACATCATTTAAACATGCAACTTTCACAAAGAGACTTTTCACGTGTTTTGCCAGTACACGTAAACTTCAAATATGAATAAATACAGAATATTATGGGAGTGTTGGATAAAGATCACGTTTTTCATGCGAGGCTGAGAAACATTGTAGTGCGAGGCTTGTCGAGAGCTATGATCCTGTTTTGAGCCGAGCATGATAAACTTGATATTTATCCGACACGCACATAATATTATCTTTATCCTATTATGCTGTCCTCATTAATCATGTAAAATCAGTGAAAATATGTCACAAATGAAAAAAATAGTGTAGTAAACATAGACCCATTTTTAACACTGGGTCTATGTTTACTACAAACGTCATCATTTGGTATAACGTCACATTGAAATAAATACTGTTCTAAAATAACGATCGAATAAACGTGTGCTAAAATGGTGTGGGATAAAGCTAAAGTTTATAGGATGAATTGTTATCCGATCGGTTTGGCTGTAGTATTAGGATAATATATAGTATATACTATTTAAATTGTCTTACAAAATATCTGCACGTACACTAATACGAGTACATGTAGTACGCTGTTGGTGTTTTATATCGTTTGGTTCGGTTACTTTGTCGCACCTGAGTGTGTTAACGTAGTGTACAATTTTAATTGCAATAACATCACACTAAAATAACTTGCTTTAATTGTTTATATTTAATTTATAGCACGCTACTAAAACATCATTAACTTAATCTCCTAATATAATAGTTGTTGACATTTCCGAAATTATTTATACGCCAATAGTCTGTGCGCAGAAAACAAATATCGTGCTAACGATATTTGGCACGACACAATGTAGATGATTCTGTGACATTAGAAACTGTAGCATACGTAGCAAAACTGCTAATGAAAGACTGCAGGAAAATGCCGTGGCTCGCAATGCAAACAAGAATGAAGTTAAACTTTGGACATGGTTGTTAGCTTAAGTAATACATTTTACAGTAATAAGTTTAATTGTGAGGTATCGGGTCTTTAAATTTTACCATTGCATTGAATTTATGATTAAGACAATATTTGTGTAAGCATCATCAAAATATGGCATTGCATTGATTTTTTTGCGGCATGCACAATATTTGTAAATCACGCATCATTTTAATCGCTGAACATATCAGAAATTGCCATTACACAACACCATTGTACATTTTTGTAACGGAAGCATGCAAGTAGTTACTTGCAATGAAGCATGCACAACTTTTGGTATACAAATGAGGTAGTCCTTTCAATATATCAATACATAGTTATTTCATAGGTGTTTGAAAACCAGTCTTAAACGGTTGTCCAGAGGTGTCAGGGGTGCGTTTATAATTGTTGCACGATGCCGACAGTCAAGAGGTCATCGGTTACAAACATCATACCTCACACCCAGAGACAAGCGCTGAAACAAAAACTCTTCCCGTATGAAACTACAATTTGAAAATAAGAAATAACTGTTGTATTACCACACTTCGTTGCATTGTCTACAACAAACTTCCTTGTTAAAAATCGTAGCGTGCAACCGAACAAATGCGCGTCCACCATTGCTTCAGTTCACCTTTAACGTAAATATGTTGGATGAATGTTTTAGTCATGTACTTAATGGTATAATAAAACTAATTAAACCCAGGTCCTAGATTTTAACGCTTAGAATGGCTTGTTTTGTTACTAATACAGCGCGAGATAATGAATTAAATCATGTTGTCAAACGAAATACAGCGTGTTTCAACGAACATTTGTGGAATATATCCCCTATCGGTAACTGGTCAAGCAGTGTGTACATAGGAAAATAAATGCATTTAGTATGTATCCTATACAGCTGTATTATACAAAACACGATAACATATAAACAACATATGTGTTGCTTAGACGACGGCAAATTAAGAATTGTTACATGATCACCATCGGGACAAGAATGAGCTCTCTTATTCTGAATACGCATGTTTCTTGTACGATTGATTGTCTTATTTTACGATTACTATGCATACAGGTTCATTGTCAGTAAAGCATTCTTCACATGCGGTGAATAATAGAACAATGCGATCAAATGTGTATATTAATTAGATGTCGACATGAAATGCATATTCATGTAACACCCTGGTCATACATAGCCTGCGACCAACTAAAGACCAACTCCCGACCATCAACGACCAGTGGTTGCTGACGGTCTTAAAAAGGTCATTAACAGGTTGTTGGAGGTCGGCGGCTGGTTGTCGATGGTGGCCGACTGGTCTTCAGACCCATTTTGGTCGCAGATGGTCTTCGATGTTGCATCGAAGACCGTTTGCCGACCAAGCAGGTCGTGAGAAGGTTTTCGTTGGTTTTTATTTGGTCGGCGATCAATCGCAGACTGGTCTGCGACGATCACCGGCTAGTCGCAGACCAAGTGTGACTTGTCGCAGACCAATTTTCGGAAACAAAAACAAATCAGGAACATTTAAAATTAAAATAGCATTATGAATGCATATTGCCATTTGTCCGTATTGTACATGTAGTGAAGGATACAAAGATAGAATATGTGCCGTTGGTGCACTGAACATCAGATGGACCAGATGAGTAAATACAATGTCTTTAACAGTCTTACGATTTCATTGACTCTGATCAATTGCAAAATTTCAAAACAATATACGATACAAAAGTTCGGTACACTATTTCATGTAGCATTATTGCAAATCGAAATGAACTGAACCTCACTGAACCTAATCCAAGTTATATTAATTGAAATGAAGTATACTTGATATATTGGCAGGTGATTTTAGGTGTACTCGTCGGCATTGTTTCGGTGCAGAAGATTATAATTATACCAGAATCAACCGCCTTTTCAATTACCTCCCGTTGAATGTGCATCCATGTCTGTCATCAAACATGAAATGTTGTCGTATCGACATTAACAAGAACAATGAAACATCACTTACATTTCTTAGGCGGTGGCACTTCAAACGGAATATCTGAAAGTAGAAAAGCAATATAATGTGTATATGTGAACTCAGCATTTCAATCTAGATACGGACTGTTTATTTCCATGCGTCAATGATCTACCACCTCAGATTTTACATCGGGCCTTGATTGCTTTCCAAGTGCATAAACCGTTCTTCTCCCATTTAATCACATCCTGAATCTCCTAGGCCCCGCCATATACTTGACAGATCGCGTGCCATAGACTTAATTACACAATAAGAACCAATTAGATTCAATAAATCATCACAACGTCTGGCGTAATCTGAATGTTTCCATTCTCTTACCAAACATCTGACAGGCATGGATATTGCTTTTAAATTACACGAACAATCTCAATCAGAAAATATGTAATAGAGCATGCATTGTGTACACGCAGTTGCAGCAAACGCTAATATCAAACGAAAGTAAGGAAACTAGCAATTTAAAGATGCGCTATAATCTGGTTTTTATGAAAAAATTATGTCCATACTCGTATGGAAATTATTTTTGTCCCTGCAAATGGAAGGATTTTATCTGAGTACAAACAATGAATTTGTGGCTAATTCGTCAGCACAATATAACGGCATTTACCAGCGGTGTACAATTGCCAAAATTGGGGCCATGTCAATAGCACAATAAAACGACATTTAACAGCATGAATAAAATACTTACTTAAAATAAGTTACTCTTGAAGTTTAGGCTTAAACGCACGTTTCTAGGGAAATGATGAATGCATGGATCAATTTTCCAAATTCCAACATATAATAATCCCTTGTTAAGACAACGATGCAACAAGTGCAAAATCTGGGAAATATAATCGATGAAGTAACGGCGCTTTGTAATCCATTAATACAAAGATGTTGAGTCGTAGTCAAATATAAAAATTTAGTCGAGATTCCATAAAGTTACATTAAAATCACGACCTATGTCTGCGAGTATTAGAAAAGAAAAAATATATCTTAATAGCTGATTATACTGGATATATCTAGAATACTACTTTATCACAACAATATGTCTAGGTAATCTCCGCTAATTAATTCCATTCACTTTATTATGTCATCGGATGTAGACTTGATTATGTTCATAAAACGATAATTAAGCCAGCAAGGTAATTTTTCGTTCACTGCCCTAGTTAATTCATTGGGGACTATAGAGATATAGAGAGAGACATATAACTCTTGATGAGTTCAATTCTCAACGCGACTAGTCATTGTTAAACTATGTTGGAGTATTCACCTTTTTTAATATTTTTGGTAAGAAACAATGAATTAACAATGTTTAAGTTTACATACTATAAATCTGTATATACGATATTTTCTCAGTCAGGTCAAGCTGTTGGATTCCATTACCACAGGACAAACACTCATTAAACAACCCGATTCACACATACAACGAATCAAAACCTCTCAAATAACAAACAAACACATTCCTATTGAACAATTACGTGTTTTGTTGTCATAAAATCTCATTGATATCGCATTCGATTTAACAAGCGAACATCAAACGCTCCAATAAACAAACCTATCGGTGTTTTGCTTGCAATTTAACTAATTCAAAACATGCATGAAGACTGATTGGACAAAAATCATAACTAGGACAATAAAGCTATTGGTGGATTGTATGAATCCTTATCTAAATTGATTAAGGGAAATAGATGATTTCAATGGCCAGAAATCTGCTTCCACTGTGTTACTTGGAAAAGCATATCGCCACAGCTGGTATTGTCAGTTGCAGTCGATATCACGTTTTGTTGCATTTACTGCATTTACAAATGACAGATCCATGACATATGATGTAACTATGGTTCACACCTTAATGTGAAGCAAATCTTAGTGTTATCACACATTTGTTATTGTGCTAATCACTAGCTAATTGCACTTCTTATCCATCTGTTACCACACAAAGATTTAATGTCCCCGTTCTTGTATCCATCTTTTAGTAGCACGTTGATGAAAAAAAAGCTATACACAGTGATAAATTAATTATTTAACATTTATGTGTTATAGGAAACCTTATATACTAGAACATGTCTGCACTCGTTTAGACTTTCTATTTCTGCGAATAAAAGGTCATTCTCATTATGTCTCCATAAAAAACTATATGGCATTTCATGGTAATTAACCTTTTTGTCCTCAACTCAAATTGAACATAGCTGAAATGCAAAATAGGTTTATATTTCTTGCATTTGTATAGTTGTATGTGTATTTTTAGCTTCCAGAAACTAACAATCATGATTAATGTATATTCCATGCAGAAGAATGGAATCAATGAACGTACAATTTATTTCATTTGGCAAAGCTGTAATCTCGCGAATACAGGAATTCATAAATATGGCCATGCAATATTATTTTTATTTGACAGATGAAATATATTCATCATGAATACCAATTTGGTTTACTTTGAATACAAATTAATTCTTCTCTGGTTACATATCTTTAGATGTTCAATGATCCTATGGATAACGTGACATTTCCATCGTTTTATTGTATTATAAGTTAGTACAAAAATCATTATACACATCCTGCAAACTTTGAAAAATGATTTGCACCAACAATTTTAATCTAATTTGCTAAATTCACTTTCATAAAACATACCGCATTTAAAACGGATCCGAATTAACACAATAACCAATTTATTAAAATATTGCAAACTTCATGAAGGATTATCTGATTCTAAGATTTTACTGTAAAATAAACTAATCTGAGGATGAAATGGTGTGTTTGAATAAATAACTGGAATGGTAAGCGTCACCATATACTGTTATATATGATACCAAATCACAAAACGGAGTAATGTTTGACGACTTAATGGTGTCCGTAGTATTGTAAAAAACAAAGTTTGGTATTAAATATTTGCAATATGGGATAAGTGCAACTGCATCGTCGTCCTGTTGAACGCAATACAGTCCTGTAGCCAAGGTTGAATCACTAGTATAGATAACAAGAGATGTTTGTAAAACATGTATGCCCCCCGACTTACAGCCAAGTTGTCAATATGTGCAATTGTTAAGAATTTTTTTAAATATGCAATCCCAAGCGAGGTTTTGATACATGGTATCTATGTATGAAATTTCATTAAAATATCTCAATGCGTTCTCAAGTTATTGAGCGGAAACCATTTTTCTATTTTAAGTAATGGTGACCTTGACCTTGATCTCACCCACCCCATATGAAATCCCAAGCGAGGTCTCAATATAAGGTATCTATGTATGAAGTTTCATCAAAATATCTTGATGCGTTCTCAAGTTATTGAGCGGAAACCGTTTTTCTATTTTTAGCAATGGTAACCTTGACCTCACCCACCCCATATGCAATCCCAAGCAAGGTCTCGATATAAGGTTTCTTTGTATGAAGTTTCATTAAAATATCTCAATGCTTGTCAAGTTATTGAGCGGAAAACGTTTTATATTTTTAGTAACGGTGACCTTGACCTTGACCCCACCCACCATATATGCAATCCCAAGAGGTCTCAATATAAGATATCTATGTAAGACGTTTCATTAAAATATCTCTATGCGTTCTCAAGTTATTGAGCAGAAACCGTTTTTCTATTTTCAGTTATGATGACCTTTATCTTGACCCCACCCACCCCATATGCAATCCCAAGCGAGGTCTCAATGTGGTATCTACGTATGCAGTTTCATTATAATATCTTTATGGATTCTAACGTTATTGAGCGGAAACGGTTTTTCCATTTTTAGTAATGGTGACCGTGACCCGATCCTGCCCATAAGCAATTGCAAGCGAGGTCTCGATATAAGGTATCTATGTATGAAGTTTCATTAAAATATCTCGATGCGTTCTCAAGTTATTGAGCGGAAACCGTTTTTTCTATTTTTACTTACGGTGACCTTGAACTTGACCCCACTCACCCTATATGCAATCCCATGCGAGGTTTCAATATAAGGTATCTATGTATGAAGTTTCATTAAAATATCTTGATGCGTTCTCAAGTTATTGAGCGGCGACCGTTTTTCTATTTTTAGTAACGGTGACCTTGACCTTGACCCCACCCACCCATATGCAATCCCAGCGATGTCTCAATATAAGGTATCTATGTATGAAGTTTCATTAAAATATCTCTATGAGTTCTCAAGTTATTGAGCGGAAACCGTTTTTCTATTTTTAGTAACGGTGACCTTAACCTTGACCCCACCCACCCCATATGCAATTCCAAGTGAGGTCTTGATATAAGGTATCTATGTGTAAAGTTTCATTAAAATATCTCAATGCGTTCTCAAGTTATAGAGCGGAAACCGTTTTTCTATTTTTAGCAACGGTGACCTTGACCTTTGACCTGTTGACCTCAAATGTATAGGCGACTTCCTTTCCTTATAAGGTATCTATGTATAAAAAGTTTCATTAAAATATCTTGATGCGTTCTCAAGGTATTGAGCGGAAACCTTTTTTCTATTTTTAGCAACGGTGACCTTGACCTTTAACCTGTTGACCTCAAAATGTATAGGCTTCGTATTTTTCTCCCAAGTAACCAGCAGGCCAACTTTCATGATCGTAGGTCAAAGTGTTCTCTAGACATCGTGCGGAAACGAAATGGTCTACGGACAGACCGACCATCCGACCGACCGACCGACCGACCTACCGACCGCCGACCGACCGACCGACGGACAGGTGCAAAGCAAGATACCCCCACTTCTTTGAAGGAGGGCATAATAATATTGCATATGAAATAACCACTCTCATTCATTATTACCTTATTGCTGACACAGCACTAGCGCAACTCAGGGACGATTGTCAAAAGTAACAATTAGAGGATCATCCCATTCGAATGCCAGAAAAAGAGGTAAAATTGAAATGTATGTCGGTGATATAGTTTTAAGAAAAAACAACATGTTCCTCTTTCTGTATTTTAAGCAAAACACACATTCATCATATCACCATACAATCAAGGATGTAATGTTCATACATGACACATTCCAACTTGATATTAATATATCTAGAGCATGTTATCAATATGCAGAAAATATAAATAATATTTTAAGAAATATGTTCGTATTAGTTTCAGAAATATAAAACTATAGTATTCATACATTTAATAAATTATTTATAAACTAACTACATTGTTATTTTAAGTAACTTTTATGTGAACTGACATCCACTGCTTTAGTTACATTAAGTAATTTGTAGACAAACTATGCCCGTGAGCAATGACAGTTATTAGCAATTACGTGAATAATTGATCACATAGCACATCTAAGCAGTAATGTGTTAGATAGTTTAAACTCTTACGACAATCCATAGATATTTTATAATCGAGTATACAACTTACTTCAGACAGCTACCGTTATACCATGGGGAAGTTTAGAAAACATGTAACAAAGTATGCAAAAATACCGAAGGCCTTCATTGCTTGAGAGCAGGCATACATAATACTGTACGCAATAGCTATTCACACCGTTGCCAATCCAACCATGAAAACAGATTATGGTTTCGGATTAATACATGTCTGGTCTTTTTTTGGATTTAGAACCTTGGTAACATATGTGTCTCCGGTGGTCCCAGCGTCTTTGTTGACAGACAAAACTGAGCTTTTCAACTTCATTATGCACTTTTAACTATCGATTTTAATTTCAAAGGCGTTCCATGTAGCATGTTCTTTGTACGGTAAAAATGTCAAGAAAAGAATCATCACATAATGTTTTTTCCAGCGTACTTTAAACAATAGTTTGATCTAAAGGACCGTTTCAGTAA
This sequence comes from Congeria kusceri, assembly GCA_027627225.1. Taxonomy (NCBI): domain Eukaryota; kingdom Metazoa; phylum Mollusca; class Bivalvia; order Myida; family Dreissenidae; genus Congeria; species Congeria kusceri. Next base: position 19,691,739 of record CM051033.1, on the reverse strand, counting down.
CTATCGCACAGATTTACGTCATTTAAACTCAATACTTGCATATTTTCAAATCACTGCGCATGGGTACACATGGTAAAACGCTATCTAATCCAGATTAACACTAATCTAACCCACCAAATGCAGAAAACGCCTTTCAATAATACGTGATAATAATTAGCAATTAACAGAGAATTACTACAACGTTCCCCATTGCCTCATATCAGCAGCAATCTGAACCATTTCTGACCCTACATATTTGCCTACGCAATGATTTAAAAGTCCGCTTTCTTATATCCATCTTGTTTGTAGCGCGTTTATGAAAGGATTGTTATATTCCCTGTGATAATTTAATTATTTAGCATGTATGTGTTGTAGGAAACCTTAATATACTAGAAAGTCTGAACATGTTTATATTTTCTATTCCTATGAAATAAAAGTCATTCTTATTATGTCTCTAATAGAACTATATTGCTCTTTTTGATAACTGACCTTTCTGTCCTAAAATCGAACAAAGCTGCATTAGATTTATCTTTCTAGTATTGGCATTGTTTTCTATGCATTTCTAAATTTCAACTAATAACGTTCATGATTAATTTATATTCTATGCATGCAGAAGAATGGAATCAATGAACGTTATTCCATTTGGCAAAGCTGTAATGTCATGAGTACAGAATGTCATAAATATGTCCATGCTATATTTTTTATCTGACATATGAAATACAGTCATCATGAATACCAAGAAGGTTTACTTTTAATACCAATTAATTCCGCCCTGGTTAAATATCTTTAGATGTTCAATTATCATTGAGATTATGTGAAATGTAATTGTTAAAGTGTTTCTTTCATCAAAAGTCCATCAAACACATCATACAAATCCTGCAAACTTAAAAAAAGATTTGCACCAAGAGTTTTAATCTAATTAACTTAGGTATACATAACTTTCACAAAACATACGGCATTTAAACCGATTCCGAATTGACACAATAACCAATACCAGAAACATTTATGATGTTATTAAAATTAGGCAAACTTCATTAAGGATTATCTTATTTTCAGATGTTACTAAAAAATAAAATCAACTGAGAATGGAACGGTGTGTTTGAATAAATAGCTATAATGGTAAGCCTCACCATATACTGTTATCAGTCATTCTAGATACACGATACCAAATCGAAAACCGGAGTAATGTCTGACTTAGTATTGTCTGTAGTATTGTAGAAAACACAGTTTCGTATTTTATATGACTGTGTAATATGTGCAAAGTGCAACTTCATCGTCGTTCTGCTGAACGCAATGTAGTCCTGTAGCCAAGGTTGAGTCAATAATATAGATAATAAAAGCACATATGAATAAACCGCTCTCTTTCATTATTACCTTATTGCTGAAAAGCACTAGCGCAACTAAGGGACGATTGCCGGAAGTAACAATTACAAGATCATCCCATTCAAATGACAGAAAGAAGATGCAAAATTAAAATTGATGTCCAAGATGTAGTTTTAAGCCAATAAAGCAGTTTCCTTTTTCTGTGTTTTAAGCGAAACACGCATTCGTCATATTACGATAAGATCAAGTGTTTTAATGTTCAAACTTTAGACATTCCAGTTTGATATTAATAAATCTAGAGCATGTCATCAATATGCAGAAAATATATTCTTCTTTAGTTTAAAAATATAAAATTATATTATTCACACATGTCAATAAATTATGTATGAATTAACTAAATTGTTATTTTAAGTTACTTTTATTAAAACTGACATCCACTGTTTTAGTTACATTAAGTTATATGCAGACAAGCTATACCCGTGAGCAATGATATTTATAAGCGATTACATGAATAATATATCACTTAACACATCAAAGCCTTAGTTTGTTAGATAGTGTAAACTCATACACCATATATTTTTTATAATTGAGTACACAATTTACATCAGATAGCTGCCGTTATACCATGTGGGAATTTTAGAAAACTTGTAACCAATGATACACAAAAATACCTGTGGCCTTCATTGCTTGAGAGTAGGCGTACAGTATACTGCACGCAACAGCTATCCATACCGTTGCCAATCCAAACAGGCAAACAGCTAGCTTATGTTTTCGGATTAATTCATGTCTGGGCTGTTTTGGATTTAAAACCTTGGTAACGTACGTGTCTTCTTTGGTCCCAGCGTCTTTGTTGAGAGACAAAACTGAGCCTTTCAACTTCATTGTGCACTTTTAACTATTGTTTTTAATTTCAAAGGCGTCCCATGTAGCATGAAGTTGTAAGGTTTATAATGACATTAAATAGAATAGGAAAATACAAAGTACCAAAACAGTATTAACACTGAAACTGAAATCTGTAAGTACCACTGCAAATTTAAACAATTACAATTAAAACATTTGATTACATTTGTATAAAATATGTTAGACAACATGTAGTGTATAATGCTTCGGCGCGTTACTTTTTATTCAAATTGCATTTACAATTTTAATCAAATCGCTAATTTTCACGTAGTCCCATAATATCGTTCTTCCAATGTATATCTCATCGATAACGCTTATCTCTAAGTCTTTCAACAATTCTGTTTAAAAAATAACATGTTAAAGAACAGTATTTCAATACATCGCTTATGTTTCAATATTGCACTTACACACAAAATACATCACCGTTGTCGTTTACGGTTGCACACGCAACTCCCGATAGATATCCAGTAGTGTTGTTCAAACACATCTCTAAAACGAACTCCAGCGAGAACCATATCAATGTCTATTGAGTCCATTATACGAACACTAATTACCCATAAGTGCTGCATATGAAGCCGACATGGTTCAAAGCAACGCTGCTATCAGAATTCGTTCATGAGACATTGGGCATTATCCTATATTTAGAATAACGGGCCAGCGCAATATTAAGATGCTTTTGACAAAACAACTTTATTATTTAACCGATTTGGTTGCAAACACATGTGCATTTACATATGTTATTACTACATAAATATTGGCGCGATGAAGTGTCACATACAAGGCAATAATCAATGCTGATAAAAAACACACTGACGGTACATCGTGTCTAATGACATTACATGCAATGTATTGGGCACGACCGCTAGTAATGTACTAGTCCTCCATTACAGAAAAGGACGTGTTTATTCGTTTGAAACAGGTTGAATGCTATACAATTTATTAATTGTTTGTTTAAAAGAGGCAAAACGCGTGAGCTGTTTTCATACAGTGGAAATCTCTGAATGCTGTTTTCATGGATAACGATTTGATTTGTTAAAAACTTGAGGTGTCTTGTCATTAGTTCAATAGGCCATTATTATATACAAACTTAACGCATGCATATACATATAGACCAAATAGCGTATGCACAATTATATGTGTTACAGATGGTGTTCTTTATTTCATTTGCTATATAATGTTTGCATAAGTATATTGAATAAAACACAAGTCGAACATTTCTGTGTTGACCAGCCCTGAGGATTTGCATGGAAAACCAAACATATGCAGGATGCAGCGCACTGCTATTCGCTCTGAATCTTTCCCTATATACAATGTACATTACAAACTTCTTTTATTTCACCCATATCCGAAAACAATCATAAAGGTTTGCCGACACGTAAGCCAGCTTCAGTTTCTATACATAGAAATTGCTAGTTAGTGTAGTAACTGCCTAAATTACAAATAAAGGTGGACAGTAGAACCATTTATACAGTTCATGGAATATATTGTGTGCTTGTTGTCTATTTCCAAGACAAACCTTGATTTCATCAACTGGTAGGTCTTCTGTTGTTCACACAGTGACAAGAAATATAAACATGTACATACGTTCTTGATGATAAGATTGTTCAAACTTTTTAATAGTAGTATGACCAGAATATAAATGTATATTCTAAATCAATAACATGGCATGTTTCACAAGTATAAATATTGTTTCGTGTCTTAGAAATACAGTTCGGAAAAGCTCTAGAATATTTTTTTAAATATGTATGCGGTTTAGGTTATCAGGCCAAACAATCAGCAACGCGCTCTCAAAGCGTTTCATTTTATATGCATAAACAGTGTGTCCTAGATCTCTTAAACACACACAATAATGCATATTGATATATATGACATATAATAAATTATAACTTCGAAACCGAAGCCACCATAGGCTGATTCTGTTTTCTATTAACAATTATTGACAATAATATCCGACAGTATGAAAACAGCAGTACTGCTGAAAATAACATTATACGGCAGACGGGTGTTAAATAATATAGTTACCTTAGGGGGCATTTTGAATGTTTCCCCATATCAGATAATACACTGCCACTACAACCAAATGCGGTATGATAAATACCATAGTAGTAGTATATACAGAACGTGTTAGCATTACTGCCCAAAATCCCAACGCTTGTTTAATTGTCATGTGTCTCAGCAGTATAGTTTGCAAATGTGTATAGTTCAACCAAATGTGTATAGTTCATTATTTATTCATTAATAATATTTTTTTCAATAGATGTTTATGATTTGATTCTTTTTTTTTTTCAATATATGTATCATTCAAATGTATCTCACTCGTATGATCCACTTGCGTAATTTGTCCCAAATATAACATGACGATGCGCAGTTACTACAATGACGTATTACACCAATCGTGAATTAAACGTTACCTAAATTCGAAGCATTCATTACGTTACTGCAATAAACATCTTGCTTGTTGTCTTGCTAAGTCTTAATTTCATTAGTTAATGTAATATCGATACGACATGTCTGTGTCAAGAATTAGGCATTACGTATAATGAACTGTCGCATTTGATAAGGTCATTTCATAACCGTTAATCAAGTAATACTGATAAATAGTGTTGCGCAAATTGTGTCTTATAACACATCTCGGCATTGATCGTTATGATGCATAACGGTCACTATAAATGCTTTTGTTTTCTTAGGAGCTTGGGCAACTCTCATCTATACACGTTCAAGATGAGTAACAATGCAAGGTTTTAAATGTTACATTAGTAAATAGTGATACATAGTAACGAAATTTCTTGACTGTGTATTTTTACCTTTGCTTTAATGTAATACACAGCAACTCACAACGAAACCTCTAATTACAATGTAAGCGTTTGGAGTATACATGTATTCATCAACGAATTGCGTTTCTATGTTCTTTAGACGCGGGTTACGTCATATAAATATACTACAAAGTAATTAGAAACCATTATTCTACATTTGCATTGCATGTTATTATTTCTATGCGTTAAGCAAAGTTTTCAACACAGTTTATTATATTTGGAGTTAGAATTAGAAATAATCAAACATGAGCAAACATTATATAATATTATAACTAGTATAATAAGTATTGCAGTTAAAGACGCAGCGTTCTTATACTTGTTTCCGAAAGATTGTTGTTGTCACTGATGGTGCTTAACTTTATACGTAAAAGTATAAAAAATTACTCCACAAGGTTAACATTATATATTGTAATAATAATGTCGGTTTATGTTTTGTTTTGTTTCTATCCAGAAATATGGGATGCACGACATATACACATTTTCCACAAATGTAAAACAACAAACAACAACAAACGAGTTGTACAAACAAAGACAATTCCTACATGTAAATTGTAAATTATTTCGACAAGTTATAACAAAAAACATAAATAAATAAATAGTATCTACATGTTCAAATCGGAACATAATATAATAACACTGCCAATTGTCTTGAATATTTTAGTCAACAGCACACAATTGCCACTATAATTATTGCCCAATCTAAATTAAAACCAGTAGTTATCTGTTAATAGATCAAGTAAATATACTAGTAAGTGAATATTTACAAATATCAAAGCACTTTATCAACTTATTAAACATGTATCTCAGCAATCTCATAGAATACATGTACGTAGCATCCAGTTTTTGGATTTGGTGTTTGCATTCAATATATTCAGCATTATAATGAGATATTAAATATATATATTTCAATACAACATATTAAGCAAACATATTTTAATATAAAGTATAAAAGATTACACATACTGTGATAGAGGGCGTTAAATCGAATGTTATAAAGTTGGCATAATTTGCTCCAAATTGACGATAGGTTTCCTCGTTGAAACGCGCTGGACGCTCTATTATTTAAGCAGTATTCGATTTAAATAGTGCAAACAAGTGAATGGTTTGCGTCATATGGCAATCGTGCTGTCACTTAATATACGACACATTAAACATCCACGTAAGGACACACGAACAGACCATAGATAGTTTCTAACGAGAGAGCCACCACAAACAGGACGAATAGCGCACCGACCCTAATGCTTGCAAAATAATGCTTGCAATACTTTACTCACCTAAGTTACGTCATATACTTGACAGATCGCGTGCCATGGCATTAATTACAAAATAAGAACCAATAATGGGTTCAATAAATCATCACACTGTCTGGCGTACTTGTCGCATTTTCATTTTCTTAGAAAACATCTGACATGTCTGGATATTGCTTTTTAAAATGCACAAACGATTAAAATCAGTCAACATCGATACGGCTACTGTGTTTTTCAAAATGAAATAAACTTTTTAATTAATATCATAGCACTCGTATTTTGAATACATGTACATCGGCAATATGCTTTTTGTGTACTTTGCATAGATGTTCACTTTTGAGCATTTACATGTACTGTTATTCTAAGAAAATGAAAGTACCAACGGTTATCATTTTAAGAATAATAAATATAAAATCCCATTTGAGGAATTATGCGCCAACAAATTAAATATCCGAGCAATGGAATGGCTAAAGAGAGCTTTGTATATTTTCACCCGTTAATACAAAGAAGGTGAGTCCGTATCAAATATACATATGTGGTTGATATTAACTTACCATAACATCACGAACATGTATGTGAAATGATATTTGCGATTATTAGAGAAACTACTTCTTAACTGCTGAATATTCTGGATACAGCTAGAATACTACTTATAGCACAACAATATGTCTAGGTAATCTCCTCTAATGAATCTCATTCACTCACTGTATTATGTCATCGGATGTAGAGTGATTATGTTCATAAAACGACAATTAATCCAGCAAGGTAATTGTTTTTTTTACTACCGCAATCAATTCATAGGGGGGAATATAGATAGAAATATAGATAGGGACATATACCTCTTAATGCCTTCAATTGGCAACGTGCTTAACTTCAACGGTTCATAGTTTTACATACTATAAATAATAATAATAATAAACTATTAAATTTATATTTACGATATTTACCCAGTCATGTCTTGTTATAAAGATTCTAGAAGCACAAAACAAACAATCATATTAGACCTGATTCAATACCGTAAACGATTCTAAATGACACAATTTCAAAGAAAACAAATACTGTGTTCTGGTCATAAAATATCATCGGTAGCTCATTCAATTAATTAGGGGGACATCAAAACACTCCAATTACACAAATGTAACAACCCTGAACAAACCATTTGCCTGCAATTTAACTTGTTCAAAACAAGCGTGTAGACTCACTGGAAAATGAGCGTAACAGGGAAAACAAGCTGATTGGCCGATCGTATGAATCCTGATCTAAATAGTATTTGGTGAATTAAGAAACACGATAAAATATACATCTGCTTCCATATGGTGTTTTGCAAAATAAAACATATGGCCACAACTTGCAGCGTCAGTTGCAGTCAAATAACGTTGTGTTCCATTCACCAATGGCACTCCAAAGACAAATATTGAGAAAATAAATTGTTCAAACCTTAATGTGAAGCAAATCGGGGATAACACCCATGTAATGTTAATAACTTATCGGCAAATAATTCTCAAAACTTTCCCTTTTCGTACCCTAAACATTTTCCCACACAGATGTAAATGTCCGCCTTCTTGTATCAATCTGTTTGAAGCACTTTGATGACATGATGATTATGAACACAGTGATAAGTTAATTATTTAACATGTATGTGTTATAGGAAACCTTATATCCTAGAACAAGTCTGCACTTGTTTACACTTTCTGTTTCTATGAAATAAATGTCATTCTCATTATGTATCCAAGAAACCTATATGGCGTTTCAATGGTAATTGTCCTTTCTGTCCTCAAATCGACATAGCTGCATTTTAAAATAGGCTTTTCTGTTCAGTATTTGTATTCGTGCCTCAGAAAGTTGCAATTCTGATACTCTGGTTTGCATCTAGCCATTGAGTAATTAAATGGTAATTAAATTGCATAATATTCTCTTGTATTGCTGTCTAATTTGAATTACGATGCTATGAGGTTAATTTGTATTTCCAAGGCGGTGACCCCAGTTTTATTCATGTGTGTGTTTTTTTTTGTTATGTTTTTGTGATGTGCTGTGCTGTTGTTTTGTGTGGGGGGGGGTCACTTGGTCACTTGCCATAAATAAAGGACCTCGGGCTGATAATAAGAGTTCTCTCATGCTGTTGCAACTGTAGTTTTGCTTTGTTTATATTGTTTCGTATGGTTTTAATTTAATCAAGTAACATTCATGATTAATTTATATTCCATGCAGAAAATGGAATCAATAAACGTAAAATTTATTCCATTTGGAAAAGCTGTAATCTTATGAATACAGGATTTGAATATGAACTGTTTCTATCTGACAGATGAAATTCATTCATCATGAATACCAAACAGATTTACTTTGAATACAAATTAATTCTGCCCTGGTTACATATCTTTAGATGCCCAATGATATTATGGCTTACGTAACAATTCCATTTTTTATGGTAGTATGAGTTCATAAAACACACGAAACACATCCTGCAAACTTTGAAAATGATTTGCACCTACATTTGTATTCTAATGTACTGATGTAAACATCACATTTGCAAAACATACGGCTTTTAAAGCGATTTACAAAATAACCAATACCAAGAACATTCATGTGTTTTTTTAATATGTAACAACTTATAAAAAAATTACGTGTTTCTGTGATATTACAATACAATTAGCTTTACTGATTGACCAGTATGTTAATATGATAAGCCGCATCGTATACCGTTTAAAAAATTGCTTTTCGGTACTGTTTATACAAATCGCAATTATTATTTTCCATATTTATGATTATATAGTCTAAATCAACACCATGGCATGTCTACAAGTGTTACTGCTGTAAGGAAAAGCTCTAGAATACGTTTGAGAATGCATGCGGTTTTGATCATCAGGCTAAACAATCAGCATTGCATTCTAAAAACGTTTCATTCTTATGCATAGAAATTGCTTCAATCAAACAAGTTACACGAAACTTGGCTTGAATGCTTGTATCAATGGAAAAACATACCAACAGTGGGTCCTAGATGTCTTAAACAGACACAATAATGCATATTGATATGTATGACATATAATACATTATATCATACAAAACCGAAGCGACCATTGGCTGATTCTGTTTCTAACGGATGTGACAACTTTTGAAGACAATATCGAATGGCTGAAAACAGCAGTACTACTGTAACATTTTATGTCAGATTGGTGTTAAATAATATATGTACACTAGGGGACATTTTGGATGTTTCCTCAGATCAGATATAACACCATTACAACCCAATGCGGTATAATTAATAACTAAGTAGTAGTAAATACAAGATAGAACATGATCATTATTTGTGTTCGTAACAAAGCTTATTAGAACAATTACAAACAATTAAACTGACAGACCAGGAATTCAGCAAACTGCTTTCATTACTACTCAATATAGCCATGCGTGTATAATTAGTTTGCTTCTTTTTGTCATTTTTTCTCAGTAATAAAATTCGAAAATGTATATATTTCAACGCAATCTTAATTGAAAACCATAGAAATCTTAATAGTATTGATAAGTTATTAAGTGATGCTTCTCTAAATAGTTGTAATAGGTCATTTAACAAGGGTATGCGATACCGATTATTTAAAACTTGAACGGATTATTATCATTCAAAGTATTTTGTGTTACTTAAAAAGTGGTCAAGATGGTATTTGAAAACTTTGTTTCAAGAAAATATAAATTTTATTTAAAACATGTTGTGTTATTGAAGAAAATTCAGTATATTTTTTTTTCTCTACAGCTGATTGATAATCGTATCTTATATTAAGAAACAATTGAATAGTTCATGATTGTATTAACATTAATATATAGAGGATATTTGTTTTTGCGGTGAATGATTGCATTTTATTTAACGAGTGGTTATAGAAAAATATATTTTCACGAGAGGCCTAGCCACAAGTGAAAATATAATTTTATATGACCACGAGTGAAAAAACATTCCATCACTCACAGACATCAATAACGTTTCTTTTTGTTTTATGTTTATGGGCAATACATACATTAAAATGCGCGACATACTCGTAAACGTCACAAGCTTGTCTATTCTGACGTCATGAATGAAATCATAAGTAACATTATTATTTATGGTGGGATTAAACAGTCACATTTTGTGCGTCGTTGTCGTTTAATTATATTTTTGTTGAATTATATAATGTGTTTTCGGTAAAAAATATATGTATGCAAATACTGTACATGTATAAAAATTGCCAAGGGAGGCAAATTATTTCTGGTAAATATATGTTCTCTATAGAAAAATAGTCCATTTTATGTAATATTTTCACTGCAGTGAAAATATAAAATCTTATATTTTGTTGCTCCAAAATATCAAGTTTTATATCACCAATAAAATTCGACCTTTCACTGAAAGTAATATATTAAAATTATTTATTTAATGCTAAGTAGTGAAATATAGAAAAATATCAGTGAGATATATCCCTATATTACTCAAAGTGATGGACTACATTTTTAATTTTATTAGACTTGAACAATATTTAATTGTAGGTGTTGTCACCATTTATTATACAGAATTACCAAAGACGAAAATTAGGGAAGATTAATAACACCAAATGTTAAGAATATCTCTCTGATATATTGAAGTCTCTCTTATCTTATTTTCTCTTGGATTTTCCTCAGTCGTATTGAGCCAAGGAGACTAGAACAGACAATGCCTTGCGGGTACAAGTTTTATCCACAAGGCATTGGAGCTCGTCATCTTTGTCCAAATTTAATTTTAGCATCCATAGTATTCATTTTATCCTTTGCACTTTATTCATCCCATCATATTACACCTGCACTTGTTGTTAACTGTTGCTATAAACAGTAGTCTCCCTTTGTTTACATGATTGTTGTATTGCCCGTTCTCCAATTCCAAAATATAACAAGAATCCAGTGTACCCTTAAGTTATAACTTGTGTTCATTGAGCACATAATTATATTGTGTTGTGTGTATTAGGTTTTTATATCCAGTAACCACTCTTAAGTATTTAAGTATCCAATGTATGTTCTTGTAAGTTGTATTCTGACTGTTCAGCGTTTAATTCTCCGCCATCTTGTTTTCAGCAAATTCTTATACGTATAAGTATTACATTTCAGAAAACTCCTAACAGTACATCTTTTGTTTGTTTACATTTTAACGCGTATCTACGAGCTAATCAGTTTAAATTGCTTGCAAAAACACATGTGCGTTTGAATGTCGTGACTGTGTTAATTATTGTTTACATAATAACACCTATGCACACGCTATTTTTAGAAAACTGACTTCCAGCGTAATTTAACCAATAGTTTGATCTAATGGACCGTTTCAGTAACTATCGCACATATTTACGTCATTTTAACTGAATACTTGCATATTTTCAAATTACTGCGCATATTTACACATGATAAAGCGCTATCTAATCCAGATAAACGCTAATCTAATAATCCACCAAAACCAAAAAACAATGGAAACTGTTCACTAAAACGTAATAATAATTAGCAATTAACAAAGAATTACTACAATGTTCCCTATCGCCTCGTATCAGCAGCAATCTTAACCTTTTCTGACCCTACATATTTGCCTATGCAATTTTTCGGCGTAGCTGTCTAAGATCACTTTTGACCTAGATTTCTTTCGATAATTATGCAGCGGGAAAATTGAATGCCAGTAGAATTTGGCAAATTTTCTATTTTTAGGGAATGCAAACTTATAACAATGGTTTAATGTATGCCAACAACTGTTGAATACTTTTGGGGATTAAAATGTACATGATTGTTTAGATAAGCGGTTCAAATAAAGTTGTAATTCCATATACACTCTAGAACTGAATATAATTATGAACATATTTTCTCATTGTATGTCAAGAACATAATATTATATTCGTTCTCAGAATTAATCCACTGTTTTGTTTAGCCTGCGGCACGCTCTATAGCGAGTTCAACACACTCACGATCATTCTAACATTAGCGCGCGTTTACTGCCTGTGTATACCTGTTATAATATACATGCATCAATTAGCTTCCAGAGAATCATAAGAGCGAATAGTTCAATAAATAGGGAAATCATGTTTATAAATTTACTGTGCATGTTAATTTGAAATTGAATGGCGGTTACGTTATATTAAGAATTAAATAGAATTGCACATTTCTATCAACTTCTCCATTAGATGTTAATCAACCTATAAAAAGAAATGTTTCAAAAATAAAGTGGTGAAATAAGTAACGGAATACGTCTAACTGTTATTCATGTTACTTTTACAATATTTTCGTAGCATTAATACATCATTTGCAATACCAGTTATACACAGAAACCCTTGATACATCATATTCCTACCGAATGTAATTTTAAATCGCCATAGTCTTATGAAAGTTTATGTTTGTGTTATCAAAAATGGAAGTCATCATTGTTTCAAGTGCGCTGAATGTTCCCTGAAGATTGCTTTTCATAAGGATACACAGTAAAAATGATTAACTGACTTAGAAATATGTATGTATTATGCATAGATAACGTCCAAGATGAAAGGGTATATTACTTTATAACAACAATACGCGTCTGATACAGAATAATTTTCATTCATTCCCGCAGTTATTTTCGTACATTGTTAATTTGTTAAATTTGGCTTACAAATGTATATAACAATGATGTTAACGTACATTATGTACGTTATTCATGTATCACTGGTGAAAACATGGGGCGGTATGATCGGTTTATTCGCGGTACAAATAATAATAATTATTGAATTAATCACACATTAATTTTGGGATATGAGAAGTTTTCTTATGGTGCTATCTGGGGTCGAGAAGTTGCCTTGTCTAGGTGGGGACCGAAAAATCTGGGGTCAGAGAAGCCATGTAACCGATCATCTTGGCCCTCGTTTATTATGTTTAGGGTAAAATGATATCTCATTATTAATGTCAACGCCGATTGTCTTTTTTAAAAGACATTTCTTGTTTACATTTCCGCCTTGTTGTATCCACCTTTTTTGAAGCGCGTTTATGAAAGGGATGCTATATTCACTGTCATATTTAATTATTAAGCATTTATTTGTTATAGGAAACCTTAATATACTAGAAAGTCTCATGTTTAGAGTTTCTATTTCTGTTATATAAAGGTCATTTTTCTTAAGTTTCCAAGAGAACTACATGGCAGTTATTGCTAACTGACCTTTCTGTCCTCAAATCGAACACAGCTGCATTATGTTTATCTTTCCAGTATTTCTATTGTTTGATATGCATGTTTAGATTTCAACTAATAACGTTCATGACTAATTTATATTTTATGGAGAAGAATGGAATAAGTGAACGTTATTCCATATGGCAAAGCTGTAATGTCACGAATACAGGATTTCATAAATATGTCCATGCAACATTATTTATCTGACATATGACATACATTCATCATGAATACCAAGTAGGTTTACTTTGAATACCAATTAATTCCGCCCTGGTTAAATAGCTTTAGATGTTCCATTATCCTTTAGATAAATGTGACATTTCATTGTTTAGATGTTTCTGATATCAAAAGTTCTTAAAACACATCATACAAATCCTGCAAACATGATTTGCACAAAAAGTTTTAAATCTAATTTACTAAAGTATACATCACATTCATACAACATACGGCATTTAAAACGATTCCGAATTGACACAATTACCAATACCCGAAACATGTTTGATGTTATTAAAATGTGGCAAACTTCATTAAGGATTATCGTATTCTAAGATTTTGCTGTAAAATAAAATCATCTGAAAAAAGAATAGTGTGTTTTAATAAATGACTAGATTGGTAAGCCTCAGCATATACTGTTATCTGTTATTTTTTATTTATGATATCAAATCGCAAACGGAGTGATGTCTGACTTAGTATTTCTGTAGTATTGTAGAAAACACAGTTTCGTATTTTATATGACTGTGTAATATGGGCAAAGTACAACTTTATCGTCGTTCTGCTGAACGCAATAAAGTTATGTAGCCAAAGTTGAGTCACTAATATAAATAATAATAGCACATTCAGTATCACCTTATTGCTGAGACAGCACTAGCGCTACTTACCGACTTTTGCCGGAAGTAGCAATTACAAGATCATCCCATTCAAATGCCCAAAAGAAGTTGTTAAAGTAAAATTCATGTCGGAGATGTAGTTTTAAGAAAATAAAGCATTTTCCTCTGTAATTGAAGCAATACACACACTCGTCATATTACGATAAAATCGAGTGTTTTAATGTCCAAACTTGACACATTCCAGTTTGATATAAATAAATCTAGAGCATGTTATCAATTTGCAGAAAATATAAAGTATTTCTAAAAAATATGAAATATGTTCTTCTTTAGGTTTGAAATTATAAAACTATATTATATAATAATATATAATATAATATATATTATTAATACATTTCAATAAATTATTTATGAATTAACTAAATTGTTATTGTAAGTTACCTTTATGAAAACTGACAAACACTGTTTTAGTTATATTAAATAATATGTAGACAAGCTATACCCGTGAGCAATGATATTATTAGCGATTACATGAATAATATATCTGTACTGCCGCAATGCAGTCTAGCGAACCCAGTCACGAAGTAGACAAAACACTCAAGTCGATTTAGTTGTGTATTTCCACATCATAACAGGAAAGTAAAAAGCTACAAAGAAACAAAAGAGGCATTCAGAAACTTCGTATGACTAACAGATGATTTAAACATTACAACAGGCACATTTTGAACATCATGGTAGAGTCATAACACTAATAAAACACCTTGAAGAAGTCACTGTACATTTTAACATTTACAGGTGTGGCAGAAATGCTCTTCCGTAGATTTTAAGAACAAAACAGCGAGGATTGATTTAACACTTAATTTTTCGAAATACTAATTAAGCATTACACAGAAACGATTTCTACTCAATACAGAACATGTCAAAATCACTTACATCGTGAGGGGAGGCAGTTACGAACGAATTTCTAGCCAAAAAGAGCCCAAACAATTCCTATGCAAATGTCGGAAATTTACCAAGGGAGACAAATAATAATGACTTGAATCACTAAACAGCGAAAAAACCCATAAGTTCAGAAAAGACACAAAAGTACTAATGCGGTAGCAGCACACTTCCCGTCAGATTTTTTAACATCACTATTACATTCAACTTAAAAGATTGCAATTAATCTCAAACGTAACAAATAGTATCTAAACCTGATGTGTATACAGCATTGTTACAAATAGGCTTGTTACACAACATTAACTAGAGTCAATATAGTGACAGTAAAGCACAGCATGAGAATGTAATCAAAGTGAAACGGTTACATTATGCATATAATATATATGACTGTACATTATTTCTTAAACTTTCTTAGTTTAAATGCTCTCAAAAAAAGTTATCCGAAATCATGCAACTCTAAGAATGTCTTAAATGGATTGTTAAGTGTCTCTACCGGTTTAGTGTCAATACTTAATCCACAGGCAATATCAACTCGGACACAGGGCGAGTGTATTTCACAATCTTATCGTCAACACAAACACGAACTACGACCTTGCGGACAAGTCCGTCTTCACTCTTGATGGCACTGTCAACCAATGCTATAGGCCACAGGTTTCTCGGCGACTGCTCATTCCTGAGGAGGACCACGTCATCTTCTTTCAAGTTGGGATGCTGCGCGTGCCACTTACGACGGGTCTGAAGGTTCTGCAGTAACTCTCGCGCCAACGCTTCCAGAAGATATCCGATAGGCCATGGACATGTTTCCACGATGCTCTATACATGTCCTTCAAGCTATCAAAGGGCACTGTCTCGTTGTCTCGCTTCATGGTCAACAGCATAGCCGGAGTGAGAACAACGGGGTCATCCGGATCAGTGGACATGGCAGTGATAGGTCTGGAGTTGATAATCGCGCAAGATTCGGCCATAAACGTAGTCAAGACATCATGGGTAAGGCCCTTCTTCTCTTCCATAAGCATGGAGTCGAGGATACGTCATTGAAGAGCCAAGTGGACCCACCGTCATACAGGTATTTATTCACTGAAGAGTCCTAGACATTGATCGCGTCTATCTTCAGGTCGTCAGTCGCGCCAACGAAGTTCGTACCCCGGTCGGAACGGTACATCTTGACGGGTCCACGGATGGAGACAAACCGACGAAGAGCGTTAATAGACGCTGAGCTACTAAGCTGGTCAACGACCTCGATGTGTACAGCCCGCGATGCAAGACATGTGAATAGGATCGCCCATCTCTTACTATTGGCAGCACCACCACGCGACTTCCTGGTAAGTATCTCCCAAGGCCCGAAGGTGTCCACTCCAACTGCTGAAAAGGGTGGACCTGGTGTAAGTCTATCAAGTGGTAGGTCAGCCATCTGCTGCTGTAGCATGGGACCTCTAAGTCTTTTACATTTAACGCAATCCTGAATCACTGAAGACACTGCTCGTTTGGCCCCTATCAACCAATACCCTTTGGATCGCAGAGCTCCTTCAGTAATCAATCTGCCTTGATGTTTAACGTTCTCATGCATGTAACGTATCAGCAACGTCGCAATGTGTCCCTTAGGTACTATGATAGGGTTGGTCTCGGAAACGCTCAACAGTTCACTGGCCTTGTTGAGCCGACCCCCTACTCTCAGTAGTCCGCATTTGTCAAGGAATGGGACTAGGGCAAGTATCGCGCTGTCATTAGGCAATGGCGCTGGCCGCTCGAGGCACTTGATTTCCCTCAGGAAGCTCTCGCGCTGCACTTGCTTCAAAATGGTAGTTCGGACTCATGGTAGCTGTCAAAGGTCTTGTAAGAGTCACAGTAGTGCCAGCCGTAGCAAGAGATTTTCTTCTTATAGCTCCTTGCAATGTGTGTCAGAAACGAGATAGCCGTCACTAGCCTAGACCAACTCGAGAACCTTTCATGACGACTGGTATCAAATACTGAGACGTTTGTGGTCTTAACGTTCACCTCGTATCTCACCTCTTTGTCTAAGTCCGGGTTCATAAGCGAGTAAGTCTCTGTGTCATTTTCGCGCTGGCACATTTCTTCTACTTCCGGTGAAGCATGTAACCAGACATCTAATCTTGCGTCAATATCTGTCAGTGCGTAGCGGTTAGCACTATCAGCGGAAGTGAGGTGAGTAGGCACGTAGTTCCACTGAGCTGGAGTAGTAACAGTGCGAATCCGTTCCACTCGATTTGCAAAGTACGTGTAGAAACATCGGGTATCCAGCGAAATGTTCATGTGTTCCGCTATCGATTCAAACAACTCGACTGCGAGGACAGCACCACATAGTTCTAGTCGAGGAATAGTGTGACCTGAGGTCGGCGCGAGCTTGGCTTTACCAAGTACAAAGGCGAAGCGTGAACGGCCTTCTTCTGTTTTGGCACACAGGTAAGACACCGCGGCGATGCGTCACTGAAGATGTGAATCTCTATGTGTTCTGTGTGGTCTAGCGATGCGTTCGTATACATCCGCGGGATTACAAGGTCTCGAAACGATCCGAGAGATTTTCCCCAACGTTGCAAAGCTTCTTTGTGATCTGGTGACAATGGTGAATCCCAGTCAGTCACATTGAATGTAGACTCACGAAGGAGCATCTTTCCCATGATGGTAAATGGTCCCAAGAACCCAATGGGATCGTAGATACTGTTAACAGTAGACAACAACCCGTGGCATGTGAATGGCTTGTCTAAATCAGGAACTTCAAACACAAAAGAGTCCGTATTCAGGTTGAAACCGAGTCCTAAACTTCTGGTGACCGGTAGTTTATCCGTCTCAAGAACTAGTGACTTGAACTCTTTCCCAAGATCTTCTGGTTTGAAAGCTTCCATGACCTCTGTACTGTTAGAAGCCTTTGTGGAGGCGAAGTTTTCCCGCTTCTTGTAAGATCTGCTGTGTTCTGCGTAAGAGATCAATGGCTTGCGTCGCAGTGGGAAGGGACGTTAGTCCGTCGTCCACGTAGAAATCTTCGCACACGAAACGCTTAACATCGGACTGCTGGCGACGGTTTGTTCCCGAAGACGTGTACGCACTTGCGGTACTCATTGAGAGGACGTTTAGGGTCATTGTGCACGTACCAGAAGAACCTTAGGTAATCTCTATGCTCTGGCTTCACTTGAAACTGATAGAACATCTGTTCAATATCGGCAGATATAGCGAATGCGTTTTTCAGAAAACGCATGAGTATACCCAGCAGACTGTTCACTAAGTCTGGTCCCGACATCAGCACATCGTTAAGAGACAGACTCTTGTATGCCGCCGATGAATCAAAAACTCCGCGAATCTGTCCTGGCTTTCTCGGGTGGTAAACCCCGAAGAGCGGCAAGTACCAGCATTGTGTAGTTTTTGTACGAGATGGTGCTACTTCAGCAACGCTGTTGTTCAGGATCTTGCCCATAAACGTGACCAGATGTTCCTTCTTCGTGTGATCTGTCTGAAGAGACCGATGAAGTGACTGAGCCCGTTTCAAAGCCATATCTCGGTTGTTAGGCAACACCAGTCGTGGTTCTTTAAACGGCAATGGTGCCACCCAATGTCCATTTGCACCCTTCTCAAACTCTTTGTCCATGACTTTCAAAAACTCCCTGTCTTCTACCGAGGTCCCTAACTTGTTGTCATCTTTACTAGTTTGAAAAATGTCATCGATCATGACCCCGTTCCTACAAGGGTCAAACACAGTAGCCCTACCATCCTTCAGCACATGCGTCTTCTTCACGTTCAGTACGGTAGGCTTGTGCACCTTTCCCAGGCAAACCTCGCTCACAATAGCACAGCCTAGCTTAAGTTTCTGTGCGATCGGTGTACCTACTATTTGTTTCTCAATCTGATGAGCCTGAATGAGTTCGCGACCAATTAGAATTCGAATGTCTGCTTGCTCATCTAATTCGGGTATTTGGTTAGCTATATTCCTCATGTGCGGATAACTCATAGCCACGTCAGGTGTAGCGATTTCTGACCTATCGTTCGGCATCTTATCACATTCTATCAGGGGTGGTAGCTTCATAGTCACTATATTATCAAGTGATTGAACAACGTACCCCTGAGCACGCCTGCCAGACGTACGTACGCTCCCGGAACACGACGCGAGTGTGTAAGGAATAAGTTCACTATGGCCACCGAAAGTATCTAGCAAGTCATTGTTCACTAATGTTCGATTACTCTGATCGTCGATCGTTGCATACACTTTGACGGCTTGTTCAGGGTGGTTTTCTGGGAAAACTTTAACCAGTAAGGTTTTTGAACACGATCGTCCTGTAAACCGTTCTCCACATAGTTGCGTACACTTAATAGACACTCCATCTGTTTTGTCGAGCTCCCCGCCATGCGAAGACACAAGTTTGTCATTCTCGTCGACATGCATAGGCGACGCATGCTTGCCGCTACCACAGTACATACACTCGATGAGCTCTTTGCAAAGACATGCCATGTGAGCGAAGCTCTTACAGCACTTAAAACAGATCGTATTGTCTTTCAGGAGTTTCCGTCTCGCTTCCAAGGACGACGACTTGAAGGCATTACACTTGCTCAATGGATGTTTAGGTGAGTTATGAAACGGACATGTCTTTTCAGGATCACGCTCGGCTTCTTGATTAAACACATCACTTTTTCTTACAGACACTTTGACTGGATAGCTGACCGGCTTAGAAGATTTCTTAGCCGATTGCTCCTCATAGACTAGTCCTGGATCATTCAACATTTCACTCATTTCATCGAGAAACTTGACGAAGACAGCAAATGGAGGGAACGCAACATTCTTCTTTTGTTTATACTTCGATGCGCGTGTTGTCCACTTTCCTTGCAGTGACCCAGGCAGTTTCCGCACGATAGGTATAACCCCTGCTGACGTATCAAAATAGGACAGAAGTGTGGCGTACTTCGCAATTCCCTTAAGCGACTCAATCTCTGACAAAAGATCGACTAACTCAAACAACTTACAATGATCTTTCGCGGTCAATTTCGGAAAGCGTTCCAGCCGTTGTTTCAGCGCATTATCAACCATCTCAGGTTGCCCATACCTGTCCACCAGGCGTTCCCATATCTTTCTGACTCCCATTTAAGGGTTGTTGACATTCGATGACTTAATTGACATGGCGAAGCGCGATGATATTGGACCTAGATACTTTATCACCATGTCCATATGCTCCAAGTTATTGAATTTGAGTTCATTAGCAGCACTTTGGAAACTTGATTTCCACGCTGTAAAGTGCACTGGTGTGGCATTGAAGTTCGTTAATTTTGATAGCGTAAGATCTTTTCTTAAGAGAAACTGCGCTAGAGATGTAGCGGTTGTATTGTCACTGTTTCCATGTGCATTGTCAGTGTGACTGTCTCTCATCATGTGCAGATATTGTTCATTCACGTATTCATTAACACGATCATGTACACCCTGTTCTTCTCTACTGGGAATGATCGGTTCGTAATCTACAGGTAATGTCTCTTCTAGAGCTTTAGCCTCAGCTTCGGCGGCTGTGAGGTTCTCTTTAGCTTTTAACACATTTAAGTTTGCCTCAAGCTCTGCTTTCTGTTTCATCATGTTCGCTTCTTCCTGGGCGAATTGAACTTTAACTTTTTGAGCGTTCGCTTTCGCTCTTTTCCTTGGCGCAGTTGAACTGTTTTCACTGGTTCTGCTACTATGTTTAGATGCGTTGGAGCCTATTGATATCTTTTCAAGGGCCTCTTGTTTTAGTACTTTTATCTGGTCTAGCACCTTGCGAACTATAGATTTTCTGTTCAGTCGGTCATCCATATGACGCTTAAGTTCATCGTTACTTTCTGTACATGAGGCACCTATGAGCATCTTTTCATACTCGCCACAACACTAGAGATAGATGTCTAGACAGTGTGTAAGTTTTCGTTCTAGAGTGTTAAGGTCCTTGAGTTCATAAGAACAGTCACCAGCTGAGCCAAGAATGTGTTCTAAGTCTTTCCATGCATTGACACCACTTGACTGATATTGTTTGCAGGATGTTGCAAACAACTCCTTGCCCTTTTCCGTAAGGGTTCGAATAAGCCTAGTTTCCTCGTCAGGGAGCGGTGCCTGGAGAGGTTCCTCTGCAGAGGGCTGCGACATGGCGATGTAGAGTCTTCGTTGCTTGCCTCGATCTTTTACTGTACTGCCGCAATGCAGTAGCGAACCCAGTCACGAAGTAGACAAAACACTCAAGTCGATTTAGTTGTGTATTTCCACATCATAACAGGAGGGTAAAAAGCTACAAAGAAACAAAAGAGGCATTCAGAAACTTCGTATGACTAACAGATGATTTAAACATTACAACAGGCACATTTTGAACATCATGGTAGAGTCATAACACTAATAAAACACCTTTAAAAAGTCATGATATGTTTTACTAGTGACCCATTGCTTTTTACAGTGAACTTTAAACAATTTTGTTTTCATACGAATTACCTGCTTCGGAATGGTGGCTCTTGGGCCTCTTTGGATGACAATAAGGTCTTGGACTTGATAACGTTCATCACTGACAAACCGGCTGCATACTAATATGGACAGATTCATCTAATTTGAATTTGTCATTTGGACAGATAAAGGTTATCAAATATACATTGGATATAGTAATACTTGGTCAGAACATGCAGTTCACTACTATTGATGTGAGCAAGTAAGTAACACACTGTTTAAGGCTTTAACTTTAAGCAATGTCTGCATAACACAATTACAGAAATCAAGTACAATTTCTCCAACTCTGATATAATAATTATTATTATGACTCAACATTTTCTGTGTAATATTGTTACAGTGATGTAAATTTGGAGTGTATAATCTCCAACTCTGATATAATAATTATTATTATGACTCAACATTTTCTGTGTAATATTGTTACAGTGATGTAAAACTGGAGTGTATAGTAAAAAAAAATATTGCATTAGATGACTACAATTATTAATTGAACAACTTTCTGTGATCTAAACTTATCAGACAAACAATAATAGTAAGTTTAATTTACATACATTCCAGCTGCCAGTGGCACACAGTGTCTGCTGTGAACAATACCATTTTCATTATCGGGTGGAGTGATGCATCAAACACTGGCTAAGAAATTTGACTGAGATATAGAAAAGTGAATAAAAAACATTCTACTCATCATAAATATAATGAAGACTTCTAAAGTAAACACTCTTAAATGTGTGATAGGGACTGGAAAGTTCCAATTTATGAAGTTATTTTTAATTGCTCTAACCACAATTCATAATTGCAAGTGTACTATGTGGTTTATTAAAAGAAAACACAATTTAATGACAAACACTGTTTAGTGTTACTTGATTGTTTTCCAGTTTTCATGTTTTTGTGAAGACATTCAAAGATCATAGAATTCTGATTATTTTTAAAGATGTAATGCAACTTATATATGAATTCTAACAAATAACATGTACAAATAATGTAACAAATATGTAACAAATAACAAGTAGCATGTAATATATATATATAATCTTGACTGAACCATATTTTCTTTTATTTGCAAAATTAAATGTAAACATGTTGTGAGGATAACAAAGAAACCATTTCATCTAGGATGCTTTTGGAAGCATAATATTGTCAAATATGTGTGGTTGTTTTTTGTATTTCAGTATGTTTACACTTTTTACTGGAATTGCCTTTGATTTTGATTTCATTTCCAGTTTGGATTCGAATTTCCATTTGTGTATGTATTGTGATGGTGGATGATGCTAATATTCATTAACAACTTACATATTGATAGGAAGCATTTGTAATTGTTGTCACTGGCAATTCAACTTACAATAAATGATTGCATTTCTTTGCTTTTCCTTGGTTACTGTCACATCACTGACATGTTGTAAGTGACCTCTTATACAAACCTATAAGATTTCAATGTGACATGTCCTTTAATGTTTTAGCTATAAACTCTTTACTTATTTAAATATTTATTAGCAATGAAGACGTTAAAAGATCATATAAACCTTTGTTTAAATAAACAATGCTCCGATATCTATCCGATCAAATGCCGATGGGCAAAACGTTGATCGAATAGATATCGCTCACGATATCTATCCGAGATATTCAAAACGTATCAGACAGACATCGGACCAATGTAGTCTTACTTTGTTGGACGATATTGGCCCGATGTCTATCCGATATGTATCCGATATGCAATGCTTCGATGACTGCCCGATCAAATGCCGATGGGCAAAACGTTGATCGGATAGATATTGCGGGCGATATCTATCCGAGATATTCAAAACATATCAGACAGATATCGGACCGATGTTGGGTTGCTTTTTGGGACGATATTGGCCCCGATGTCTATCCGATATGTATCCGATATGCAATGCTTCGATGACGGCCCGATCAAATGCCGATGAGCAAAACGTTGATCGGAGAGATATCGCGAGCGATATCTATCCGATATTCAGAACATATAGAATAGATATCGGACCAATGTAGGCGTGCTGAGTGGGTAACAAAGAATTACTACAACGTTCCCTATTGCCTCGTATAAGCAGCAATCGGAACCTTTTCTGATCGAATATACTAGAACGTCTGAACATGTTTAGAGTTTCTATTTCTTTTAAATAAAAGTCATTCTTATTATGTCTCCAAGAGAACTACATGGTATTTATTAGTTACTGACCTTTCTGTCCTCAAATTGGACAAAGCTGCATTATATTTATCTTTCTAGTATTTGTATTGTTGTATATGCATTTTTAGATGTCAACTAATTACGTTCATGATTAATTTATATTCCAAGCAGAAGAATGGAATCGATGAACGTAAAATGTATTCCATTTGGCAAAGCTGTAATCACACAAATACATGAATTTATATATATGCCATTGCAATATTTACTGTTTCTATCTGACAGATGCAATATATTCATCATGACTACCAAATAGGTTTACGTTGAATGCATGTTAATTCTGCCCAGGTTACATATTCTAAGATGTTCAATGACCGTTGGATAATAAAACATTTGCATTGTTTATGTGTTTATTGTGTAATTAATTCATACAATACATAATACACCTCGTGCAAACTTTGAAAATTGATTTTCACCAAAGGTTTTAATCTCATTTAATAATGTGTACATCTTTTTTGTAAAACATATGGTAATTAAGGCGATTCACACAATAACCACACATATTTTTAATTTGGTATACATGTACAACTCACGTCAGATGTCTTTGAAGTTATACAAAATTAAAACTCAAGCTGCAGCAGCAAGAGAAAACTTTTATTAGCAGCACAAGGTCCTTTATTTACGGCCAGTGACCATTTTCCAAAACGTAACAGCACAATACAGAAACACGCAACAAACGCAAAACACAAATATGAATAAAACTGGGGTTATTGCCTCGGAACTGTCAATGCAAAGCATTGGTGTTTCACACCGGTTGACGGGCGACCAAACATCACACTTGGCCGAATTGTATTCCTAATACAATAAAGTGTATATAAATATTAACCTCATAGCATCGCAATTGAAATAAACAATAATTAAAGAGAAAACTTATTCAACTTAATTACCATTTAATTACAAAATGGTTAGATGTAAACCAGAGTAGCAGAGTAGCAACTTACTGATGTACGATGAAATGGAAAAAAAACAAGTACCATAGGAATTAAACAACAGCAACACATGTTATCAAGTATACACACCTACCTGAGGCCTTCATTGCTTGAGAGTAGGCGTACATTATACTGCACGCAATAGCTATCCACACCGCTGCCAATCCAACCATAAAAACAGCTAGCTTATGTTTTCGCATTATTCCATTTCTGGTCGTTTTTGGATTTAGAACCTTGGTAACGTACGTGTCTTCGGTGGTCCCAGCATTTTTGTTGACAGACAAAACTGAGCCTTTCAACTTCATTATGCACTTGTAACTATAGTTTTTTTTTAATTTCAAAAGTGTTCAATGTAGCCTGAAGTTTGGATACTAAGTAGTCGGTTGACATGAAACAGAATATGCTAACACAAAGTACCAGACCGACATTAACACTGAAACTGAAATCTGTAAATACCACTACAAATTTAAACAATGACAATAAATACATTTGATTACACTTCGTTGTATACTATAGGTTGGACAACATGCAGTGTACACTGCTATTGCGCGTTACTTTTTATTTATATTGAATGGACAGTTTTACCCAAATGGCTAATGTTTAAAACAATTAATATGTTAGAAACATTATTTAACATTATTTGCAGTTTAAATCACGTCGCTTTTGCTTTGGGTAGTAGTCGCACAATATATCACGTATTCACTTCATATATCACCCTTGTCGTTTACTGTTGCACACGCACGCATTAAAAATAACTCCCGATAGATATCCAATATGCACAAACACATATTTAAAACGAACTCCGGCGAGAACCATATCAATGTCTCTTGACTCCATTATACGAACAGTAATTACCCATAACTACTGCAGATGTAACTGACATGGTTCAAAGCAACGCTGCTATCAGAATTCGTTCATGAGACATCAGATATCTAGAATACGCGGGCCAGCGCAATATTTGTTGGAACGTAATGGCAAACACAAAACACATATGCATTTAAATATAGTATAATTATATTAATATTGCCACAATTAATTATAAAAATATAAATAATCATCGTACACGCTTTATCTTGTCAAATGAATTTACATGTAAAGTATTGGACACGACTGCTTATTAGTCATGTGTACTCTGTTTAAAACGAAACGTTTTAAATCGTTTAAAACACGTTGGAAGCTTTATTATTGTTTATTATTAATGGTTTGTTTAAAAAGAAAACCGCGTGAGCTGTTTCATACGGTGGGAACCTCTAAGTGCTGTTTTCCTGCGTGTGTACAGGTAATGATTTGTTTTAAAAAGGAAAACTTTGGGTGCTTTGATATTAGCTCAATAGGTCATCTTTCATGAAAAATCAAACGCAGGCATAATAAAGACCAAACAAACTTTAGGCCATTGTGTTTGGATAATAGAAGGTTGTTCCATAGGTCGTTCATCTTGACACTTGCTACTAAATATTTGCATAAATATATTAAATTAAAATATATGTTGAATATTCCTTTGTTGACCAGACCAGATAGTTTGCAAGGAGCATTTAACATGTGCAGGATGTTGAGCACTGTTATTCGATCTGGGACCGTATTCATCAACCAAATCTTGAACTTAATAATAGAAAACAAACTAAGACTCAATACAAAATACTTGTGTACTCGCAGATGTGCTGGTTACCAATGTTGCCTATGCAATAAACAAATCGTTTTAAATAAATAATGTTGTAATTAGAGTTTATCAATACCAAGTAAGAATAATATTAACGTCATTATTAGAGGACAAAAGTTTCGAGATTATCCTTTTTTCTTGTCTATATATATCCCTATATATAATTTACAATGCAAACCTCATCTACTTCAGCAATATCCGGAAACAATCACAAATGTTTACTGACACGTAATTCAGCTTCAGTTTCTATGCATAGAAATTGCTAGTTAGCGCTATAACTGCTTAATATACAGATCTAGGTGGACAGGAAAATCATGTAAACAGTTCATGGAATATAGAGTGTGATTGTTGTCCGGTATAAACCTTGAATTCATCCACTTGTAGGTCATCTTTTTTCTCATAGCAAAAGAAAATATATGCATGTTCTTTACGATATGCGTTTAATAAAATAAAATTTAATAATTATAACAAAACCTGATGATCACTTTGATGATGATTAAATTATGATTCAATCTATAAATATTTTTTAAACAAGATTATAAGATAATGATTAAAACTAAAGTATATGACGATGTCGGTATTATCTGTATAACTGTTTCACAACGTTGTTATGTGGCGTTCATTTTAATATTTATTAGTGAAAAATACTGTTTTCGAGTCCATGTGTTGAATTATAAACCAGTTTTTTTTTATTTTGTAGATACCTTTCTGATTCACCTTTGTGATTTAATTAATAACTGTCGAGAGAAATAAATTATACATAGCATGTTCAAAATTAATATGAAGAGGGCAGCTCTTTATAGCTTTCAATATTCTCTCTTCATATTGTATTTCTATTTAATATAGACTATGTTATTTACTATACTATTTCTAAGAAAAGTGACTTATTACCTCTACTACTGTGCATATGTTTATTTCAAATCTAATACTTATTCTACATATTCACGATTGTGTTTTATGTAATCAATTTCAATGCCATCACAAGTTTTACAAGTAACTATATTGTTTTCTGCGAAAAACAAATTGTGCGGAAATGCTCTAGAATAGTTTTGAATTATGGATACGTTTTGGTCATCAAACCAAACAATTAGCATTTCATTACCAAGGTTTTCTTTCATTCTCATTTGAAGAGTAAGTCCTGCAATCAAACACGGCAATCGGAGTTTGGCACGAATTTAGTGAGAAGGCATCTGATCAGAGTGTGTCCCAGATCTCTTCAACAGACGCAAGTCGTGCATATCGACGAATAGCGCACCGAGCCTAATGCTTGCAAAACAATTCTTGCAACATTTGGTGACCGACTGGTACTAACCAACTGGTACTAAATAATATTATTACCCTAGAGGACAGTGGGGTAGTTTCCCCAAGCAGCAATTACAATACCTCTACAGCCAGCTGCGCTATGATAAAAATCAAAGTCGAAGTATATGCATGATATAACAGGAATATATGTGTTAGTTCCTATTGCCTATGAATATAACATAATAGCATTTATGTTGAAAATAACAGATACAAATTTAGAATGTGTTTTGTCAGAATATGTATGTAATTATGGCGTACAACTTATCCGTAGATTTCGTCAATTATTATTATCGACCAGAAGGTGACATGTCAATGTATGTTTAGACATGATGGAGCAATTAACATGGACAGTTTCATTTGTGTCTTTGATTTGTCATGTTTAATTGTAATTCGTAAAATCAGAACCTTGTATATATATATAAAGATGCAAGAGTTACACACAATTCGTAAACTCATCTTTAATCATATGAGTGTGTTCCCCGTCAAATAGTCATTTTGCGGAGGAAATCATAGCTGACCAGTAGTCATCAAAGTCGGCTTGTTACTTGTTATTCGTCACAATTGGCTACTGCCGTCATGTTTATTATGCGAACAAAGCTAACTTTGCAATAATCAAGATAGTGACGAAGACGACAATGAGAGTTATTCCATAATCAAGAATTTGACGTATGAAAGGGCTAAACATTAATGTTAGTATACATGACGTTGTTGCAAAATTGTTACATTCGATCGGAAAATTACGGTGCATTATATGTTAGTTATTTATTATTTATTATGAATATTTAATTAATTGCTGAATAAGATGTAAAATGCAATATATATGTACATGTAGACTAATCTTCTTGCAGCGCAATGCAATGCAAATCAGCGATTAATCAAAATGTACTGAATGTGTATGTTATTAAATCACTAAAATAGCGTAGCATGAATAACATGCAATTGTGTATGCCATACAGTGCGTTTATACGATATTAAAGAGCATGAAAACACATGTCTCTTGCATTTCAACCTCAAACATTCAAATTTATTTTATGAACTTTTTATTTATATTAATTTATGATGAATATCCCTAACAATATGTATTTAAAGAGTATATGATACTCATCTAACAATCATTCGAGCCAGCTTATGTAAAAAAAAAAAAAGAATTTCTTTACGGAAATCGCCCTGTTACCTTTGGATAAAACACGAGGGAATGTCTAACAGCTAATGTAGTGCAATTTCAAAGTGTATGATTACATTATTGAATTATGCATTGACAGTTGAAAATAGACGCTTTTCTTCTACACGCACTTAACATTGTCATTAAATACACTATCATTTACATCAAAGAATGGCGCACAATCAAGTCTCGTCTTAAATTTATACTCGGTTGAGTATACTCGGTTGTGTGTGTATTAATTTAGAAAATATCAGCTCTGTGTAAAATTCTTTCGAGAATTATATCTAATATTAATGCATAGTTGTTGCTGGAAGTGAAATCTAAAGCCATTTGTGTATCTTTTGAACTCCTTTAAAATGATTAAAATCTATAATTTTATAAGTGAATGAAATTGAAACCTTGCACATATTATCTCCAACTTATAAATTGCGATTGTCATTGCAATATGGATTGTCCAATCATTCGTATAAATAGAAATTAATTGGACAATTTGATTACAATGTTTTATCAACAAAACAAAAACCAACTGTCTGGACAATGACGTAGTGTTGTTTAAAAAATCTTAGCATCTGCTCTTTCTAACAAATGCGGACTTAGTTGAAAGCAGTACGTTTTGCCACACTTTTTCTTAAAGATTTCAATTATTTTATATTTCTTAGAACTGTATATACCATAAATTTTAAACTGACATAATTTGGTATAACACACCTACAAATTGTTTTACAGAAGTTAATGTTTAGCAATAATGAGCGGTTGATATTAGTGGAGGATTTTAGAACAAACGAAAATCCAAGTTGATTCAAATTCAAAGTGCAAATTTAAAGTCTTCGTAGCAACACATTCTGACGTTGCATTTACACGAACTGTCATAATATGTTATCCATGTACATAATACACTCATACAGATGAATGTCTGTATTTAATATTTCAGTTATTATTTTACACTCATATGTTTCGATTAGACTTACGTAATTGCAACGATAACATGCCGATGATATGCGCAGTTATTATAATGACTTCTTACACCAAAAGTAATTTAAATGTAACGTAAATTAGAGTCGTTATGTGCAGTGCTGCAATAACCATACTGGTTATTTTCTTACCACCCAATCCTAATTGCATTAATCAATGTAACATAGAAAGACATATATGACAGCGTGCGCAGAGTAAGGTGCTATGCCTAATGAACTGTCATGACAAGGTCATTTCATAACCGTTAATCAAGTAATAAAAGTTAATAGAGTTCTGCAAAATTTGTATGAAAACAAATCAACGTCGATGCTATAAATTTGAATACATCCCAGTGTGCTATACTATATACGAATCAATACAACAATATACCAACTAATATACAATAATGCCTCTGTATTACCATTGTGGTATTTATGTAATATAAAACAACATGCAACAGAACATCTTATTACAGTGTGGGTAGTTTTCAATAGAATCATCAAAGAATTTTGAGTGATTTTTTTCTTTTTATGTTACTTAAACGACATGTGCATGTACACAACAATATGCCGCCGATAACAGGAAACCATTTTATATGATAGTATCGCGTGTAATTAGTTGTGTGTGATTAGCACTCCTGTCACATTAAATGTTGTTGTTGTTGTTCTTGTCATTTATTGTTCTTTCCTTTGGAAACAGAGCTCATTCGACTTGGCCAAACAATATGTTAATAATAAGTTGGGTTAGGATAATGCTTTTCTGAATGTTTAGACATACCGAACACAAAACATATACACATTTCTTACAAATGTACATAAAACAACAACACAGTAATATTACCTTGACTGTTCATCGCTACTGAGTACACATAAATCATACTACAAGCAATTATAATCCACAGAGCTGCAAAACACGACACAACGACGACCACTTTATGTTTTCTTAAATGACGACAGGGGCGCTTCTTTGATAGCTTAGCAACTTTAGTCGTGACTCCATTTGCTTGCAATGTACCCGTATGTTTGTCTAAATATGTCATTGCCGTTTTTTTGTTTTCATCTTCAATGAATACATATTCATACGTGACATCTACACAAATTGTACAGTCGCAAAGGCGATTCCTGCATGTAATATTTTTGTTAAGTCATGTATACATATTCCATCAAAAGACCATAATATTCATACATTATACATGTTCAAATCCGCATATCATATGCTAACGCTGCTTATTGTCTAGAATTAGTTAGTAAACAGCACAAAATTGCCACTACAATTGTACAACCCAAATTAAAGCCAGTGCTGATCGTATCATATTATGTAAATCCATGTGAACATTTATATATATCAATGACGATTATCAACTTCTTCAACAAGTATTATTTAGTTCTTAACCTGAACAATTCTGCATGTAAAGAGCGCTCATATATTATGCAGATACCATAGGAAAAACAGTCTCTTCAAAATGTTGAAATGAACAATTAAATATGTATCACCAAATAGAACATCCTGCCAAATATGTTGTTTGTGAGCCATGTTAGTCACTGCTGTACAAGTAATTAACTTCCATAAGTTCTGATGACAGAAATCAGGCTAGCATTTGCATCGATATTCTTGTATCAGATAGAAACGGAGCCAATATTGTCATGATCTGTAGCAATAACCGTTAGCTCGACTAGAGGACTCAGATACAAAATAACGCAGCATGGTTATAGAGGAAAGTGGTTTTAAATAGTTTGGTACATTTAAATTAAATACACAGTGCACACTCATCAAAAGTCTAATTGAATGTATATATAATATTTATCCACATATAATTCAAATTAGTGTGAGTTATTTACACTTATTCAATGACATATTTGTATATTATATTGACTGCATACACCCAATAATAGTAATTTATTTGCTAACTTAGTATCATGTTGAGTTTGAAATTGCGATATACCTATGAGGGTCATGTATCGTTAAGTAATGCGTTATATGTGCATATTGTTTATTGAAAAAAATCGTTTTCACTAAATAGTAGATGCTAATATATTTATTCAGAACTGATGTCACGATTTGTGTGGCCGTGTTCACAAAGCTCCAAAGGAAAATCGTAAATTAAGACTAATTGACGTGAACTTTTTAAACGTGAAAAGCAACATTTTATATTTAAAAAACTAAGAAGCATCTGT
Source organism: Congeria kusceri (assembly GCA_027627225.1). NCBI lineage: Eukaryota > Metazoa > Mollusca > Bivalvia > Myida > Dreissenidae > Congeria > Congeria kusceri. The sequence goes on along the minus strand of CM051033.1, from coordinate 19,659,747 downwards.
TCATTCTTTACCAGAGTAAAAGCATTTTAAACAAAATCAACTTTCAATGACCCAGCCACAGACATACGGTATGATTTAATAAATTTACTTAAGTTTTCACGAAGGAGCTTTGTGGATATGGGCCTTGGTCTATACCATATATTATTAGCGGAATCCGCATCTATTTCCCGTTGTACTAGAAAATAAAACACAGCAGCTACAATGATTCAGAGTCTTCTGTTATCCATAATGTATGGTGATATTTTATATCGTTTGACCTTGTCAGGATTTTAATTTCATAACTTCGTGAAACTGAATTGCCTGCCGTTGTAAATTAATGTGAAGCTGAGAAATACGACGAGACTGGAAAGCATATTATATATTTCGTTAAGTCATTTGATAATAGGCAAAAAAATATTGATTCCAAATCAATATATCACACATCTTATAGCTGATCGTGGTAAATTTATCGTTGTTTGGAATTGTGATGCATAGACATTAAACCACGAGGGCGTTAGCCCGACTTCTTTTAAAAGCCACGCATCTGAACGACAGTGAGTTGTTTATTGGCCAAAAACAACCATAATGCGACAATTAGTTCGATTCTAACATGGTTTGACCTTTTATTCCAATTGCAATTGGAACTACTTTTTACTATGCTCGCTTAGAATCGGAACTTTTTTGCGTTGTTTATGGGTTGTTTAACAAGGATAATTTTGTTCTTTGTCTATAGAAAAAGTAGAGAGTACCATTGTAGAATGTATAATATGTATGTCGTATTATTACAGGCGGTGACAAATGTTACTGGGTCATGATGGTTATTTTGCTCATTGACGAGAGGAACGTATCAAAGAGTAACATATCAACAGCCAGATTTGTCGGTCCCTACTAAGGAGATCTTGGACCCCAGATTTGTCGGTCCCTACTAAGGAGATTTCTAGGACACTTGATTTTTCGGACATCATAAGTAAACGTATCGGCCCCAAAATTAATTTGAGATAAACTCAATCATTATTAATATCTGTACCGTGAATAAACCGATCACATACCGCTCCATGTGTTCATCAATGATACATAAATAACCTAAATACTAGTAATTTACGTAAACATAATTGATACATGAATTGTCAGGCAAATTTAACAAATTAACATTGTCATAAAATAATAGCAGATATGAATGAAAATTATTATATATATCAGACAAGTTTACATAGTTATGTAAAATTGCACATAGTGTATTCACGAATAACATTTCGACGTATTACGAGATTTGTTTTACCGCATTTTACTTATAGAAAGATGAGTTACATTTTTTGTAGATTGAATAACATCTAATGGAGTAGTTGATAGAAAGGTGCAATTATAAATAATTAACACTTTAAATATAAATTAACATGCACAGTAAGTTTATAAATATAAATTCCCGATTTATTGAAATTCTTGTGTTTAATGTTAATTGATGCGTGTGTATTAACACAGCTTCACCGCGCGCTATTTGTAGAATGATTCACTCTCCTGCTGGAGTGTGTTGTTTAGTATTAATTCACGGGAAAGGAACTCGGTTACCACGTACAATTATATTTTTACACAATGATAAAATAACAGGAAATATAAGCTCCATCAAAAATGCTATTACTTTTTTTAAATTTACAAGGCCGACGTGACGAGAACTCAATAGGCAATATTGTACGTTGTGACCGACTGTTTCTCCGTGAATTTGAGCACAGCAATTGCTATTTATAGAGCGCTCAGAATCGGTTACCACGTACAATTATATTTTTACACAATGATAAAATAATAGGAAATGAAAGCTCCATAAAAAATGCTATTACTTTTTTGAAATTTACAAGGCAGACGTGACGAGAACTTAATAGGCAATATTGTACGTTGTGACCGACTGTTTCTCCGTGAATTTGAGCACAGCAATTGCTATTTATAGAGCGCTCAGAATCGGTTACCACGTACAATTATATTTTTACACAATGATAAAATAATAGGAAATGAAAGCTCCATAAAAAATGCTATTACTTTTTTGAAATTTACAAGGCAGACGTGACGAGAACTTAATAGGCAATATTGTACGTTGTGACCGACTGTTTTCTCCGTGAATTTGAGCACAGCAATTGCTATTTATAGAACGCTCAGATTGTGTCGGCTAAACAAAATAGCTATTTCATTATGTGAATGAATATTACATTCTGATCATGACATACAATGAGTAAACTTGTTCATAATTACGTTCAGTTCTTGAGTGTATATCGAAGGTATGTTTATAACTTTATTGTAACCGCTTATGTGCACAAATGTAAATTTTAATCTCCAAACGTATGCAGCAGTTATTGTTATACATTAAACAATTGTTGCAAGTTTGCATTCCCTAAAATTAGACAATTTGACCTATCGTATTGGTGTTTAATTTTCCTGCTGCATAATTATCGCAAGAAATCTATGTCAAAAGTGATCTTACGTTCAGTTCTAGAGTGTATGTCGAAGGTATGTTTAGAACTTTATTGTAACCGCTTATGTGCACAATTATGTAAATTTTAATCTCCAAAAGTATGCAGCAGTTATTGGTATACCATTGTTGCAAGTTTGCATTCCCTAAAATTAGATTAGTTGCCCTATCGTATTGGCGTTCAATTTTCCTGCTGCATAATTATCGCAAGAAAAATCTAGGTCAAAAGTGAACTTAGACAGCTACGCCGAATAATGGTGACCATACATTGTACTTTTACACTTAAATAACTTCTTACATAGATGCATAGTACAGCATGTACATTAATTATATGTACGACAATGTAAATGCAATTAAAATGGGAATATGCACTATTTGTGTATATTGACAAGGTGAGTATACCGCCAAAGAAATATTGCCGATGAAAAGAAAAAGGAACAACGAATTTATGCACACGTTTCAGTTGTCCTTTATTATATTGTTCAGGGTTTTGTACTGTTTAATGAATACCCTCTTACTGCATTTTAACTACATTGATGCCATATTGATAGACATTATGATGTGGTAACTCTCATGTTCACAGACTGTAGTCTCATAAACTGTCGCGTTTTATAATGTCGTTTCATAACGGTTAATCAAACAAGATGTTCATTGCAAATTTGCAGACATGATGACACGTTGGTGTTCTGGATCCTGTCTTATCAAAGATCTTACGACAACTTTAAGTTACGACCGAATTTGTAATTAAAAAAATAGACATTTATTATCAGTTTGTTCCTGAAATAGAGGACATGTGAAAGATACCCAGGAACTGAGTAGAATTACTGAAATAAAGTAATCATAAATGTAGGTGCATAGCATTTATGCTTCTTCGAAAATTGTATCGTAATGTAAATATGCCCTACGATGTTTAATAAGACAGGTCCCTGAATTATAGATAGCTTATTAATATACGATCCAGAGGAAATATACCCGATATGTTTGTTCAGATGAAAACAATTTCAAGTATTTTAATAATATTGTCAGGGATATTCGTTTTATTCGTATACGATATTAACATGTGTATGTTATACCTAGTTTGCTTTCAATTTAACATTCGCGTGACATATGGTTATGGAGCAATATACTGTTAATAATATCGTGTCATCTTACCTTAATTTGGAGTGCTTGATTACCATTCAAAGGATTTAAAAAAATAAACACGTAATCAAAACGTATACAAATGAAAAAAAAACTTAATTATTAAAATCGAACCCTATCGGTTAGTTGTGTTAATAACCTAAATAATATGCGTTTGTTGTTTTGAAACTTTAACCATTATAAGCTTAGTTATACAAAAAGTACAATGATTAATGGGAAAACCAAGACAAAATAGATACAGTGTGAAACCAAAGTTGTTTTACATATAAATAAATCTACCGAAAGTCGAAAATCAAATATAGCATTATTAAAACTATTAAAATATGCAGATTCGTTTGGTGCTATAGTGGATTCAAATGACACATTGCTATTATTATTATAGTCGTTTTGAAAGGATGTGCACGGGATGTCAGCTGTAATGTTAATATACATGTTCAAACTCTATCGAGTTAATCGGTACACAATATATATTACGTTTGAGTTTGGACATACAGCAATGCATGTTCAACATTGACCTTATTTCGTTTAATTTGATAGAACTATGGAAATCGTCTTGAATTGTAGTAATCGTTGTGATGTGTTGAGTCCCTTATACAACCTGTCCAAAACGAACCATGTGAAAACCGAATCCATGTCAAAATCGAACGGCTGTGTCGGTCCCGATTTTTTACTTCTTAATTTATATATTAAAAAAACCCTTAATAAGCCGAACCCTGTCCAAACCGAATACCGAAAGATTTTATGACAAATTTGATATCATTCAACATTTAAAAAACCTGAATAAACCGAACGGTGTATACTGTCAGGTGACACTTCGCTATACCATAGACGCGTGAACCCGATAATTGGTGACACAACTAAACACAAAGATCATAATCGTCATGGTGATAACTCGATCAGCTAGTCGGTGAACACGAGTCATCTTGTGAAAAACAGCTTAGTCGGTCGCGTTTAATGTTGAAATTTACGAAATGTGTAAAAATTTTAAATGTTTCAAAACAACTATTTAGAAAAAAATAAAATCATGAAGGCGAGATGTCAATCAAAGTAGTCAACAATTGGCGATATCTTTAAACAGATGTAAATAAGTTGTACGTTGAACACATGAACTGGTTTGATTGAAAATATGAGTGTCGTGTTATGTAAATAAGTTGTACGCTGAATCAACTTGTGCGATTTATAATTTGAGTGTCGTTTCACGTACACATATATATTTTTGACATGCAAATGATGAAAAAATAACAATAATAAAAGTGTAAATATTAGAAGAGTGTTGTCTTATTATACACTCGAAATAACATATAAAATAGAATGTAAATTTTTAAGGAAAATGATATTTAATAATAACCCTGGGAAAACCGTACACCTAAGAAAACCGAACGATCGGCTCAGTCCAGACGCCGTTCGGTTTAGACCGGTTCTACTGCATATTCATATGTAAAACAAAATTTTAACTTACTGTAAAGGACGCACATAGTAGAACATCATTAAAAATTAACATGCCTTTTAGATAAACGTTTTAAAAGAACGCGACAAATAGCCACCTGGCAAAATATTGTTTACACGTCAGGTGCGAAATATCTTAAATAAATCAGTTGCACTAACAACTTAAGGTTTTATTATATCGTAATATTTTCTTTAGCATACCATAAAATGATATGACAAATATGATTGCAATAAGGTTAACGTAAAGGTTAACATAAGGCTTGATATTATTAAGAGATAATCGGATTGCGAAATAGAAAATCAAACCTATACATTTTAATACGATAAGGCATTTTTTGAAGGGCTAAAAAATACAGAACACTTACTTATAAAACTGTTAAATTCAGCTATTATTTATTTGTATTTAATTTCTAAATATCTATTTAATATGCATTGTATTGAATATAAGATTATATTATTAAATATGCAGATTTTTACGCGTGTTTGATCAGAAAACTTAAATTTTATAACAAAATAACATCAAATATTTTAATCGCAACTTGCGTTAATGGCCACATTCAAATGGAACATATTTCAACACAGTGACATGGAATGTTATTTACTTGTGAAATACGTTTTACCGTTTTATTTAAGAAAGTACAATATAGCTAAACATCAACACAATATCAATTGTATATAACGGAGAAAAAAATGCGCTCTTGTAACACGCATATCATAACAAATACAGACTTTATCCGTCGATTTTAATCAATAAAACTGATTCATAGTGGTTTTCCTTTAATGTATTAGTGTTATTGGAACAATTTAACATAAAGCAAAATACTTGACAATCACTTCAAGCCACAGTTATTTGCACAGTTGACAATGTTACAATACTTCAAAGGAGATTGTGCATATTAACCATTAATGACGAATCATTTTATGAAATGCATAGTTTGGATTGCTCTTAAATATCTCTTATTGAATTTCAACATATTTAAATCATTCATGTTTCGATTCATTTCCAGTTTTGTGTGATTAGTCATGCCTTTTGAAATACAACATGCATACGACAATAGCAAGAAAGAGTATTTTAATTACTAACGATTTCGTCCCATAAAGCAATACATTCATATTTTATTTATTACAAACTAAATGTTTTAGATAAAGTTATTATGTCACCCTTCATCGTATGTCTAATTTGCAGTAAATGATTAAATTATTTCACAAATATTTTTACATGAAAAATTTGATTAATAAACGTAATCATATATTTTGCAAATCTGATGCTAGATTTTGTATTGCACGTCTTGGTTGCAAATGACTTACCTTCAACTGCGGCTCCAACTTTCTTAATATAATACATCGACATTGCCACTATAGGCGGAATGAGATTCAATTCAGAGTCCGATGACATCCTATATTCCAAAAAGAACATTCGCGTATCCCCTTTCTGAATATCACTTTGGCAATCTATGGTCTTAGCTTTTCTGAAACCACTTACGCGTATAATTTTATTGTAGTTGTCAATGAACATTTCCAACTGGGAAACGTTACGATTGTGTTTGACGCCATTAACTACGTTATAAACTAGTTCATTTCCTTTAAACACGCGTTTCACTTCAATATTTGCCGCGTACACTCCGTTTTCCGCAACAAAGGTCTCCTTCACGTGCCCCGAAATTACACTACCCGCTGAATTTTCAATTTCCTCTAAAGTCTTTCTACCACAATAGCAGTTGACAAAGCAAATGACGTCAAAAAGTATCCAAAACAACAAACTCCATTTTAAGCTCAAATGACATGATTCGTGTTTATGATTCATATTGAAACAATACGTCGTTAAAAAAGGAAATTATATGTAAAACAAACGATAGAATATAGCAACGCTGGAATTATAGCAACCTATTTCGAAACGTTGACTCACAATATTTAATTACAGGTGAACGACTTTTAGATAGACTAACACCAACGAAGATGATATTAAAAAGCACACACACACGCAATCAACAATTCACTATCGCGATACATGATTAACGCTGTCCCCAGCACATGCTCTAAAATTTACAGCGCTGCACACCAATTGTGTAGACTACTAATAAATTTTAATTTATTCGATACCTAGTTGAGTTTCAAGAGTGTAGAGGTGTACCTAATCAAACAAACAGTATACGCTATCAGAGGGTTACTTGTATAATCGACGACTGGTAAATTTCGATAATGTATTTGCTTGCATTATTTTCACAATCAAATTAATTGATATTATTGACAAAAATACACCAAAATAGCAGTTCTTTGACTCTGCTTTACATCGGGCTAAGGTAACAAAAGTAAACTATTTTTAGAACAAGAATTTGAAGAAGAAGAAGTAGTAGTAGTAGTCATAGTAGTAGTAGCAGCAGCAGTAATAATGGTATAAGTATAAGTAGTTGTATTAGAAAGTGATACTACAATCTAACTCATGTCAAGTTAACACATTATATTTTTCGTACTTGAATTATGAACACAAAGTGTTCACGATACATTTATTGATTATCAAGAAATATTTCAGTATTCAAAGCGAATTTGGGTTCGATGGATAATGTTTACATAATCGTGATAACATGTGCACTAATACAGTGGGGTCACCGTTTGTGTTCCGCAAGTGTGCGATTAATTGCGATTGCGATTAAACCGTTTTAATCCGTTTAAATCCGATGGTTTGCGATTGTTAGCGATTGTTTGCGATTATGTAGTATTGCGCATGCAAAACGCTGAAAAGCGGTGAAAAGGCGGAGTTTTCCAGGTGTTCTATATTTTCTATATTTATTAAAGATTTTTTAGTATTGCGCATGTGCAGTGTCGAAAACGGCGTGGTTTCTAGCGAGAGATTAATATTTCACTTTAAAACTTTTGTATTTAGTTAAGCCAGTTTTATAAGAAAACTATTAGTGTCAATCATTCTACGAGTAATGTTTTTTTGTTGGGTAATTGCCCTTTACCGGAAGTTATTTTTGTCGTTTAAAATCACAGACTGTTAATTCAAGATGCCATATCGGACTTCAAACATAATTGAGACTGCCATAAAGAAGTTACATAATGCAGGCTATAACTCGCTTGCAATAGCAAAAAAACTGAGGATACATCATTCCTATAACATCACTGACCGGGGAGTAAGAAACATTCTGTCAAAGGAATACAAACAACGCCAACGGCCTCTACAAAAAGTGATAAAAGTGAAAAGAGAACATTTCGACTTTATAGATTTGTTTGTATAGGCAAGATAATGAATTGTCAGCGTCAGCAGTGCAGGAAAGGATCAAGTATGTGCTTGGTGTCAATCGGTCTAAAACAACTGTCAAGAAGATGAGGAAAAAACTTGGATGGACATGCAAGCAGTCTTCCTATTGCCAAATGATCAGTGTAAAGAACGGTATAGCAAGGAAGCAGTTTGCGATACATATGTTGAGTAAGGAAGAATACTTCATGGATGTAGTTTTCACCGGTATGTTTCATATCAACCATTTTATGTTCTATTGTGTGGGCATGTATTTATGTTGCATTTTATGACTAAACTGTACACATGATATAACGAGACACTTCCAACAATCAACAGTTTTTACTATTGGGCAAGTTCTTTAGCAATCATGTCCATGTAAGTTATAATGCCACGGAGAGCAGTTTAAATCACTTCAGGCTCTCAAGACTGTTCACATCAGATGATCATGTTTTAAAAGCAGACTCTGTTTACACCTCAACATCAGCTGTCAGACACAAAGATTTGTAAAGTGTTGATTACATTCCATTAGTTGCACATTATGTGTGTGCCTGGACTCAAATGCATAACATCCACGAACTTCTAGGTGTTAAGGTTACAGTTGTTACTTAAAAATAGCAGTATGTACAAATTAACCATGTTCCTACTACATGTATCAGTATGTCGCTGTTATTTAAAGTAAATTCGGTGATCAAAATCTCTGATTTTACTGTTACCACCTCGTCATCATTGGTCCTAAAGAAACCTATTAATAATATAGTTTGCTTTGTACGTGTTATATGTTGTATGACATTTTCTATAACGGTTAACCCTATGTACTGTAGTATGAGCTTCATTATTATTCCACTAATTTACAGGGACGGTTTCACAGTTTTGGGTTGGAAAAACGTTTCTCTAAAACAAGAAATTGTAAAATATATCCCTTTTTTTGTCTTCTATGCTCTTTTGGTTACAAAACATACTCATTTTAATATGTATTATGCCTTTTGAAGTAAACTGTTACTAGGGTATGTCTACCAGGTAGCAAATTACATCAAATGTTTAACCTTGCACAAGCTATGAGCATGTCAAACATTCAAATATAAACAATAATTGAACAGGAAAAAGAAAAAGTAAGTTTTAGAAAAATATATTTTACAGCCCAAAACTGTAAAATTACCCTTTTAAATACTGTCCTGAATTTATGTTCTATCTGGCCTAATTAAAAATATGGGTTTGCCAGTGTATACCAAACTAAATTATGTTCATACATGCATATAATAGATGTACATCCTAAAACAGTGTACTTATTGATTGAGCTTACCAGTATGTTGTTAAATAATATAATAATCATACTTGTGTCGAAATCTATCTGTCCATGAGTAAGTATATCATACACATCCAACTGTTTTATGTCTTAAGATCTCGATTTGAACAGTCGCTTCTCAGTAATGGGGTGTTTTTTTTAATATTATATTAAAAATAAGAAATACAGAATTTTACATTTTAAGAAATGCAATAAATGAATTATAGAGTAATTGGTCTCTACATATGTAAATTGTCCTAAACAATTATTACCAGACCCATGATTACAGTGTATGTTGTACAGAAAGGGGCTTTCGTCATCTGCTGAGTTTGTGTGAAGAGCCTTAATTTCATTTATACCATCACACTTATTTAAAATGATGCTGGCTAATTTTTCTATTGACAAAGAACAACACTATCGTTGTTAAAACACCCAATAAACAACGCAAAAAGTAGTCCTGTTCGGTAATATAGTTCTCATTACAATCACAAAAATATGGTCACATCATGTTTTTTGCATAATCCTTGTCAGCCAATACACAACCATTAGGCGTTTCTGATGCATGGCAGCCGTGGCTATTAAACAATTGATATTCATCAGAATTCCAAAAAGTTGTCTATTGGCCGATAAACAATGATCAATCAACAATTATTTCTTAATTTGATTATGGTTTTGTTTGAAAGTGTTACCAAAAAGCATGAAATATACATGTTGTTAATCAAATGATGTCAGGTCCATATGTAGGGGGGAATTAGCTATCAGGGTCCAACACGCTGCTGCGTGTTCCCTGGCATCATGGACTCCCTATCATACCAGAAGATATTGAATGACAGTCTATTACCCTTCACAAATAGAAGATATCCAAATGGATTTCGTCTGTATCAGGTATAAAATGATAATATTAACTTAAACAAAGACCATATTATGGCAATTGTACAATAAAACAATGTGTTTGCTCTTTAACCAAATATATCAGCACTATGGATTTGTCTGAAAGGGCTGTAATGTCAGTAATTTTTCCACTGTTTTAGGAATGATCCACCAGATTATGAATTATTGGTTATGGAATCTTTATAATTGGGAAATACTGTTAAGCAGTAAAAATTAATTAATTAAATTAATTTCATTAATGAATTACTAAAACTAGCGTTAAATTGTGTGTGCTTCGTATTTTTTTCCCACGAATTAGGTTAGATAGTTGTCGCACCGTCTGTAAGTCTTAAACTCTATGGGTGGGTGGATTTTGGGTACATGTAGATGGTTGGGTGGGTGTGTCTGTCAGTCTGGATTTCGTTAATCGATTCGTAAACTTTTAATGGCTGAAAGGTCAAACGTCAAGGATTTTTGTTTCTGCTCTATAACTAATTAACGCTTAGAAGCAGGTTAGTATTCCTTAAGCTTATTTTTCCCCATTACCAGACAATGTGTTGTGTTTATTACACGCGGCCATCTGTCAAAGGTCAGGTTACAATCCAAGGCCCAAGGTGAATGATTTTCGTTTCTGGTAGATTACATTTTTAAATGCCTGTATGGTGTGTGTGTTCATCACATATACTTATCCATCAAAGTAAATCGTGTTATTCAAATGTATGCAAATACAAAATTATTAAACAATATTAAATCGAGCAGAGAAAGCTAAGGAACATATTAAGATCAGCATGTTTCGCCACGAACAAATTCCAAGTGTCCATAGTGAATCTGGCCAAGGTCCCGGAGCGGGTTAACCTAGTTCGCGTCGAAAATGAGGGTATTATATGTACAGTCAATCTTACTATTAATGCCACTAAGCGCTGATAATATTTATTTGGAAGATAGTACTTTTGATTGCTCGTACTATTTTCTAAACGTTACGATTGTGTTTGACGCCATTAACTGCGTTATAAACTAGTTCATTTCCTTTAAATACGCGTTTCACTTCAATATTTGCCGCGTACACTCCGTTTCCGCAACAAAGGTCTCCTTCACGTGCCCCGAAATTACACTACCCGCTGCATTTTCAATTCTTCTAAAGTCGTTCTACCACAATAGCAGTTGACAAAGCAAACGACGTCAAAAAGTATCCAAAACAACAAACTCCATTTTAAGCTCGAATGACATGATTCGTGTTTATGATTCATATTGAAACAATACGTCGTTAAAAAAGGAAAAATATATAGAACAAACGATAGAATATAGCAACGCCGGAATTATAGCAATCTATTTCCAAACGTTGACGCACAATATTTAATTACAGGTGAACGACTTTTAGATAGGTCTAACACCGACGAAGATGATATTAAAAAGCACACACACACAATCAACAATTCACTATCGCGATAAATAAATAAAACTTGCTCTAAAATTTATAGCGCTGCACACCAATCGTGTATTTATTCGATACCTAGTTGAGTTTCAAGAGTGTAGAGGTGTACCTAAACAAAAAGACAGTATACGCTATCAGAGGGTAACTTATATAATCGACGACTGTTACATTTCGATAATTTATTTGTTTACATTCTATTCACAATCGCATTCATTGGTATTGTTGAACAAATACACCAAAATAGCAGTTATTCGACTCTGCTTTCTGTCGGGCTAAGGTTACAAAAGTAAACTATTTTTATAACAGGAATTTGAAGAAGAAGAAGTAGTAGTAGTAGTCTTATTAGAAGTAGTAGCAGCAGCAGTAATAATGGTATAAGTATTAGTAGTTGTATTAGAAAGTGATACTACAAACTAACTCATATCAAGTGAACACATTATATTTTAGTACTTGAATGATGAACACAAAGTGCCTATTTGTTACACGATACAAGTATTGATTATCAAGAAATATTTCAGTATTCAAAGCGACTTTGGGTTCGATGGATTTCAATATCATAATGTTTACATAATCGTGATAACATGTGCACTAATATTTATAAAGGGATAACCTTATCACCATCATATAAAAATACAGACGTTCAAAAGCACTAATAAGGACATACACGATTACGGATACCGTTATAGGGTTCATTAACATGTTATAAAGTTTGCATAATTGGATCAAAATTAACCATAAGTTTTCGTGTTGGAAACCCTATAGACGGTCTATTATTTATGCATTATTTGATTGAAAGATTACAAACCCTGTGAGTGGTCGCATCATGCTGTAATCGTGGTTTGCACTTAATAGTGCATTGTCGATTTATTGTTTTGAACGTGAAAAACGCAGACATTATTAAAATGTTTGACCTATTTTAATAATATGATACTATTCTTTAAAAAAAACACGCATATATTAAAGAGAGCAATTAAAACTCTTTACGTGGTATTCTTTTATAGTGTTCACTGCAAACCTCATTTATTTCAACAATATCTGGAAGCAATCACAAATGTTTACTGACACGTAAGCCAGCTCCAGTTTCTATGCATAGAAATTGCTAGTTAGCGTTGTAACTGCTTGAAATACAGATTTAGGTGGACAGGAGAACCATTTATACAGTTCATGGAATACAGAGTGTGACTGTTGTATATGTCCGAGAAAAACATTGAATGTACCCAGTTGCAAATCTTGTGTTTTTATTGATACACGTATTTTTTTCATGCTTTCTATAAACGTTCCTTAAGATCAGCGCGTAATAAAATACATATAATTTAGAAATGTAACTTACTTATTTTGTGAATAAAATACATTTAAATACAAATACATTATAATGACTCAGATCTGTTAACCTTTATAAATGGTCCTTGATTTCAAATTGTGTGTCATTATTTTTTTTTTTTTTCGAAGATAAAAATAATGCCTACATTTTTTACATTGGGTAGTTTATCTTTTTAACCACATTTCTATATTCCCAAGCGACCATAGCCTGGTTCTGTTTCTCGTGGATTTGCCAACTATTTCAGGCAATATCAAAATGGATGTATGCGACACTATCCCAACTTCTCGATGTAACATTTTATGGTGTTAAATAATATAATTTCCAAAGGGAATATTTGGGGTGATTCCGAAAGGCAAGTACACAGTTTTCATTACTGCTCAATATAGCAATGCGTGTATGCTTCATTTTTGTCATTTGTTTCAGTAAAATAACTTTTCAATGTATAACTTTGAACGCGTTCTTAACCGAAATCTCTAAAACTTTAACACAGCGTGGATAAGTTATTACATGTAAGTTAACTTTTGTAAATAACATTCAATACGATACTTAAAACACTATACGATTAGTTCGATAGAAGCTCATCAACTTCAACACAAAAATCCAAACTTAATTCTCGAGTTATTCCGCACCCCTGCACATTCAATCTAATATATGATCTAGTCCATAATTTACCACCAAGTCTAATATATGATCTAGTCCATAATTTACCACCAAGTCTAATATATGATCTAGTCCATAATTTACCACCAAGTCTAATATATGATCTAGTCCATAATTTACCACCAAGTCTAATATATGATCTGGTCCATAATTTACCACCAAGTCTAATATATGATCTAGTCCATAATTTACCACCAAGTCTAATATATGATCTAGTCCATAATTTACCACCAAGTCTAATATATGATCTAGTCCATAATTTACCACCAAGTCTAATATATGATCTAGTCCATAATTTACCACCAAGTCTAATATATGATCTAGTCCATAATTTACCACCAAGTCTAACTCTCCAGCGTCTCAAGCCATTACTAATTGACACTGGCACATTTTTACATAGAACGTTACAAAGCTTCAGCTGTATTAGCAATAGATCCGTTGTTATTAACAATCAAATGTCCCTTACTTAAGACACGTGACTAAATGGTCGATGTATCGCGAGATAGCACCAGTTTAAACATACGCATGCCGAACTTTGACTTACAAATAAGCACACTACAAGAAAAAAATACATATATTGTAACAAGTTGAACATAGCATTGTCATTCGTGATAAATAGAAATTAAAAGAATACTTCATTGTATTTTATTTATTCAACGCTCAGCAAAGCAACAGAAACAGATGAAAATAAGACTATTACTTTAAGACACTATTTACATTGAGCTTTTTAAGTGTGAGTTTGGCATGCATTTAAACTGGTTTAAACCCCCAAGGCGGTGACCCCAGTTTTAATCATTTTATTTGTTTTGTGTTGTGTTGTATGTATTGTCCGGTATTGTATAGGCAATCGGTCAGTTGCCTCAAATAAAGGGCTAACGGATGGTAGATGCCTCTAGAGTTTCATTTTTCCAATATTTGTTTCCGGAGGACAGCAAAGTTGAGCTGATTAAGATGGGGGTGGCGGAAGCGGCGTACACCTTCCTTAACATTGTCAAAAATCCTTTTTTTTATAAATGAAAATTACTTTCCCATCAAAGTTTATCATCTTTCTTTTCATGTTGTGTTGCACAAAAGGTTGGTTCATGTCAACAGACTCTTCGAAAAGCTAAACTATGATATCGCGCACATAAACTATTAATGTTTAGCAAAATACATAATTTAGACGTGTATATGTTGGAAGGAACTGAAATTTTCCGCCTCCTCTAACGCCAATTTCTCTATCCGCGCCTAATAAATTACGAACGATTGCATTGTCTAGCTTTTTTTTTATTGTAAATAAATATGTCCGCTAGCTTTATGATGCATGTTCCTGTTTTTGTTCGACGATATCGAGAATTTAAAAGCAATAAAGATTCGCGTCATTAAAATTATTATTTAGCGTTACTTAAAATGGTGTAAAAGTTGACAGTGATATTCAATACATAGCAATGAATTATTGATAGTAAATTAACTCATGAACGTCATTGCTTTGTTTGGACATGTGGAAATGTAACAAAAGTATA
This sequence comes from Congeria kusceri, assembly GCA_027627225.1. Classification (NCBI taxonomy): domain Eukaryota; kingdom Metazoa; phylum Mollusca; class Bivalvia; order Myida; family Dreissenidae; genus Congeria; species Congeria kusceri. The sequence continues at coordinate 19,644,422 of CM051033.1, read as the reverse complement.
CTATGTATGTCCAGCGTCTAAAACGACGTCAAACAATTCTCATTAAAGGCACACATATTTACATCATTTAAGCAAAATGTTTTTGTTTTTTTTCAAATTACTTCCAAGGACTGAATTACTTCGCATAAGTATACATGTCCATACCCTATCTCATTTACTATGCCCATATTCAGAAACAATTGCAACTTTTCTCTGACACGTAAGTTAGTATTATGTTCTATGCATAGAAATTGCCTGCTTGACAGGGATGTGCCTACGTTACAGACCTGCCCTAACAGGAGAAACACCTCGTACACAATACAAAGTATATTTGTGATGATAATGACGCATCATTTTTGTTATCTCGTATTCTGTCTTCAGTGTAACCTAACAAAAGACACCGGATCTAACTATCTTGTACACACATCATACATTGTGTTAAGTATCTGATTTGTTTAATTTGCATGTAGAGTGTCTTTTATTTTGTATTTACATGCATGTATAACTATAAACATAATTTATCAAAGCATATACCTTTCGAAAAAATAGACATTATTTTCTTTCAAACAAATTAACAAACATATCTATTTTATGCATTAACTATTTACAAACAAAAATTTGCATAAGTGAGAGTTAATGTTTCTTTCTAACATGACACGACAAGATTTTTCCATAGACAAAAAAAATTATCGTTGTTAAACCACCCATAAACATCGCAATCAGACAGACATACAGACATACAGACAGTTTATTAATGTCGCACTTTCGTACATGAGATTTCATATACATATATAAAATATGGTAAAAATAAAACACAGGTACAAAACCACTCAGATTGAGTTATGGAAGACATGTAAGCTGATAAAGATTACAACACCTTCTATGGTTAATAGAATGATAAGAAAAGCAGTGTTTAAGATATCACATACAACGTACACTGAGTACAAACTATAATTATCAATTATTTACAATAAACCCTGATATATTTTACATAAAAACGTACACTGAGTGAATACTACATGTAGTTCTGATTCTGCTGTCATTCGTTCCGTTTGAATCAATGAAAGTGACGTCACTATGATTGTGTATCATGGGTATCTTGTGTCTATAGATGGATGCCTAAATCTGATATTTTAGTAGAGTAAACATCTTTTGTATTTTATCATACTTGTCATATTAAAACTATCGCGATTTGTCAAATTGAATAGTATATTATTTAAAATATTAAAACAATATGATTTTTGCTGTAAAACGTTTGTCAACTTTTCATAAAGGTTGTTTAAAGTCTGAAACATGTGAATGGCACGAATGTTATTTTGCGAGGATGTCTATCATTTGCATAATTACATTGCATGTATACATATGCATTCATAGAACAGTACATTATAACGTATAAATATGTATGTAAATACATCGATACCGTATGAAGACTTATTAAAATCGAAAAGCGTTGTGATGTGGAGTTTGTTCTTCTTTTTATCTATTTCAATATGTTAGTAAACATATCCCCTACTCAACGAAAACAACCATATTAATATTATATATGATAATTCCATACAATACCATTAATTTTTCAAAATATATTTACAAGTGCTTGTATTTAGAATAGTTTTAGTTATAAATTGTGATTTAATATCATCGTGGATATTAAACGACAATGTACTCTCCCAATACTTGGAAGGGAAATTAGATGCCATATTTTATTTTATCTTTTATCTGCTAATCTGCTTAAAAGATAATAATTTCAAGAATGTGAATGAAATTGCGACCTTCCTTATTTATTTAAGGTCGAAACAGATTAAAATACGCGGAACATATCCAACCTTTTCCTAATAGCATCCTCAAAAGCAAAAACAAATATAAATCGAATGCACATCTTTGTTAGACAGTATAAGCAGCAGAAAAAATTCCTTATGTGCATGGGCGATGTGCTGTTTTAAGCATCTTCGTGAAATAGTTACTAAATCGTCACCATTTTCGTTACTGATTATTAAATATAGCTATATTTTAACTGGCATTATTTAATATTATAATTCACGCAGGATTTTAATCATCTATACCGTTAAACTTCTATTAAGAAACTGAATGCTTAGAAACAAAAACAGGGGCATTGGTAAATTAAATTTGACGGTAGATTTTCGATCAAAAGAAAGTTGTTCAAAGATGAGATCTAATTAATTCATTAACAATATAAGCTGTATTTTTATTTTAATACCTCATACGCACATACATGTACTTGCGTTCGACTTACGTGATGATACCGACAATACCATGCCGATGACATTGCAAGCATTGCTGACGCCAATAGTAAATTCAATGTAGCATAAATTAATGTCGTTTTTTCAATAAGCATACTGGTTTTGTTATTTCCACGTCATTATTGCATCAATAAATGCTATATAGATAGACGGATATGAAAGAGTCTGGGTCTACATTGAGGCTCTATGTCTAATGACCTGTTGCATTTGATAAGGTTATTTCATAACGGCTAATCAAGTAATACTGGTGACTAGCGTTCTGCAAACGTTGTCTGCAAACAAGTCCACATCGATACAAATTAGAATAATATCCAACGAGTTATAATTTGAATGAATTTAAGAGTACAATGTTTTTGCTGTCTGAGGATCTTGATAAAATCCCATGGTTAATGATCAAAGATGAGCAGCATTGAAATTTATTATAATTATTAAAGCTGCTACTTCGCAGATGATTAGACATATATAACTCAGGCAAAAACGTTGTTTGTAATGTAAAAAAATACAATACTTATCAAATGCAGTCAATAAAGCATCACTATGTAGTATAATAACAATGCAAATAATAGCGGACCAAACGACTCTTGTGGGAAAGCCCTTCTAACAATATACTAGTACTATTCGGTGTGTGCTACCGAGTAATTGTAATTTCGGGTCGTCTATGAACACTCCAGATGCGATTTAAATAGCTTATTAAAACGAGAGATTATACAGTATTTTTTATTATTCTATTAATTTACGTGTATTGATAGATTTCTTTATTACATGAAATCAATTGGGAAATGTCATTCAAACAAAAATTACTTATATCACCATTGAAATGACAAATTATCAGCACTTGCGGGGGATTGAGCTCGGGTTATCGGCGTTAGAGGAAGATGCTCTAACCGTGCCGCTTAAGTCACTTGCACAATGCACTACTTGTAATTTCTGACATGTTTTGTAAACAACGGGACTCCGAAAGTACAATTGATTGGCTGTTTGGACCACGAGGTAATTTCACAACAACAACCTACAAGTTATAAATAGTTAAAAAGCGTCTCAAGACGCCTTTGAATCGGGGTGAAAGAATGCGTTGTAATTATTGAACCAGTGTGTCTGGAACTTTTGTCAATGTGTCCACAATATTATTTCATTCAGTTCTATTTAATAGTAACATATTTTACTAGAGGTGAAACTCTTTCTTTTCTTTTTTTTCATTTTCCCAAAATGTAACGTAATACCCAATGATATACAGTAGTGAAATGTCTTGACTTTGTATCGGTCATTTAATGCTCACGTAAAATACAGCAAAAAAAACAAACAAACATCGAACCCTTTATAATATTAATGTGTGAGCTGTTGTCAATACTTTCAAATCATTTTTTCTATTGAGTTTTACGACATGTGCTAGCACGGCAATGGACTAACGATAATTGGCCTCTAAATCGGTATTTGTATTGACTGTAATTATTCATGCGTGGAAAGCACTGTTGTTGGCAAAAACCTAATTTCATTTGGACGTTATCTAAATGATAAAATTTTTTAGAAATACCAAATGAAACCAGATGCAAATTTTTTTTAAATATATCAAACAAATGCAACAAAAAGTATTACCTTGACTGTCCATCGCTAGTGAATAAACATAAATCATACAACAGGCAATTATAATCCACACAGCTGCAAAACACGACACAACGATGACCAGTTTATGTTGTCTCAAATGACGACACGAGCGCTTCTGAGATAGCTTAGCAATTTTAGTCGTGACTCCATTCGCTTGAACTGTACCCGAATGTATGTTCAAGGACGTTATTGCTGTTTTTATTTTCATCTTGAGTTAAGTCATTTTAGAACATGATATCTAAAAACGTTGTACAAACGCAAAGGCAATTTCTGCATGTACTTCTTTAAAAATTCATCATTTATATAAGTTCCAACAATAGACCAGAGTATTATAAAAATCATAGCTTTGTGTCTGGAATCGGTTAGTCAACTGCATTAGCTTGCCATTCATTTATTGCACAATTCAAATTAAAACCACTAAAATATTTCATATCAAGATTAGTTACACTATATGAATATTAAACTATAATAAATAACTGTATGAACTTATCAAACACAAATTACTTTATTATTTCACTTCAGCAACACTTCATGCCATTAAATGTCATATATTCTGCAGACATCACAACATTAAACAGTATCCTTAAATATTGAAATGAATAAACAGATGTTGATCATCGCAAATTATGCCAAATCTGTCGTTTGTGAGCAATGTTATTCAGTACTGTGCAAGTAATTAACTTCCATAAGTTCTCATGACACAGAACAGACTCGCATTTGCATCGATATTCCTGTATCAGAGAGGAACCGAGCCAATATTGCCAAGTTCTGTAGCAATAACCGTTAGCATGACTAGCGGACCCAGAAATAAAACAACACAACGCGGATGCACTTGAAAATGCGTGTCGACATTTGTGGTCGCTTTACTAAGAACAAGTAAATAAATGTGCTTGATATGTTTATTATCATGATGAAGGAACAATCTTCATTATTGTTTAAATACAACAAAGTGTTCATATTTATTATCAGGACTTAGTATAGTCGATAGCAATCAACATCCGAAATGCAGATTTTTATGTCAGGCTACAATATAATTCAACAGATCCTTAGATTTATTTAGCAAAATATGTATCGAAAATTGTAATGTACATGCAATTTCCTCGTACTGCAAAGAACAATGCAATTGCAAGAATAAGTCAAAAGTGATTGTTATCCAAAGGTATTAAGTGTGCTTTAATATTTGTTCTGACTTCCGAAAAGTGAATCGGCTGCCAGTGTTAATGAACTGCGAAATAACAAACACATCCGTACGTCATTGAAAGGAAATACCTTTCAGTTTTACAAGATCGAAGCATATGAAAAATCCAATAATATGGAGGGTCAGATGAGAACAGAGATGATTGTTCATATTTTTCATCTAGCTATAAAACTGTAACAAATGTGATCATGTGGAACCTATGACAACTGTATTAAATATATAATAGTTATTGTGTTGGGACAGCTGAAGTATACGCGTATATAGCTAATAATAGAACATGGCAATTAAAATATTTCTCTGTGGTACCTCGGTGGTTCTGGTCAATCGAACATGGAGGGGTTTGAACTGATTAAAACGTCAATACACCGATTGACAGTAATGTTCATCAATTTCATACGTCAACGTCTTGATTATGGGATAGCGAGCAATGTTTCACTACATCAGATCTTGATTAAGACAAAGCTCGCATTGTTTTTCCTACGGAACGTGATAGCAGCATCCCAATTGTGACGAATAACAAATAATCAGTAACTTTGATGATACCCGGTCAGCTATGATTTCTGACCAAATTGACATCGGGGCAGCTAGCACAAACAAGTTAAGCCGCGTGTATTGGAACATAATTTGAACATTCCAGGTCACTCTCCATACGTTTTTTTTATTTACGTTTTTACATTCTACACCAGTATTTCAAAACATACACGGTAATACCAACAATACTCATGTTAAATTGAACCAAGGAAAAACATTATTGTTTATTATTATATCTATATTTTTGATTTTGCGGAGTTTCCAAATGTCCTTGATGCAAATATTACAAAATAAAGTGTCTAACAAAATTGGTGCATCTTTTTACATGGTATAGCGATTTTATGTAACTGACAAAAATTAAACACTTAATACCCATGCGCACTTTTGCATACTTAAACATGAAATATGGTAAGAATCTAAACCAATTTCCTACCTTGTTAAAATATAAGAACATGGTGAAAAGTCCCGAAAACCTGTTTATGGTAGATACTCGTAAATTTCATCCAGTGCACATATGCGAGGGTAATGAAAACTATACAATGGATTTTGTGTGTTTTGTTAGAGCTTAGTTTAAGGTTTTGCGGATATTATCAATTATATCTAAATCGTAGATCCTGAATTTCTTACCCGAAAACAAAAAAGGCCATGCTGTGGAAATGCAATCCACACAAAGTCCTCCTTCATTCACACTATATCATATATGACATCGTACTATATGCCCTGGATATGTTCGTCCTACCTTCTAATTGCACTGATGCCATATTGATAGACATTACGATGTGGTATATTTCATTGTAACATCCTGTATCTAATGAACTGTCGCGTCGTGTAAGGTCGTTTCATAACAGTCAATTATTAAGGAAATTTATTGCAATTTTCAGAGATAACGATCCTCATATATGTATGTGGTCATTGCAAAATTAGTGTTTGAATTAAATGATACATGTGGTAATAACCTACCTTGCAAACTAAACGGCGGAAAAATGAAAAATAAAAATAATCCGTATATATGTTCGTACCGAATAATGTGCGGATAATTAGTCAAAACGTATATAGTATTTGTTGTAGTTTATTTTGCCAAATATCACACAGTGATA